>CM038465.1:48870967-49213473 GCA_021464415.1 Lonicera japonica
TAAACAAATGTATAAAATCAAAACACTCACTATATCGTCAAAACACACCCTATATCCGCTCTCAACAAATCATAAGGCGAATCCAACAAAAAATAATGAGAATCCAATTTTATTTTTTTATCAATTAAAATAGGCATTCAATAGGAAAAATTATTTTTAATATTAAAGCATTAAATTGGTAGAGTCAATTGGCATGAATACGTGCAAGGGAATCAATCAAATATATTCATCCTCAACCCTAGAAAATAACCTAGCCTAGCATGCTCGCAATTAAAATACAAAACATAATTAAATAATGCATAAGTAAATAAATAAAATACTTACTTGGTACGCGCAACTAAATTAATGAAGAATAAAATAATTCTGAACTGTAATTATAATTATCCGCAAAGCATCCAAATATTTGAAACCAATCTCTTGAAACTACTAATTGTACTCGGCAGAAGAGAAAGGAAGAAAAGAGAAAGAAACAAAACTCACGGCTAACACTGCTGCTGTTTCGATAAGGAAGAAAAGAGGAGAGAAAAAAAATTAAAAAAAAAACAAATAATGGCTGCTGCTTTGTCGAAAAGAAAGAAAGAAAAGAAAGGAAAAAAATAAAAGGAAAAGCTCCTCCAATTTGATTGCTCGGCTGCTATTTATATTTGATGATGATGAATGAGCTGCTGGGCTTTCTTAATGAATGGGCTGTGATTTAATTGAATGGGCTGCTGCTTGAATTAGCTGAGAAAGGCCCGCAAGAAGAATTGTGGAGTTGGCCCATTCTCGCTGGAATTTATTTATTTACTGTACTGATTGTATTTCTGCCATAACTTCGCGCTCCGAACTCCGATTGACGCAAGGTTTTCGCCCACGCGTAGCTAACTCAAAGGTATAAAACTTTCGTCTCTGGAGATTCTTCAAATTCCGTACGGATTAATGCCAGAAATTATTGAACTCAGGCCTTGCACTCAGCCATTTTTTTCCTTTAATTGCAAACTTCTCGATTTAATTCCAAATACCTGAAAAGCTCCAAAAACACAACAAATGTAGCAATATATGCTCTTCAAGATATATATTAGTGCCGTAAATTGTACCAATTTCTTGGCACATCACCGACCATATTTGGGAAGGGACATTGCCGACGCGTTAGTAGAGTATTGTAGATTCTTCCAGACAATTTGCGCCCGGGAGTTGAAGAAATCGAACGTCCGTCAGTTGCAGACTGATATTGTCATGATCCTATGCAAGCTGGAGATGATATTTTCGCCAGCTTTCTTTACCATCATGGTATATCTTTGCAACTACCTGCCCGAACAGGTCCTGCTCTCTGGTCCTGTGCATTATACCTGGATATTTTCTACTGAAAGGTATTATTTCAGATTTTAGGATACAATATATAATTGACTTTAATTGTATACATTTGTACTATATAGCTGCGCAATCTTATAGGCAGCTCAAAGAATACAAGAAAGATGTTAGAAACAAGCGTTACCCAGAGGGGGTGTATTGCCGAGCGAAACATCATGCACGAGTGTGTGACTTTCATCAATAACTATCTACATGATCCTAACGCGAGTGAGTGATGAAATCATATCCGATTCACCTCAGTGGAACATTTCCATTGTCTCCCACCTCGTCAATCCCAAAGGTTGCGTCAGGAACGCCCATCTTAGTAAGCCACAAATTGCAACGGCTCACTGGTGTGTGATGCTAAACTGTACAGAAGCAAAATGGTATATAGAGACTCACCGCCGACAATTTGCGAAAATAGCTCCACACGACACTGATGATGATCGTGTCGCGTCGTTTCTTGACCACTTCCCCAGATGGGTAAACATTTAGCTTTAACTTACTTTCACTTGTCGCATGCATATTTACGTTTCACTATTGTTCCGTATATATTATTATGCAGATGCACCATCTGCTACAAATGCATGATCCTAAATACAACCGGGACATATAGATTCTTGCATCTCAGCCTATGTTGTGCACCATTTACTCTCAGTGCGAGGTGAATGGTGTTAAATATGTCACTGAGTATCGAGACCGGATTCGGAAGACTCAGAATAGTGGAGTGACATGCGTGGCTGGTGATGTGACATACTACGGGATTCTGCAATCAGTTGTCGAACTAACTTATGCAGAACGCATGCAAGTTGTGTTGTTTAAGTGTAAGTGGTACAACACTGACCCTACTATTCCCGGCAACGTAGTATATAATCGTGGTCTTACTTCTGTGAACACGAATAGTAGTTGGTACGACGACTTTCCATTTATTCTTGCCACGACGTTAAGCCAAGTGTTCTATATAGATGATCTGTTGGCTGATGAGGGTTGGGTTGGAAAATCGTCAACCATATGGCATACAGAGGTACGTTGAGTGAGGCCACACTTGCAAGGGACGATACGGCCACTCCACTGTATGAAGTAGATGAACCCTATCAAGAGCCAGAAGCGATATGTCTTCCTATATCGGAGTTATTTATCAACCTAGGTTCAGTATTGTTTGTAATTATTCCCGTATATGCAAATGAAGATGAAGACGAGGATGATGATTATGATGAGGATGAAGACTCCGACAATGCTGAAGGGTTTAACAATGATCTATATAGCAGCAATGATGATGAAGATGAGGATGAAAATGATGATGATGATAATTGATGTTGTATACGTACGTTCTTATTTTTTGTAAATGGTAAAAAACATGTAGTGCAAACTTAAGTGTGCATACATCTTGCGTGTGCTTTTTGTGTCTAGTTATAAGAAAAGAAAATTGTGCATTTTTCTTGTCATCGTAACAAAGAGATTTTTGTTGATTCACATAAAAGTGCTTCTCAAATCTTTTATTGTGGTTGTGGTGTTCTAATTTCTATTGTGGTAAATGTGAATTCATAGCTTACATATAAAAAAATGCAGATAGTTTCTAAATTGAATTAATAAAAAAAGTCCTTTCTTAGAATAAATTAATACTAAAACAACTTAGGCGACGTACTTTTTATTTATATGTCGCTTAAATTCACTTAGGCGACGTAATAATTAAACCTACGTTGCCTAAGAGTATCTTAGGCGACGTATAAATATAGCACGTCGCCTAAAAGATTTTCCAAAATTTTTCACGAAAATTTTGAATATTCAAAAAATTTTAAAATTCACTTAGGCGACGTAATAATTAAAACTATGTCGCTTAAGATAATATTAGGTGACATATAAATATAGTACGTCACCCAAAAGGTTTTCCCCCTTAATTTTTCACGAAAATTTTAAATATTCAAAAAATTTTGAAATTCACTTAGGCGACGTAATAATTAAACCTACGTCGCTTAAGATAATATTAGGCGACGTATAAATATAGTACGTCGCCCAAAAGGTTTTCCCCTTTAATTTTTTACGAATATTTTAAATATTCAAAAATTTTGAAATTCACTTAGGCAACGTACTTAAATACATACGTCGCCCAAGTGACTAGAATAAATTAAAACCCTTTACCCCCAATTTCATTTTTACGCGAACTCTCTTCCCTCCCTCTCTCAAATCTCCCTCATCCCTCATCCCTCGTCCCTCACTATCGGTATCTCTTTCCTCTCAAAATATCTCAATGTTCTTAAGTCTCACACCCACACCTCTGTAGCCCTAATTTCGCATCACCACGTCTCACTCACGCAGTCACGCCTCCACCACCACCAGTTCTCCCTCCTCCGTCCTCCCTCAGCACCACAACAACCATCGGTATCAGGCTGTACCATCTCCGTCGGGTACTTGATGCCTTAGTAAGCTAATTGTCTCTCACCCCCTCCCATAGGTACGATATATGAGCAATTTTTATTCTATTTATTTTGCTTCATAATCCAATTCTGAAGCTTCGAAATTGGAACTAATTTCCGAAATGCACTCTGACATTATCATGCTTAGTAACCTATATGTTGACAAACCTCTCATCAAATTGAACAAAAGGGTTTAAATAACACAATTGTGGGAAAGATAGATACCATCAACAGATAACCAAGTTGAGGAATTATGTATTTGGAAACAACACAACAGTAAACTCAAAGTTTTATCACAACACATTCAAACTAATTAATGCATCATCACTACGGAGTGTCATTCTTTTTTATAAGGAATTTAGAGTGAATAAATACTTGTTTCGGCTTTAATTGAGAAGTTCACATTCCTTAATTCCTTATATACAGAACATAGGAGTAAGAGTTAAATGAATTGTAGAGTCAAGTCCAAGCTGCTTTATAATTATATGAGAAGTAAAGTTTAACTTAAACAGTTCTAAAATATAAATTATTTGAACTAGGTTTTACTCTAAAACTAGTTGCCAGTTCTGATTTTTTTAGGGTGTGTAATGTGTGTTTGGTTACACACAATATGTCTAACGAATATGTCTAAAGAACCTCTAGGAGCGGAGCTCCGGGTACAAAGAACCTCCAGGAACAGAGTTCTGATGAAGTGGCCAGAGCCTCCGGCAGTTGATAGTGGTGGTGCCCATGAAAGGGCCGGGGTGCTTCGATATATATCAAATATATATATGCACATATAAAATATGAATAATTATATCACAATTGTGTGTGTTTTCAGTTGCGAAACTGGGTGGGGGAGGGGGGGTGTGTCAGTGTGTGTGATAGAATGGGCGAGCAGCGGGAAGGGGTGGACGCGTAACAAGTGAATTGGTGTGGGGTGGTAAAGGGGGGTGGGGCTTATTCAACCTTATCCTTATCAAGTTGTTACATTATCAATATGATTGTAAATACTTATCTCATGTAATCTGGTTTAGTTATCTTGATGTAACCATTATTGACTTGGCATTTATCTCTTTTATATGTTCCTCTTATTTATATATATATATATATATATAATAGAATTATATATCTCTTGCAATGAGTTATATGTCCTCAGGAGACTAGTAACCAAAATAAAATATCCTCCATGTTTAATTGTTTGATTTAATTAGCATATCTCTCTCTTCAATCTTTTTGGTTTTATTTTGTTTACATGTGTATCCCCCTTTTTAATTTTCTTGAGCAATATCATGTGGGTGTTGTCGTGTAATTTTAATTTTTTTGATTTGATTGGTGTTTGTTATCCTTTGGGCGCTAATTTTGTTGTTGTTTCTTGTGGTGAATGAAATCCACATTAGTTATTGCGTTCGGTAATCTATTTTTACTTCATTTAATGTTAAATGCTGTATGTGCCCGAAAAGTGGCACCATAATTAATATCGAAAGAAAGAAAAAACAAAATTTTTGTCTCTGGTTATACGCCCATTTATTTAATTTTATCATAGTACATTTGTCCGTATACTAGGTATAATGTACTCTATTTTTAGCTTCTTAGACTTAGAGACATACTTTTAAGTGGTACAATAGAAAAATATTTCAATCCTAATAAAATTAGCCATAGTTTGTTTCCCATTAAACTATTTGTAATTTTTTTTCCTTTCGAGGAAAAACTCTAAGTGTGATAAGTGATGGAATTAGGGCCTGAATAGTTTCCCATTAAACTATTTGTCATAGTCATAAATATGTTTTTCCTTTCGAAGAAAGATTGGCAGTGACCAGTGGTTATTTAATATATATGCTATGATTGGTCCAGATTTTCCCAACTTCTAATGTGGTGTGCTAATGATCATATTCCCATATATATATATATATATATGTGTGATTTGATTGAAAATTTGGTGTTAGGTGGTGTGCTTTGCCCCGGCTGTTGGTGGCATATGCCCATATATATATATCAAGTGTGAAATATTGTGCTAATTATGGAGATTGTTTAAAATTGAAATTGAAGTTTAGGGTTGAAATTGAGATTCAAATCTCAATTTCAACCCTAAATTTCAATTTCAATTCCAAGTTTAGTTTTCCCTTAATTGAATTAAATTCAAATTGAAAACCTAAATTTCAACTGAATTATAATATTCTTATGTTTTTTTTTCTAATATATGTCAGGATGCCTCCGAAGGATTCAGCCGCAAAGAAGAAGTCTCGTGTAGAGATGTGCGAGGAGCTTTATCTCGCCCTGCAGCGGCAGCAGCAGCCCTCACAGGCGCCCCAGCCCTCACAGGTGCACCAGGCCTCGCATCAGGTGGCCTAGACCTCGCATCAGGCGCCCCAGGCCTCACAGGAGGCACCCCAGGCCGACGGACAACAGGTCTCAGGGAAGGAGTCTTCGGTCCTGCCGCTGGTTCTGCCCATCCCTTCCACTCATTCGACGACCGGTAGCACGGGCCCTGAACTACCCAAACGCAGCATTCGCTGCACTTTTGTCACTACCCACGTGCCCACCAGCTCGGGTAAAGTTCTTAATTATATTTTTTTAATTATATGCCGACAGTTATATTAACTTTATATGATTTACTGAATAAATTTATATGCTTTGTTGTAATATGTAGATACTGCCGGCGCCTCCTCGAGTAATAAGAGGAGAGGAGTCGTACTGGGGAAGAAAACGGCGGCGATCACGAAGGAGAAGGGCAGGACCCCAGTGACCTACGATGATTCGCTTAGGGGGCTGCCCATTTCAGTTCACTCCCGGTTCGTCACGAACCTCTCGGCTTATATAAAACACCGATGTCCGATGCTCCATCTGTCATGGTATGACCTTCCGGTGATGGAGCGGACGAGGTTGTTGAACTTTTTATCGGTAAGTTTTGCATTTTCTTTATTTTCTTTATTTTTTTTATTTCCATTACTAATGTTTGTTTATGCTGTTTTGGTTTCTAGGTGAACTACGATATCGATAGCAGGCATAGGGAGATCACCGAGTGGATAGACAACAAGGCCGCCAACCGGTTCAGGCAATGGAAGTTAGACTGTCACGCGGACTGGAAGGACTTGGGAGATTTCCCCCTTTCTATTGAGTTCGCACATCGGCCTACGGAGTGGCAGTGGTTATGCAACCACTTTAGGGACCCCGGATTTCAGGTAAAATTAATTAATTTGTCTAATTTAATTTAAATATAATTGAATATATTCTAATATTCTAATGACTTGTATCTTATGTATCTTGCAGAAAAAGAGCGAGCAAATGAAGGCGATCCAGGCCTCGACAAAGAAGAGGCCCCACAGCGGAGGGGCCAGTATCTTTGCAGCTTGGGCTGAGGAGTACAAAAAAAGGCGAACAAGCTCCTCACGTGAAGACGTACATAGACATGTACAAGAAATTCGATCCTGAAGGCACGGTAAGTTTCTTATTTATTAATTTTTTCTTTAATATATATACTTATGCTTAGTTATTTGTAATAAGAAATTCATTACATTTATTACTTTTTGCAGTCGTGGGTTCAGCAGGTGAGTGATGAGGCAGTTGCCTCTTTGATGGCGAGTATGCCTCCGATAGAGGATACATCGGACGGATCCTCGCCGGCCAGACTCCCTATTGATGCAGAGATCGAGGTCATAAAGAGGGTGGTCGGTCCTTCTTTTGGGACCAGGGTTTTCGGCTTAGGCAGCGGCATCGCCAAGCAGCCGAGGACGAGAGGACCATCACGGGCGGACACAAACGCCGTGCTTGAGGAGGAGCTTACCACACTTAGGGAGAATCAAAAGAAACTCGAGGAGCGTATTCAACAGCAAGAACGGGACAGACAGGATCAAGAGAGGGAGCAGCAGGAGCGCGAGAGGGAGCGGCTGGAGTGGGAAGCGAGGATACAGGCCCAGCTTGCAGAAATGGAGAGGCATATGACTATGGGGGCTCCACCATCTGATGGCTCCAACGCTTCTTAGTTTTAGATTTATTTCATTGTTGAACAGTTTTCTAGGATTGTAGAGTTTCTAAAAAAGTTTTGTAGTACATTGATAATTGATTTCCTTACGTTTCGAACATTTACTTTCGTGTGATTGAATAATTGATTGGTTGAATGAATGAAAATATAAACGATTAGGTAGGATGTTTGAATGAAATTTGTTTGTAATGCAGATTATTTATATAGATGTGCACGTGTGGGGTGCACACAGAAACAGGCATATTCTTTTATTTTTTTAGTTTACTTAGGCGACATATGTAAAAAATATACGTCGCCTAAGTTAAGTCAAAGTCAACTTTTATTCGACTTTAGGCGACGCAATTAAATCCATACGTCTCCTAAGTTTCATACTTGGGCGACGTAAGTTTTTTAAATACGTCGCATTAGTTAAGTCAAAGTCAACTTTTATTTCACATTAGGCGACGTAATTAAATACACACGTCTCCTCAGTGTCATACTTGAGTGACGTAATTTGTTTAAATACGCCGCATAAAGTTGAATAAATGTTGACTTTGACTTATCTTAGGCGACGTAGGTAAAAAACATACGTCTCGTTAGACCCTTACTTGGGCGACGTACGTATTTACTTACGTCCCTAAAGTCCAATCAAAGTCAACTTGTATTCGACCTTATAGGTGACGTATCTATTTTATACGTCGCCTAAGAAAAATCTTAGGAGACGTACATTTCTTTATACGTCGCCCATTACCTTGGGCGATACATCTTAAACGACGTATCTTAGGCGACGTATTGTACGTTGCCTAAAGTAAGGGCGACGTATATACATTCTTGGGCGACGTAGACTGTACGTCGCCTAAGAGCCCTTTGGACATAGTGAGTCAATCTTCCAAAATGATCTAAAGGTGCCTCTCGCGAAAATTATTTGAAAGGAAAATTTGCAACTTGACTCCTTATAGCTTGACTTAGGTCAACATATTTTAATGTTTTGTGTGGAAATTATTTTGTAGGACCCCAAAGTTATCCGGTATTGAAAGTTGATTTTAAATCAAGATGTACATGTATTTATTTAATTACATAATTTGCAAAATAATATATAAGATAAAAGATTACTTCATTTTAATGATACTTCAAGTTCCACAAGATCTTGATCTTGAATTTTCTCACTTATATTTTTTTCTCCTTTTTGTTTTTGCAAAATGCAACCTTTGTTTAACATGAAAATAAAAACCCAAAAAACAAAAGAAATCTTTTGAATTAAAGAAAAGAGATTTGAGTTGTGAACACCCCAATCCACGACTCTCGTGTGAATACTGGTTTTCTCATAAGACGAGCATCTTGCATTTAGTCCTGAGTCATCATGCATATAGAAGACTGATAGGAAAAACTCCAATTCCGGACGCGTTGGGAGTCTGATATAACCTTTGTTGCCTCTTCGCTTACTAGGACGGGGATCGACCTGCCCGGTTGGCACCTAGCCGCACGCCCCAGCCGCACGCCCTAGCCGCACCCCTGCGGCTACCCCTTGCGGTTGGCTTCTTTTGGAGCGTTTTTGGCGAGAATTTCCCTATAAATAGGACCTTTGGGCTCTCATTTGGAGGCATCCACACTCAATAGTGTTTTTAGTAAGTAGAAACTCTGTCAAAATTATTAGAGAGTCATTTTAGAAAAATTCTGAGAGAGAAAGTTAGTGAGAGAAGGTTTTAGAGAGAGAAAGTCTAGAGAGAGAAAGCTTTAGAGAGAGAAAGCTCTAGAGAGAGAAGGAAGCAAGCAAGGAAATCAAGGTAAGGTTCTCACTTCTTCAAGCGCATCAGGTATGTCTTTCTACAACTCTTTCTGAATTTCAATACTGCATTTAAATACCAGTTTTAATATAGAAAATTAGATAACTTGCAAGGAAGTCCACAGTTTTCAAAATAAATCTTTTCTAAGTTTTACAAGAAATCTAAAATCCGTTTTGACACGTTTTCAAAACAAAATCAAATACAAAAACAGTTTCTAAACAAATGGAACTACGAGACTCTGATTTCATTCTATGAATGAATACGAAGGCGCTCGCAAAGCTCGAGTCTGATTTCAAAAATACTGTTTTAAATCGAATTTATCCGGAAAGGACTATTCTGAAAACGATTCAAACTACTTGCAAGATATCTAAAATAGGAATTAGATACATGATCCATTAAGAGACTGAAAGGGCGGATTGGATGCCTAACACCTTCCCAATTCGTAACATAGTTCCCGAACCCCAACAAGGTTTATTTTAAACTCTGGTTTCAAACGTATGAAAGATAATTCGTTTTCGAATTGTCCTTCGTACGATCTTTTGTTTGTTTTCTCGTAAAACAAACTGGCGACTCTATAAAACACATTTTCCTTCAAAACAAAGAAAAACCGAGAACGAGGATGCCTCTCGGGTCGGAGGTCCAGATTCTCACATGAGTGTAGGAAAATTTAATCTAAAGGGAGATAAATTGAAGGGTTTTGGTAAAAAAGTGGTCTTTATAAACTACATATAATATAAAATTAAAAGGTTAGGGGTGATTTTATTTCACTGTAAGCATTCATTGAGTTTAATGCCATGTCTTGATCCTGGACCGGAAAATCTTTCCTCAGCTAAATTTTTTGTATTAATTTTTTTTTTGATTATATATAAATACAAGAAAAGATTGGATACTTCATTTGGAGTTTTAAAAGTCGTGCTAAAAGCAATTTTGGCTAGCTGTAATGTGAATTGACTGATCTTGACTTGGAAAATTGGAATCCACATGCACAAGTCAGTCTTCCGAAATGATCTGAAGGTGCCTCTCGCGGAAATTATTTGAACGGAAAATTTGCAGCTTGACTCCTCCTAGCTTGGACTCTGGTCAACATGTTTTAATTTTTTGTGTGGAAATTGTTTTGTAGGACCCCAAACTAATCCGATATTGAAAGTTGATTTTAAATCAAGATGTACAAATATTTAGCTAATTACTTAATTCACAAAGTAATATATAAGATAAAGGACCACTTCACTTTAATGATCGATATGTTGAACTGTAATATAGTATCATAACTCAAGCTCTACAAATTAATTTTGGTTTTAAATTTTCTTTGTTGTATTTATTTCCCCTTTTATGGTTACGCAAAATGCAACCTTTGTTTTGAGTGTAGGTATAGGCACCTTAAAAAAAATAGTTTAGCACCCTTTAAAAAGTCATTTAGTTATATTATATTTCATCTTTAGGAACTCTTAGTTCAAAAAAACATTTTTCCTTCTCCAACTTGTGTTTATGTTTGCCCCTCAAAAAAAATAAATAAAAAATAAAAGTAGTGTTTCTATTCAGATACTCTTCCCTCGTCCTTCTACAACCAATTAAGTTGAAAAAAGAAAGTGCATTTGTTAATACTTGTGAAAAAGAAAATTAAGTCATGTATATATACATTTTAGATATGTCTGTGTCAATGGCACTAGCAACTTAAATACGTACTGATTTTCTAAAAATCCATCTCAAATTTGATTCATTAAGGGGATATCGTAGACAGTTCAATATTTATATCAAATTTTTTATAAACACCGTATTAAAAACAACTCAACCAACTCACTTGTTTTCACTATGCATAGATCGAAATCGATGCTCGAAGTTAACCCATCTAGCAGTTGTGTAGTTATAAGATATCATAAACCGTAAAATATCTATTTATGACATAATTTTCTCCGATATTTAAAGTTGATTTTAAATCAAGATGTACAATTATTTATTTAATTACTTAATTCACAAAATAATATATAGGATAAAGGACTACTTCACTTTAATGATACCCAAAACTCTAATATAGTATCATACTTCAAGTTCCACAAAGTCTTGGTTTTAAATTTTCTTGCTTGCATTTACTTCCCCCTTTATGTTTATGCAAAATGCAACCTTGTTTTGGGTGAGTGTAGGCACCCTAAAAAAATAGTTTAGCCCCCTTAAAAAGTCAGTTAGTTATATTTTATTTCATCTTTAGGCACCCTTCTCCAACTTGTGTTTCTGTTATGATATTAAATATGGGATATTAAAAAATATGTCTTCTTCAAAAAAGTTTTTTAGAAAACAATTACGGAATAATAATTTTGTAAATTAAGGGCCGATATTTGACCAAACTTCAAAAGGAGTGCAAAGTTAACTTTACAGTATATTTTTAAATTGTATTTTTTTTATCAAAATCATGTAAAATTAAATTTGCGGTACTTGTTTTTTAGCATATTATTATAAATAAGTGTTTAATTGACGGTGTTTAATTTTAAAATATTACATATTCAAAAACCTATTTATTAATAAAATGCGCATAATATTTTTTTTTAGTTATTCAAAGTTAAGTTTGCATTTCTTATTTTCTAAAACATTACTATGTATTTATGTTTATTTGGCGTTGTTTTAAAATTTTATGAATGAAACATAAGAATATACTTGTTAAAAGATATAAATACATCATTCAAAACAAATTTGCACTAAATTTTTTTAATTGTAAAGTTAAGTTTGCACTCGGTCAAAGTCCTTATTTTAAAATACAATTGATAAACAAGCCTTTATTTTATAATGATGATGATATCTAAGCCTTTATTTCAAAATTATTATTCGCTAATTTTTTTTCCGAAAAACATTGTCACGCAAGACCTTTTACCTTATTTCCAATATTAAGTATAACTCATCCCTCGTCCATCTACAACCAGTTTAGTTGTAAAAGCAAGTGCATTTATTAACACTTGTGATAAAGAAAATTATTTCATGTGTATATACATACTAGAAATGTCCGTATCGATGGCACTACTAACTTAAATACTCGCCAAGTTCTTAAAAATCCTTCCCAAATTCGATTCACTAAGGGGATATCATAGACCGTTGACTATTTATACGAAACTTTATTATAAGCACCATGTTAGAAATAACTCAACCAACCCACTTGTTTTCAACATGCATTAATCGAACTCGATGCTCAAAGTTAACCGACTTGGTAGCATTGTAGTTATAAGATATCATAATTAAGCCTTATAATATCCGCTTATGACATAATTTTAACCACAAGTGAAGATTTCATCCATACCTAGAAAATTCTTGTCGATTACATGTGCTGTTATAAGGCGTGAAACAAATTGTCCAGCCTACTATAAATGTATTTAGAGAAAATAGTTATACATATCAGGTTGGATTTGATCAAACAGATTAATTATGCGAACCAGAATCCAATCCAAACTCATTTTGGATATAAGTTGCGGAATCTATATTCACTCCCATGTTTAAAAAAGCTCATTTTAACTGTAATTTATTAGAGAGATTTACCAAAATTTTGTCTCGAGACTGATTTGTAATGGAGATATCACAGGTCATTTAATATTTAAAACAAAATTTAATATAAGCACTAGTTTGAAGAACGCGACCCAATCTGTATAGTTATTGTTTTAAAAAACTTGAACCCACTTCTTCTCATCATGCATAGCCTGAACTAGGTGCTTAAAGTCGATCTTTCCAATAAGTTGCAGTTATAAGATACCATACGACTTATAATATATGTTTATGATCCATATCTAATTACCCGTGAAGGTTTCACCAAAACCCAAAAAATATATGTTGATTTAGGGTGTTGTGTTATTGAATCGTGTAACAAATCAGCAAGCTTTTTATACGGGTATTTAAAGAAAAAAAATTATATTTAGGGACGTTGGATAGGATTAACCGGGTTAAATTTATGCCAACATGATCCCGATCAAAACTCGTGACAAGTATTTGTTATTGAACCCATATTCGCCTCGGTCTCAAAAAATCTATTTCATCCCCGATTTATTATGGAGATCTTAGTCTATATGAAATATGCAGTGAAATTCAATATGCATGAGCCACCGGTCCATAAGAATCCGAGCCAATAGGTGAATATTTTGTTTTGAAAACTTGAATATGGCCTATCGATCACATTGTCATTTTGTGATATTACAATTTGTTTTAATCAAAATTTATTATATTCAAAATCAGATCGGAATGATCAAACGAGTTAACTAAAAAGAATTTTAAATAAAAAATAAACATTAGAGTTGTAATTAATCTAATTTCACTAAGATATGCCCATGCCTACGGCAGTATTGACTTAAACTCATACAGAATTTTCGTTCTATACCTAGAACTCATCATAAACCCAATTCGTTACGGAGATATCTTAAAACCGTTGGATATTTATACCAAAATTCAATATAAGCACCCGGTGAGAAATAACCGTGCAGGTTTTGTTTTGAAAAACCTGAACTGGCTCCTTTTAATATGTATGAGTTAGAACTCAATGCTAGACTTTGATCCACCCTGTCACATTCTAGTTATAAAACACCATTGATAAACGCATAATATTATCATGAATAAGCTCTTTCTCGGAGTCGCATGTCGCGTTTGTTGCTTTAATTCTGCCTAATTATCCACTTATCTCGAGATTAGTGTCTTGGCGAGTTTTGTATCTAACATCGTCCCGCTAGGTGTGCTTTTGTTGTGTTTCTATGTGTTTATAGGCATAGGATGCAATGGCCTTCGAATGATTGATCAAGCGCTAGTGAAAAGCTCGCAAAATGCTGATCTGAGGAATTTCCCAGAAGCATGATCGATCATGGGTTAACCATGATCGATCATGGTACAAACTGGCATTCAGGCAGAAGACCCCATGATCGATCATGGGTTGGCCATGATCGATCATGGCCCTGGCAACTTGGCCATTTCACACCCAAAATGGGCTATTTTAGTGGTTCAAGCTATTTTAGATATTTAGTTAGATATTTTTCTACCTTTTAATATATATTATTTCTTTTACCTTAAGAGATAGATATATTATCTAGTTTTTTAACACACTTAGAGTTCTAGAGAGAGGGGAGAGCTCACTTGTTGATTGTTCTTCATTTCTCCATTGTATGTGCTTAATTTGTAAGAATGATTTCTTCTTCTATGATATTTGTTCTTGCATCTATTATGGAGTAGTCTATTACTAAGGTTACGGAGGTTGATTGTGATATGATTTTTGGTGATTAATGGCTCAATCCATATTTAAAGTTTGATAAATATTTGTGAATCTTCTTCTTCTTCATCATATCTTCCATTATTTCAAGCTTTCTAGGTATTTTCATATTAAGTTAAGACTTTATATGCCTTGTATATTTAGTTCTTGGTTGTTAATGAGCATACAACATATTTACATGGTTCTAAAAAGCTTGTAGTCCCTTTCCCCCATCCATGGAGTTTTTCCCTGTTCATAGAAATTATGAATAGTTCTTAAAACTCCATAGATGGATTTTAAATTTGTTTAGCTTATCTTTGATTCATTTATTGATATATTGAGTGCTTCTTACACTTTATGTGATACTTAGACTCTTTATTTTCTACCATATGTGATAAATGATGAGTTGACTAATTTATCCCATAAACTTTATTCCGTTTCATTGTTATGATTCACTTTATAATTTTCATTCTTTAAATCATGAGATTACTACACTTGCTTTATGTTTAATCTTTTAATGATGAGTTTGTCATATCTATCTCGGATTAGCTTCATCGGGAATGGGTTGCCTTGCTTCACACCCGTAGCTAAGAGGTAGGAATGATAACCCCGTCTTCGGTGGAATGTCGTTTGTCTCTTTCTCGATATAGCTTCAACTTGGGAATGAGTCGCCTAGCGTCGCACCCTTTGCTATTGAGAGATACACCAACATTCCCCATATATCGAGAAATCTTGTGTTGTAATCTTTGTATGAGCTAGTGATCACCGTCTCTTAAATCGTAACTAACCTCCACCTACCTTAGTGCTTTCTTATTAATTTTCACAACTGTTTTACATTTTCGTTGTTCTACAACCATTTCATCTTACAAGAATTAGAAAACACTTTAATCCGTAATCCATTCCATCCCTTTTCACTTATCCCTGTGGTTCGACACTCGGACTTCCGAGACTATACTATAACTTGACGTGCCTGCACTTGGGCTATATCGAAGCGCGTTATTTATTCTGCGTCAAGTTTTTGGCGCCGTTGCCGGGGAATAAGGCAAAAGGCTGATCTCGGGTTTTGTATAAAACCATTCTCTGTGAGTATCTCTCCATTTTATTAATTTATTTTTCTCCCTTATTTTTGTTTGATTTTGTAGAGTTCCCGAGGAGAAATTCGAATCGTTGCCCAAGCCCATGCAAGGGCGATTGTTCGTGGATATTCGAATTAGCCCTCCCACATCTCCAAGAATGGCAAACCAAGGTAGAGCCGCGGATCACGAGAGCGATAATGAAGGGGAAGGTGCCAACAATGTTCCTCATGTTAGGACCATGAGAGACTACCTTCAACCGCCTCGGGCAACTTCGAATTCGTGCATTGTGCTTCCCGCTGGCCAAGCCGGAGCGTTCTCTTTCAAACCGGGTATGCTTCAACATATCCCTTCTTTTCATGGTATGGAGTCGGAAAACCCATACTTGCACTTGAAAGACTTTGAAGAAGTCTGCTCCACATTTCGTGAGGCAAATGTTAATGAGGATGTCATGCGTTTAAAACTCTTTCCTTTCTCCCTAAAAGATAAAGGAAAAATTTGGCTAAATGCCCAAAGACCGCAGTCAATTCGGTCTTGGCAAGAGCTTCAAGCAGAATTTCTAAAAAAATTCTTTCCCATTCATAGGACCAACGCTTTAAGAAGGGCGATATCTAATTTTTCGCCAAAAGAAAATGAAAGCTTTTATAAATGTTGGGAAAGATACAAAGAACTTTTAAATGCATGCCCTCACCATGGTCACGAAACGTGGAGTCTTGTTAGTTTTTTCTACGAATCTCTCACCCCCGATATGCGTACATTTGTTGAGACCATGTGTAACGGTCAATTCTTGAGTAAGAATCCCGATGAGGCTCTATTGTATTTTGATGAATTAGCGGAAGGTGCTAAAAATTGGAACACCTATTCCGAGGAACCCAAAGCCAAAACTCAAGGAAGGGGTGGGTTGTACCAAGTGTCCAATGAAGATGACATGGGTGCGAGGTTATTCTAATTGTCTAAGAAAGTAGAGGCAATGGAAGCAAGTAAGCTTAAGGAGGTCAACGTAGTATCCTCGAGTCAGTTGTGTGTCATTTGTGAAAATTCAGGACACACTACCGAGGATTGCCCTACCATTCCCGCTTTTCGGGAAGTCCTCAAAGATCCCGCCCAAGTCAATGCTTTACACCAGTACAACCAAAACCGTAACCAAAACGATCCCTATTCTCAAAGGTACAATGAGGGATGGAAGAATCACCCCAATTTCAGTTGGGGAGGAAATCAAAGTCAGAACCACAACCAATATAATCAGAACCAAAGGCAACAACAACAACCTCAAAACTCTTTTGTTCCACCTCAGAATCAAAATCCCAACCAAAACTTGGAAGCTTTGTTGAGATCATTTGTGGACAAAACGGATCGTGATGTGGGTGAGTTAAAAACTCAAATGTCTAAACTCACCACCGCCCTAGCTACCCAAGAGAAGGGAAAATTCCCCTCTCAACCTTTAGCGAATCCTAGAGGTCAAGTTCAAGTAGTAGAGGGAGGAGAATCTAGCTCTAAGATAGAAGAACTCAAATCTATCACAATCTTGAGAAGTGGGAAGGAGGTAGACAAAACTATTGTTCCTAAAACCCCCAAGGTGGCGGACATAGTTGATCCCACGCATGTTGAGGAGTCGGAGGTTGAACAAGTTGTGAGTGAAGAGAAGAAGAGAGAGGAAGAGAAACAAGGAAAAGAGGATCTCGAAAAAATCAAAAATGGGATCAAGGTTCCATTTCCGGAGAGATTGAACCAACCGTCCAAATCTAATACCGAGATTTTGGATGTTTTTAGGCAAGTAAAAATCAACATTCCATTGCTTGACGCGGTCAAGCAAATACCTTCGTACGCTAAGTTCCTCAAGGACTTATGTACTACCAAACGAAGGTTGAATGTCAAGAAAAAGGCCTTTATGGCGGAGCAAGTGAGCTCGCTCATGCAAGGCACAAGAGCCCCCAAGTTCAAAGACCCCGGGTGTCCCACAATTTCGTGTGTCATAGGAAATTGTAGGATCAAAAATGCTTTGCTAGATTTGGGAGCAAGTGTGAACGCACTCCCATATTCTGTATATCAACAATTGGGGTTGGGTGAGTTGAAACCCACGAGGGTTACTATTCAATTAGCGGACCGATCCGTTAAGATACCAAGAGGGATAGTCGAGGATGTGCTTGTTCAAATTGACAAGTTTTATTTTCCCGTTGACTTTATCATCCTCGACATGCAACCCGTGTCGAATCCCGCTAAGGAGATTCCAGTTATCCTTGGGCGACCATTTCTTGCTACTTCTAACGCTATAATAAATTGCAAAAATGGAATTGTGAAGTTAGCATTTGGAAACATGACTCTAGAGCTAAACGTGTTCTCTTTGAGCAATCAAAGAGACGACGATGATGATGAGGAAAGTGAACACGTGAACATGATAGAGTCATGTATCCAAGACCACTTTGTGGCAAATTTCGAATCGGAGTCAACGGAAGGTTATCTAACCACTTCCGATGAACCCGAGGATTGTATGCAAGTGTTTTCTTTGTCTGACAAACAGGTCGAATTCTCGAAAAAAGAAGAAAACACACAATCTCCTACCAAAAAGCTTGAAGGACAAATGGATCTCAAGCTATTGCCTAGCAACTTGAAGTATGCCTTTTTGGGAGCTTCAGACACTTACCCCGTCATCATTTCGTCCGATCTCTCGGATGACCAAGAGGTAAGATTGGTTAATTTGCTTGGTAAATACAAAAAAGCTTTTGGTTGGACACTTGCCGACCTCCAAGGAATAAGCCCTTTGATTTGTACACATAAAATTCACTTGGAGGATGGGGCAAAAACATCGAGGCAATTTCAACGCCGGTTGAATCCTAACATGCAAGAAGTGGTTAGGAACGAGGTGTTGAAATTGTTGGATGCAAAGATCATCTATCCGATCTCGGATAGTAAATGGGTTAGTCCAACTCAAGTGGTACCGAAAAAATCAGGTCTTACGGTAGTCAAAAACGAATCAAACGAGTTGATTCCGCAAAGAGTCACCACCGGGTGGCGAATGTGTATCGACTACCATAAACTCAATGAGGCAACTCGTAAAGATCATTTCCCCCTCCCCTTTTTGGATCAAACTCTAGAGAGGGTAGCGGGTCATGAATATTACTCTTTCCTCGATGGTTTTTCCGGGTACAATCAAATTGAGATTGACCTAGATGATCAAGAAAAAACCACCTTTACATGTCCTTTCGGTACCTTCGCTTATCGAAGAATGCCCTTTGGTCTATGTAATGCACCGGCCACTTTCTAACGGTGTATGCTAAGTATCTTTAGCGATATGGTGAAAAGGACTTTGGAAGTTTTATGGATGACTTTACCGTCTATGGTAAGTCATTCGACAATTGCTTGGCTAACCTGGAACAGGTCTTGGGAAGATGCGTGGAAAAACAATTGGTATTGAACTGGGAGAAGTGCCATTTTATGGTTACCAAGGGAATTGTTTTGGGGCACATCATTTCTTCAGAAGGAATCGAGGTGGATAAAGCTAAAATTGAGTTGATTGCTAAACTTCCTACACCCAAGAATGTCAAAGATGTTCGATCCTTTCTAGGACATGCCAGGTTTTATAGGAGGTTTATCAAGAACTTCAGTTCCATTTCCAAGCCCATGTGTAGTCTACTTCTCAAGGATGCACCCTTTCAGTGGGATGCCAAGTGCGAGGAAGCCTTTGTCTCTCTGAAGCATATGCTTACTACTGCGCCGATTATGCAGACACCGGACTGGAGCTTGCCATTCGAGCTTATGTGCGACACAAGTGACTATGCGGTGGGAGCGGTTCTTGGTCAACGGAAAAACAAGAAACCGGGTGTGATATACTATGCAAGTAGGACCTTGAATGATGCGCAAATGAACTACACCACGACAGAGAAAGAGCTTCTAGCAATTGTCTTCGCCCTAGACAAGTTCCGATCCTATTTGATAGGATCGCCAATTGTGATTTTCACGGATCACGCGGCGTTGAAGTACGTATTCACAAAGAAGGATGCCAAGCCGCGGATTTTGAGGTGGATACTCTTATTGCAAGAATTCCATTTAAGCATCAAGGACAAAAAGGGAGTCGAGAACGTGGTGGCCGATCATCTGTCTAGACTCACTTTTACGAACAACATTGAAGAAAGTCCGATCCAAGATTCGTTTCCAGACGAACAATTATTGGCAATCTCGACGCTCCCATGGTATGCAGACATTGTAAATTATCTTGTAACTGACAAGATACCAAAGTCATGGGGCGCACAAGATAGAAAAAAGTTTTTTAGTGAAGTGGGTCGATTCTATTGGGATGAACCGTACCTGTTTAAGTATTGTGCGGATCAGATTATCAGACGGTGCATCCCAGAGGAAGAAGTGGAGAGAGCTCTATATTTATGTCATTCTGAGGCTTGCGGAGGACACTTCTCGGCAAAGAAGACCACCGCGAAGATTTTACAAAGTGGATTGTATTGGCCATCGCTTTTCAAGGACGCACAACGCTTTTGCAAAGCATGTTAGAGATGCCAAATGCTTGGAGGGATTTCCAAGAGGAACATGATGCCACTCAATCCTATTCTGATGATTGAAATCTTTGATTGCTGGGGGCATCGACTTCATGGGACCGTTCCCATCTTCTTACGGTAATCTTTACATTTTGGTTGCCGTAGATTATGTTTCAAAATGGGTGGAAGCCCAAGCATGCAAAAAAAATGATCACAAAGTGGTGATCTGATTTCTAAAAGAACACATTCTTGCACGTTTTGGCACTCCCAAGGCAATAATAAGCGATGGCGGTACTCACTTTTGCAACAAACCATTTCAATCATTAATGCAAAAGTATGGTGTAAACCACAAAGTATCGCTCGCTTATCATCCTCAAACTAATGGTCAAGCCGAGTTGGCAAATAGGGAGATCAAACAGATTCTAGAGAAAACGGTAAACCCAAATCGCAAGGATTGGTCGTTAAGACTGACCGATGCACTTTGGGCTTACCGTACTGCGTATAAAATAACTCTAAATATGTCTCCTTATCGCATTGTGTACGGAAAACCATGTCATTTGCCAGTAGAGTTGGAACACAAATCATACTGGGCAACTAAGATGGTTAACTGTGATTTGGAAAAGGCTGGGCTTGACCGTAAGTTGCAAATTGATGAAATCGAGGAACTGAGAAGAGATGCTTATGACAATGCAAAGATAAGCAAGGAACGTGCCAAAATTTTTCATGATAAATCTATTTTGAGAAAAGAATTCAAACTCGGGCACAAAGTTCTTGTTTATGATACTCGTCTGCATCTCTTCCCGGGAAAGTTAAAGTCTCGTTGGACCGGCCCCTACATAGTCCGTCATGTATTTCCTTTTGGAGCTGTGAATGTTGAGGATCCCAAAACCGGCTACATTTTCAAGGTGAATGGACAACGTCTTAAGCCGTTTTTGGAATTCCCAATTCGAGAGGAGTCCACCCCACTCGAAGACCCGACTTATGCCTAAAAGGCATGGGTCGATTTTGTAAATAATGTTTTTTGTTAGTGTTTTTGAGTTTCAGGAATCATCATCGGAGAATCGGGTGTCATTAAGTCTAAACGGATCAAGTTGAGGGGAGCAGTAAGGTGTTTTGGTGCAAAGAAGGCAAAGAAAATTTTTCTGGCAGATTGGTCCATGATCGATCATGCCCTTACCATGATCGATCATGGTAGAAAATTTTTCTCAGGCAGCATATGGCATGATCGATCATGGGATTCCATGATCGATCATGGAAGAGGAGGCACTTGGGCAGAAGGCAGCATGATCGATCATGGGATTCCATGATCGATCATTGTACAAATTTTCACTTGGGCAGAATGACCCATGATCGATCATGGGTTAACCATGATCGATCATGGTCCCGTAATAAAACAGGGGCGCCGTTTCTAAACCCCCGTTTCTCACTTCTCCTTCTCCCAAATCCTCTCCAAACCCTAGCCCCTCTTCCCCCATTGATCCCAAACCTTCCCCAAACACCATTTCCAACCTTCCCAACCTAGAATCAACCATCAAATCTCCCAATTTCAAACCTCAATCATCAATCCCATCCCAAAAATCCCCCTTTCTCTCTCTCCTCACCAATTTCGAGCCCTATCTTATCAAATCTCGAAATTCCTCATCTCTCCCTCCTCTAAAGCGACACATTACTCTTTCATGGCTTCCTCTAACCCTCCCACTAAGCCACTTGAAATTCAAGCCGCAAGGGGTGGCTACCGCGGATTTCGAAGCCGCCAAGAATTCGATTGGTGGAATTACGCTTTCAAGACAAGGACGGTAGTCATTGAGAGGCCGGTCTACATTGGTTCGCTGGACGATTTCCCTCAACGAGCAACGTTTGAACGATATCCGGGGTGGATTAACTACTTGCGTGAACAAGGTACTCAATGTAATCTCACCATTTGTCATGAATTTATCGCAAGTTTAATTCAAGTTCCAAATACATCATATGCATATGTTGCTCATGTTCGAGGCAAAACGGTTCATTTTAACCTCGAGGTTTTGAGTGCGATTACGGGAATCCCGGCCTTACCACCCAATGCCCACGACCTCCCTTATTCGGATGGTACCCCTTATGAAGAGCCAAGAGCTAATGATTTAGCTACATTTTTAGCCGGTAGACCAATAGAGTGGATTGGAACTCAATTCGATAGGAGCAATTTACATGACAGCCTTAGGACATTGTGGCTAGTAATTGCCAATGCTTTGGACCCAACTTCACATACCCAACACCTGTACCCTTCTCAAGCGTATGTGGTATACGCTATTGCAACAAACAAGCGCATTTGTTTGCTTCGTCACATCATTGGGCGGATTGCTAGAATCATAGACTTAGTCGCCCACAACGAAACAATCAAATTTGGGTCGGTTATCACTAAGGTATGTTTGCGAGCGGGGGTAACCGAGAGAGATGAGGGTGTGAAGAAAATGCCTCGAGCACCACTTAACCGATCGTCCCAAACTCGAGCCGCTGGTCAATTAAGGAACCGGCCAAGTTCTTCAACCGCTCCTCCTCAAGTTGAGTCTGAAGAAGAGGGGGCAGAAGAAGCAGGAGCAGATCTCCCGGGCCCCTCAAGGCGGAGAAGACGGGCAAGCTCTGAGCCAGTAGATGACACTAGGGAATTCATGAGAGAGCAGTTTGAGCAGATGACTGCTTTGATGCAGACTGGGTTTGCTAGCATAAATGAGAGGGTTGAGATTATGGTATTGCGTCAGGACCGTTTGGAGGCAGATATTGTAGCTCAGGTCGAGGCACGAGTTACAGCTCAGATGGCGACTCAGCAGGAGTTCATACGCCAGCAGTTCGAGGCGTTGTATGGTCGTTTTCCCCCACCCCCACCTCCCGACATGTGATGATAGTTGCAAATCCTGAAAAACTCTTTAAGTAGTTATATTTATGCTTAGTTTTCTTTTATTTCTTTTGGGTTGTATTAGATTTCTGACAAGATATTAACTTTAGAACTTCGTTTTAATGGTTGAATGTTATGGTTTTTGCTTCTGAATTCTAATTCTAACCCGTTTTATGAATAGTGGTTGTTTATCTCTTATTTTTTTTTGTCTCATGGAAAGCAAGCCAAAGTAGCCTTTCCGTGCAATTTTATTGTTCTCTTTCCATTGAGGACAATGTTTCTTTCAAGTTGAGGGGGGTACGTTATTTTGTGTTTATTTTGTTTTGGCTTGTTTTCGTGTTTTTCCATGAGTAGAAGAGATGTGCTCAAAATTTTGTTTTTTTTTGAGAAGTTTGAAAATTGATGATTGATTGATTGATATTTTGTTTGATGAAGACTATTGTTTCTTTAGCTTTTGGCATGAATTCTTTGATTTGGATAGGAATTTGAATGATAATCTAAATTGCCTTGCTCCATTTAGTCTCATATCCCGTTATATTCTCTTGCTCCGCATGCTAGATTGCTTCGGTTGTTTCCAATTCGGTAATAACAAGTAGATTTATTTTAATTGAGAGAAGAGAAATTTTTGTCCAAAAATAATGGAAGCTCTTTCGAAAAGATCCTCCAATGAGAGGACAAAAGCATAGCACTTTGATAACTTGGATGACTTTTATCCTAATATTGACTTAAAGCTTCACTTGACTAAATCTTAAGTCTCTTTGTCTAATATTACGGATGGGTAAAGGTTACCATATGGAAAAGGGTGAATAGCTTCCTTCGAGCTCCAATGAATGAGCAGTAATGAGAAAATTTCATAAGTGAGACCGCTGCCCCCCATAGAGATGAAAACCGCCCTGATCTAATTTAGAAAAATTTCCAAGAAAAGATAAAGAAAGTGCTTAGAATCGACAAATCTCGGAGCTTTTGTTTTTGAAAAAGTTCTCTCTTCCTTCTCAAATGACTATGACTCTTTGTGTTTATATTGAATTGCTTGAATCCAAGTCTAGTATGTGAGCATTGGAGAATATGGGATTGTGTTCTAAAGGAGATAGGCGAATTAGATGATCATTCAAAAGTCCATCGTTCTGAAAAATTGATAGTAATGCCTTTTGCTTTGCAAATTGAAACTTGAATCTTCATTCTCATCATTCATCATGATCAAACTCCTAATGTTTGTAGGTATCATTTCTGAAAACCTTCACGAGATGCAACTCGTCTTCTTTGGGAACTTAGAAGTTAATAACTTTTTGTATAGCATATTAATTTTTGTAATTATATATTGTTGTCTTGCTAAGGGACTAGCAAGAGATAAGTTGAGGGGAGTTGATAAACGCATAATATTGTCATGAATAAGCTCTTTCTCGGAGTCGCATGTCGCGTTTGTTGCTTTAATTCTGCCTAATTATCCACTTATCTCGAGATTAGTGTCTTGACGAGTTTTGTATCTAACATCGTCCCGCTAGGTGTGCTTTTGTTGTGTTTCTATGTGTTTATAGGCATAGGATGCAATGGCCTTCGAATGATTGATCAAGCGCTAGTGAAAAGCTCGCAAAATGCTGATCTGAGGAATTTCCCAGAAGCATGATCGATCATGGGTTAACCATGATCGATCATGGTACAAACTGGCATTCAGGCAGAAGACCCCATGATCGATCATGGGTTGGCCATGATCGATCATGGCCCTGGCAACTTGGCCATTTCACACCCAAAATGGGCTATTTTATTGGTTCAAGCTATTTTAGATATTTAGTTAGATATTTTTCTACCTTTTAATATATATTATTTCTTTTACCTTAAGAGATAGATATATTATCTAGTTTTTTAACACACTTAGAGTTCTAGAGAGAGGGGAGAGCTCACTTGTTGATTGTTCTTCATTTCTCCATTGTAAGTGCTTAATTTGTAAGAATGATTTCTTCTTCTATGATATTTGTTCTTGCATCTATTATGGAGTAGTCTATTACTAAGATTACGGAGGTTGATTGTGATATGATTTTTGGTGATTAATGGCTCAATCCATATTTAAAGTTTGATAAATATTTGTGAATCTTCTTCTTCTTCATCATATCTTCCATTATTTCAAGCTTTCTAGGTATTTTCATATTAAGTTAAGACTTTATATGCCTTGTATATTTAGTTCTTGTTTGTTAATGAGCATACAACATATTTACATGGTTCTAAAAAGCTTGTAGTCCCTTTCCCCCATCCATGGAGTTTTTCCCTCTTCATAGAAATTATGAATAGTTCTTAAAACTCCATAGATGGATTTTAAATTTGTTTAGCTTATCTTTGATTCATTTATTGATATATTGAGTGCTTCTTACACTTTATGTGATACTTAGACACTTTATTTTCTACCATATGTGATAAATGATGAGTTGACTTATAGTTATATTAAAACTGGGCCGAATCGAGAAAATAAGGTCAATTTTTTGCGAACTTGAACTTGTACTGGATTTTTGTTGTTGAACTTATACTCATATTGGTTTAGAAAAAAACCCAACTCAAATCTAACTTATTAGAGGGATTCTATTCAAACTCGATTTATCAAAGAGATTTTAGTGCATAGGATATTTAGGAATTTAATATGCATGGCTCACTTATTAGAATGCATCTAACCCACTATATGCATATAAGCCGTTAGATCAAAAGATAAACAACCGAGGATAAATCATAGCCACCATTTATCTTTTTATGGGAATTTTGTAATTTATTGATATAAATTTATATTTATATACATAATCTTATTTGCCTAATACTTATAGGATGTGTTTGACTTGTTGGATTAGAGAGTCGGATTGGATTATTTAATCATCTCCAGAAAGGATAAAACAATCACACCTCTTAGGTGGGATTCGTTAATCATTCTCTCGGTGGGATAATAAGCTTTAGTGGGATAAATAATCCACCACAATATAAAATCCCGACAAACACCAAACATGGGATATGATAAAGTTATCTTATCACACCTTCTTATTCGGCGTGTCAAACGTAGCCATATAGAAAGAATTCAAATCAACCTATGCTCATAGAACTTCTCTAGCAATATTGGGCACCCTGCCATTATTACAAAAATAGTGTCCCCGTTTCCATTCCCATATTTTTTTCTATAAGAAACCCATTCTCATCAAATAATAGGTTTTTTAGCGGGGCAAAAATATTTCACCTCTTTTTTTTGAAAATGAAAACAACAAAAATTGTATTCAAAGGGGAAAAAACATGTTTGACGATCACCAGCTATCCATGGTGTACAATTATCCATAATAAATTACTTATTAATGTAAACTAATTATGCAATTTATATATATAGATATAAGTATATGCATACGTCCTCAATCCAGGATGGAGAATCGTATCAAACACAAGTTAATTATTTCCCATTACTGGCATTATTTTGAAAAACCTGAACCTGCTTCTTTTCATCATGCATAGTCTAAACTCGGTGCTTGAAGTCGATCTATCAAATATGTTGCAGTTATAAGATATTATAAGATACCGCACGACTTATAATATATGTTTATGATCCACATATAATTACCCGTGAAGGTTTCACCAATACCTAAAATATATACGTCGATTTTGTGTTGTGTTATCGGATCGTGGAATAAATCAACTGAGTTATTATAGGAGTATCAAAAAAAATATTATATTTAGGTTGGATAGGATCAAACGGGTAAAATTTATGCCAACATGATCTTAATCAAAACTTGCAACGAGTATTTGTTGTGGAAACCATATTCGTCTCGATTTCAAAAAACATATTTCATCCCCGATTTACTACGGAGATCTTAGTATGTAAGAAATATATATATATATATATATGGAAATTCAATATGCATGAGCCACTGGTTATAAAGAATCCGAGCCAACAAGTGAATATATTTAAAAATAAAAATAAACTAGAATATGGTGTATCGATCACATTGTAATTTTATGATATTATAATTTTTTTATTCGAAATTTATTATATTGAAATCAAATCAAAATGATCAAACAGGTTAATCTAAAGAGAATTTTAGATAAAAAATAAACATTAGAACTGTCCTAATTAATCTAATTTCACCTAAACATGCTTGTGCCTAAGGCATTATTGACTTAAACTCGTACATAATTTTTATTTTAGAACCTACACCCAAAAGCTCATCACAAACTCTATTCTTTAGGGAGATATCTTAAACCATTGGATATTTATACAAAAATTCAATATAAACACTCAATGAGAAATAACCCGTGCAACTTTTGTTTTGAAAAACCTGAACCGACTCCTTTTAATATGCATGAGATAGAAATCAATGCTAGACTCTGACCTAACTTGTCGCATTGTAGTTATAAAATACCATAAAGGTATTTTCAAAAATTAGAGTTATATTTAAATGGAGCGAATCGGGACAAAAAGGTTAAATTTATGCGAACCTGAGCCACTTGAACTTGTACTAGATCTTTGTCGTTGAACTTATACTCACACTGGTTTAGAAAAAAACCATCTCCAATCCAACTTATTTGAGAGATTCTATTCAAACCCGATTTATCAAGGAGATTATAGTACATAGGATATTTAGATCAAAAGATAAATAGCCGAGGATAAATCATAGCCACCATTTATATTTTTTGTGGGAATTTTGAGATTTATTAATATGTATATATATATTATGTTCATAATATTCTTTACCTAATACTTATATAGAAATAAAATCCCTTTCATAATATAATTCAATTCAACCTGTACTCATACAAATTCTCTGACAATGAACAGCCTGCCATTTTTACAAAAAAATTGCCCTTGTTTCCATTCCCATACTTTTTCTATAGGAAACCTATTCTCATCAAATAACGGGTTTTTCAGCGGGGCAAAAAATTTTTTACCTCCTTTTCTGATAATGAAAACCAAAAAATAATGTATTGAAAGGAAAAAAAATGTTTGACCATCACCAGCTATCGATGGTGTACAATTATCCATAATAAATTACTTATTATTGTAAACTAACTTTGTAATATATATATATATAAGTATATACATATGCACTCAATACGGGATGGAGAATCCGATCTAACGTAAGTCGATTTTTAAATTCTTTCTCTTTCCTGGCCCCATTTAGTATTATTTTCATCCCATTCGAGTCGAGGACTTTGCATTGTTTTTGCTATAACCAAATTCTCTTTGTTTAGATCTTAAAGAACCAACTACCCTAAACATGCTCTTATAGAACTCAAAACTCAATTTTGTGTATACCATGATTTCCTTACCTTTTCTCTTACATGAGGAAGGCTTACCTTTCTCAGTTGCGTTTTTCGCTGCCACATTTTGTTTCTCAACCGTAAAACTAACTTAATCGAAACTTGGGGAATTTAGCCTCTCGGACAAGGATCCTTGAACAACTAGATTGAAATAATATCGGGCATCCTCCTATTGGCTTCTGATAACAACTACCCCCTTAAGGGAAAGAAACTTAAGTTTTTAGTGAAACCACTGCCTTTATCTTCCTCAACTAGTTACGTCCGAGGATTGCACTGTATGGGGAGTAAATATTCATTAAAAAAAATTCCATGTTTGTGGTTACCTCCCCAATCCTTATTGGAATGACAACTATGCAGATCGGCCTTACAGGTTCACCCTAAAGCTATAAATCGGTGCATTTATTGATTGGACGCTCTCCCTCAGTATGAAGCATCATAGCTGATTGTATGCATTGAAATAAAGCACCATTATAGGGAACATCAACCCCCTCTAAATCCTATTCACTAAAAGAAGGGCTCGTACAACAAGTTGCTTTCCCTATCTCTCTTCGGCGGGGCCAAAACAGACATAACTTTAACGATTGGATGGGCCTAAGACCAAAGTTGGACTCTGGCAAGTCTGGTCTTGAGGTAATTTCTAGTTGCAGCTAGTTGGTTAGTAATTCCATGAATGGCCTCGATAATTCCTACAACTAGTCAGTTCGTTTGCACCATAACCATTCCACGTCGGCTTATTTCTTCTGATCAAGCTTCTTCCCAGTGGGTTTCACATACTCTACCAAGTGTCCATGTTCTATTAGTTTTGCTACAACTTGGTTCAACATCTTACAATTTTGCGCCCATGATCCTTATGATAGGAACATCGGAGTATGGTATCTTTGGTGCTCGGATCACTTCACATTTGCTTTGGCCACTTGAAGAACCGTTTTCCTTGTATCTCGAACATGATTTTGTGTATTGGCTTATCAAAGATGGTGTTAACTCCTTTAAAAGCCTCAGAGCTTGGTTTCTTCTCATCTTCCCAATCATCTTTTCAGCTTTTCTTCCCAGATCATTCTTCTCTCCTATCGATTGCTCTAACCCTCTTGAAATTTGATATGTTTGCTGCTTGGTCATCATCTTCTACTTAGGAGGATTCATCTACCTGGAAATAAGTCATCAAAGGTCCTCAGAGATCTTCTAGTGAGATCATTATAAATGCAATTATTGTCTTATGGCAAACCAAACTTAAAAGCGATAACTACAATCACAGTCCTCTGTTTCCTAGAATAATTCCCAATGTTTCTCCTTGTTTCTTATTTAAGTGGGTTAGAGCTTCAAGGCCTTTAACAACCTGATTGTTTGTAATGAAGCAAGTGGTGAACTACTCGGCCAGCTCACTAAAGCTGTTGATTTTGTTTAACGGTGAGTTCTCAAACCATCTGGAAAAAAATTCTCCCAAATTAGCTGGGAAGATTATGTATATAAGTGCTTCCTTATTCCTCCAATAGGCCAGAACCCTTGTAATGTTAGACATGGTCAATAGGGCCTATACGAACATCATAAATGATATTTTTTTGCTGTTTGAACTCTTTTGGTAGGGGTGTAGCTTGGATTCGTTGTGTGAAATACGAGCCCTGGTCTTCTCCGAAAGTTTTGTGCTAGCTTTGTGGCAGACTTTCCATCGGTTTTCTTATCAGCAATTTCCGAATAAATCATTTTCTTTAACCTTGCTTAGCCAATTTTTTGGTCAAGATTTTCTTTGGGCATTCCTTGGGTTACTCTGCCCCCTACCGGATCAAATACGTTGGGACGAACAGTATGCATAGGAACTTCATATGCTTGCCGATCAAATGCATTTTCAAGTCTGGGTGCTACTACCACCTTCTTTTTCCCTTTATCTTAGGACATTTACTCATTGATATTAGGATTTATCTTATCCCTAGTAAAAAATGCATGAGATCTTTTTGACGAGCTCTTTTTCACAGGTTGGTGACCATTATTAACTTTAATTTTCTCCTTAAGTATTCCCATTAACACTTCCTCTTTAGCCTCAAACTTATGAGTTCCTTGAGTTTGCTTTGTGAACTAATTTCTTTGTCCCCATAACCGGTGTCATAGGGTAAGGTTGTATAGGTTTGATTTTAAGAGTGGTCTAGAACATGGCTCATGTTTTTTGTTCCCAACCTTGGTGAATTTAGGCTCTACTGCTAGAGGAATTTTGGTCATTGTTGCTTTGTTTGGATGAACTAAAGGGATGATATTTTGTGGGTTTAGGTCTCCAGTATGCTGACTAAAAGTACGAACAATTTTCCTGAAATGTATAGATGATAGTGAAGATAATAAAAAGCTGACTAACACCAAAAATACTAAAAAAATAACTACAATGAGCGAAAGTAAATCTAGTTATCAAAAAATACAAAGTGCAATGGCCTTCAGTTGACGATTCCCACATACAGTGCCAATTATGGGTGGCTAAAAGTTAACCAAGCACAACTTGAAACGAATCAGTAGAGGAGTTGTTTGGCAAGCAAAAAATTCGGATGAATAGTAATAACCAATAAGAAAACAGTGAAAAAGATGAAAGTAAGATCAGATTTGTTTGAGGTTAGGTTCCTCTGGTGGTTTTAATTCCCAATCCAGAGGTACATCCTCCCTAGATAAGGGTGTGTTAATTCTATTAACTTAAAAGCTTAAAAGAAGTAGTATAATTACAGGGATATTTGGGTTTGGCTAAAGGAAGAAGAGGATTGTATGAAAGTGAATGTAGTATGGAGAGAATTATATATACACATTCCTAGATTTTATATACATACATATATACAAACTTCATTTTTTGTCGATATATATAACCGTCCAAATAAGCCAGTTGCTTAAAAATAAAAACCAGATCCTCCAAAACTCGCTCTTAGCTTCTGTTTACTAATTTCTCATTTTTATTTCTCTCTCAACAACACAGAGCTTCATCATCATTCCCCTTATCTCTCTCAACGAAGCATCACTAAGTTCCCTCCATCGTCCACAAAGCATCCTTAATAGGTCTATCTTTTTGCACCGTTCTTTCTTTTCCCTTTCTTATCTTCATCAACAAAATTGAACAAGTAATCAACAATAAGAAAATTCAAGATATGAATCTATCCATTTCATGTCAAAGATTTAGAAGGCTCGATTATCTCTACCCTAAAAACAGTACCCCAAATAAAAAAAAAAGATGCAAAATTACCCTTTTGTATACCATCAAATTCATACAATTACTCTCACATACAACCCACAAGAACGTGTATCCTCTCTCTTAGTTGAAAATCCTAAATAAACCCATATTTTTATTTTATTTTTTGTAGAAAACCCATATCATATATGGCTATCAGAATAATTAAACCCAGTTTTTACATTTACTGCTATCTATTTTAAATTTCCCCAATTAAGGTTTCAGAAAAAAAAAAAAGTTTGATAAATGGTTGAATTCTTCTCATTAGGAAAGCATAATTGTGGAGAGAAGCAAAATTCAAAGCTAAAAGCCAAATATGAAGCAAATAAAACCCAAATTCGAAGCCTAAATTTGAAACAAAACAACAATAAAGAAAGAACAAAGAGAAATCGCCAAGAGATAGATCGTTTCAAGCAAATCTATCGTTAAATAAAGTATCTTGATTGGGAGGAAATGATTCAATTTTCTTAACAGGGAGAGTGAGGGGGAAAGAAAGAATGATCCAGAGAAATAAACTTTTCTTTTGAGTGGAGATGAAGCAATTGAGCATTTTGAGTTTAGAAAAAAGAAAGTTGTTGGATTTTGTGTTTAGAGAGTATAAATAAAATTAGGCTTTGGGTTTGGATTACAATAAAAAAGTTTAGAAACATTTCCTTTGAGGTTAGGATTATAATTTGAATTATCCCCTAGATAATAGGCATAATTTGAGTTACCTCCAAGGTAAAATTGGTCATTTTACGCCTAAAATTTAACGGAAGCTAAACCTGTCAAACTACAGGGGGTAACTCAAAGGATTATCAAACTAGAGGATAAATCTAATTATAGCTATTATTTAGGGGGTGGTTACTCAAAAAGGCCCAAATTATTATAAAGGATAAACTTGGATACTATTCTAAGATAACAGTTGTCATTAATCATGTTCATACTTGTATAAGTGGTAATTTCCCATCACTTATCATCTAGCTCAACTTTCCTCTGCTTATTGGGCAATCAGAATTGTCGGTCGTCATTGAATTTAAACACACTGGTCAGTAGACACATGAGAAATATATGGCACGAATGGAAGGCATCTTAAGCATTCATGCAATATCTATTGTTCTTCTTCTCCGTGTACAATCTCAATCATGACAAAACACTAGTATGTTATTTATAGATGTAAAGGTTTGTTAATAACAAAAGAGATAGACATTAGTTTATTAATTATTCCTTGGAACTTACACAAATTACTTTTTATCCACACAATTTTCTTGGAGATTGCACACACAATTTCTAAAAGTCACTTAAAACTTTAAAAAAATAATATATACCTTTACTTGGAAGATTTTTAAGACACTACACCTCTACCAAGGGTAAATACATAACTGCTAGTAGACTTTTATATCATCTGAATTGGATATCCAATTGGCATCGCAGTACCATTTTAATATTTGTGGAAATTTTCCAAATTTTAATCCATAATCAATGGTTCCTTTTAAGTACTTGGCTATCATTTCTAATGCATTTTAGTGTTCTTTATTAGGACACTGAGTATAACTGCTTAATCTGAACACAACATAAGCAATGTCAAGTCTTGTACAATTCATCAAGTACATTAGGTCAAATTTGGACACATTCACATTGGAAGACACCATGTTCTTTATTTTTCTTAAGTTGGGTGTTAGCATCATAAGGTGTCGATAGAAGTTTACAATCAAAATACCCAAACTTTTTCAATATTTTCTCAACATAGTGCTCTTGTGATAATGAGACCATCACTTGCTTTGATGATTTTAATTGATAAAATCACACCAGCTTGTCCCATATCTTTCATGTCAAAATTAGAAGCTAGGAATTTCTTGGTCACATTAACCACATTCATGCTAGTACCCATGATGAGCATATCATTAACATATAGGCATATTATCACATATGTGTTAGTATCAAATGATTTATAATAGATACGTTTGTCTACCTCATTTATCAAATAACCATTTGATACTAACACCTTATTAAATCTATCATGCCATTGTTCTGGTACTTGTTTGAGCCCATATAAATATTTAGCTAGCCTGAATACCTTGCTCATTGCCAAGAACCATAATAATATACTTTTGGGCCTAAATGAAAGCACTAATATATTAATTTGACAGTTAACTGTTTTGTGAAATTGAACTTTTTTAATTTATGTTTTTGCAAAATCAAAACTATTTAATTTGGTGCTACAAGTGTAACAGTTATTTGTAAGCATTCACTATAACATGTACATCTAGCTTAATGTAAAAAGTTACAACCTCACATCAACATCATTAATATATATATATATATATAATTAGAGGAACAATATTTGAAGGATCATCAACTTTAAATTCAACTAAATTTTGTTATGTTAAGAATATTACCTACCACAGCTAATGGTAGAAACTACACAAGATAGCACTCTAGTTTATTTTTGGCATACTAGCATTTGGGCCAAGAATTCTTTTATGAAATATAGAACATCAAAACATATATATGTGGCACAAATGCAATTGATTTTGATTGAGTGTTATTTTGGAGCCAAGAAATCTTCTAATGAATTTAGAATACATCATGAAAAATTTTGTGATTTTGCTCTAGTGTTCAAAAAATTCTGTCGTTGGTTGTTGCAGTCAATCATGTATGTGTCACAAATGCATGCTGAAAAAAAAATTCTAGCGATATTCCAAACAGATCTTATAAAATGAAACTTTTACACAATATGTGGCACCCATAAAAATACTTAGATTAGAGGTGGATATAATTATTTTGATCATCAATACATATGTATTAAATTTCATTTATTAATTCTTATCTCCCTAGCTTTCTTGACTCAAGAATTTGTTCAACTGTTTGAACCAAAGGGGCAAGTTCTTTCGCAGAAATCTCGTCTTGAACCGAAGGTGCTTGTTCTTTCGCTGGAATCTCATCCTTAAGCGAGGAGCTGGCTCTTTTGCTAAGATCTCTTTCTGAACCGGAGGAGTGGGTTCTTTAGCTCGAATCTCGTCCATAACCAGAGGACGTGACTCAATTACTGAAATCTTATCCTGACCTGAAAGAAGTGCCCGATGTCTCACTTACTAGATATAACACATCCTAACTCGGACAAAGTGTCAGAGTCAGCTATTTTAGGGTGAAACATATATAAGTAAAGGCAGAGGGAACATGGGCACAGTAGGGGCTTAAGCCCCCACTTGTATTTGGAAAATTTTCATTGTAGGTATGGTACGTATTTTTATATTTCTACAAGGGCCTTTCTTTGAAATTCAAAACTATGAAGTTGTTTTTGTAAAAAATTCAAACTTCGGGGTTTGATTTGGATTTGGTATTAGAGAAAGATTAGTCTTCACCCTTAACCCCATTAATTATACAAAAACATATATGGAGATTCAAAATATTAGATATCGTAGGCTTGCCCCTCATATATGATGATTTCTATCAATTGATCAATTTAATAGTTAAACAAACAATTAAATGTCTAGAGTACCATCTATTATTAGATTGAAATATCACATAGACCCATATTCTATTTCTGAAATATATCTTATATTCTCTCATCCTACTTCCTCACTTTTAAATAAATAAAAGAAAGGTCTAGATCTCTTCCTCCTAACCAGAAACAACGAAAATCCTCCGAACCCCCTAGAGAAACTGCATCAAATTTATGTATGAAAAGGCATTTATTTGTCGAAAAAACTCTTAGCATTGAGAAAGTTACAATAAAATAACAATGAAAATGTCTTTCAATGTGTTCAAGACATAAAGCCTCAAAACTTTTCATAACTTGTATTTTTTTGTACATCCCCTTATATAATTGATGTTTAATAAACAATTTTCAACGTTATTCTTCCTTGTAATTAAAAAAAATGTTTACCGTTAATCAAGCCCCTACTAAATATAGATCCTGCCTCCACCACTGTATATAAGTAATATTGTTAAAAAGGTGACTTAAATGGCCTTACTTACAAATAATTAAGTCACAAAATTAACGAGTGACTTAAATGATATTATTTCTTGTAGTGAGTACACATCCTGAACAGGAGGAAATAGCTCATTTATAAGTAATTAAGTCACAAAAGTGCTTTTGCACCATTCCAGCTTGCACCATTTTGAGATATAGATTGCAAGCCAAACACAACAATCTCCACCTTGGCGAGTAATCTCAAGCCAACCCTGATTGCTTCACCTTGGGATAAGAATCGTGCATCCCCTTAGAGATTATCCCGACACCTCTAAGGTCACACCCTCCTCCTTCAACATGAAGTGAGATTAAGAAGCTTTAGGCAATGCCTAAACTTCTCCGCGGTTATCGGCTTCGTGAGCATATCGGCCGCATTATCATCCGTATTCACCTTTTCTAGGACGACTTCCCCGGAATTCACCCAATCCCGAACTCGGTGATACCGCACATCTATGTGCTTCGTGCGAGCATGATACACTTGATTCTTAGCCAAGAAAAATGCACTTTGACTATCACACCGTAGCAAAGTACTCTCATGCTTCAAGCACAACTCGCTCACTAAACCTTTCAACCATACCGCCTCCTTTGACGCCTCAGTGAGTGCCATATACTCTGCCTCTGTCGTAGACAAAGCACTCGTTGCTTGTAACATAGATCTCCATGAAACCGGTCCACTTGCCAAAGTGAACACATAACCCGTGGTGGACCTTCTTTTATCAAGATCCCCCGCATAATCGGAGTCTACAAATCCCGTAACACTATCAGCCCCATCTTTTCGCTCAAACACTATACCCAAGGACTTGGTACCCTGTAGATATCGAAGAACCCATTTAACCGCATTCCAATGCTCTTTACCCGGATTCGACATATACTTACTAACCATTCCTACCGCGTGAGCTAGATCCGGCCCTGTACAAATCATGGCATACATAAGACAACCAACCGCGCAAGCATACGGTGTTGTCGACATCTCGGCACACTCATCAAGAGATGAAGGACATTGCTTTGCAGACAAAGAAAAATGAGGAGCTAACGGAGTAGAAACCGGTTTCGCACTTGACATATTGAATTTCTCAATGACATGAGAAATATACTTCTTTTGCGAAAGCCACAACTTGCCAACCTTTCTATCTCTCCAAATCTCCATACCAAGGATCTTTTGTGCGGCCCCAAGATCCTTCATGTCAAATTCCCGGCCCAATTGTACCTTGAGCTCCTTCACCTTTGACATATCTCGACATGCTATAAGCATATCATCCACATAAAGCATCAACAAGATAAACGAGCCATCATCAAAGTTCCGAACATAGGCACAATGATCACCATCATACCGACGATAACGAATCCGCAACATAAATGAGTCAAACCGTAGGTACCATTGTCTTGGCGACTGCTTTAGTCCATACAAGGACTTCTTAAGCCGACATACAAATTTTTCCTTACCTACTTCCTTGAACCCTTCCGGTTGCGCCATGTAAATCGTCTCCTTCAAATCACCATGAAGAAAAGCCGTCTTTACATCCATTTGCTCAAGCTCCAAGTCAAACTGAGCTACCATAACAAGCAAAACCCGTATCAAAGTGTGTCTCACAACCGGGGAAAAAATCTCATCATAATCAACTTCTTCCTTTTGAGAAAACCCCTTCGCTACTAACCGTGCCTTGAATTTCGGTGCTTCATCTTTGTTGATTGCTTCTTTCTTCCTAAATACCCATTTGGAACCGATAATGCTCCGGTCCTTGGGCCTAGGAACCAAATCCCAAACGGAATTCATTCGTAAAGCCTCCATCTCTTCTACCATAGCACCCATCCAACTATCTTTGTCTTCGACACTGATGGCTTCCTTATAACTAGTTGGATCACCCTCACTTGTAATAAGGGCATAGTTGACCTCGTTTTCCCAACCAAACCTAGAGGCTGGTTTGATTGCCCGTTGTGGTCTATCTCGTACTATTGATGGTTCCAGCTCCACCTCACCCGGTTTTTCCTCGGATTCCTCCTCGTCTAGCTCCACCTCAACCGCGTCGTCATTCGGTTGACTTTCATGAGAATCATCTCTACTACCGCTTGAAGATGCTCCACCACTTCCGGTAACTGACGGACTTGGAATTAGAATTGGAATCTTGACCGTATTAACCCCACCGTTATCATTAATCTCTTGGTATTCTCGTTCCTTAAGCATAGCCCCCTCATCAAATGTCACATCCTGGCTAAACAAAAGCTTTCTCGCTACCGGATCCCAAAGCTTGAACCCTTTCACCTCTCCCCCAAAACCGAGAAAGATACACCGGTGAGCTTTCGGGTCATTCTTTGATCTCTCGTCGCTAGAAATATGAGCATATACCGGGCACCCGAACACTCTTAACTTAGAGTAGTCCACTTCTCGCCCCGACCATACTTCTTTCGGACATTTCAAACCAAGATTCACATTCGGTGACCTATTGACCAAGTATACGGCATGATCAACACAAGCCGCCCAAAATGTTTTTCGACAAACCCGCATGAATCCTCATACTTCTCGCCCTATCCATTATGGTACGGTTCATTCTCTCCGCAACTCCATTTTGTTGTGGAGTTTTCTTCACGGTAAAGTGCCTTTTGATACCGACATTCTTGCAAAACTTCACGAATTCTCCATCCTTATACTCCCCTCCGTTGTCACTTCTCAAATACTTTACTTTCCAACCCGTTTGATTTTCCACCATAGCCTTCCACTCCTTGAATTTTCCGAAAACCTCGGATTTTTCCCTCAAGTAGTAGACCCAAACTCGACGTGAATAATCATCAACAAATGTCATAAAGTATTTAAAACCGCCCAAAAAAACTACCTCTAAAGGCCCACACACATCGGAGTGAATATATAATCAAGCATACCTCGACTTTTGTGTTCCGCGGTATTAAATCGAACTCTAGTTTGCTTGCCCATCACACAATACTTGCAGAAATCGAGCTTGCACCCATGGACCCCCTTCAACAATTTTTGTCGATGAAGCTCCTCCATACCCCGTTGGCTCATGTGGCCAAGCCTCATGTGCCATAATAAAAGCTCATCCCTTTCCGCTTTCGTGGAAACCGCCGCTCCACCAACCACCGTGGTTCCTTTCAACCTATAAAAGTTGTTCGGTGACTTTGTGCCGCGCAAAATCACCATTGATCCCTTCTTCACCTTCATAGCCCCGTCTTCGGCTTGAATCACACACCCTTTTGAGTCGAGCGTGCCTAAGGAGATCAAATTCTTCTTGAGAGCAGGTACGTGTCTAACATCACTTAACGTGCGGGTCACGCCATCCCACATCTTTATTTTCACCGTGCCTATACCGACAACTTTGCATGTAGCATTATTGCCCATGAAGATTTCCCCTCCATTGCATTCCGTGTAGTCAACGAACCAATTACGATTCGGGCACATGTGATAGGAGCATCCGGAATCAAGAATCCACTCACTATTTTGATCCGCTAAAAAACAAGTAAGAACATCGGTGTTAACCTCTTGGTCCACCTCTTGGGTCGCAACTCCCGCAACCTCCCTTGGCGCGTCCGCCCTCTTACCTTTTAGCTCCGGGCAATTCTTCTTGATGTGGCCTACCTTGTGACACTTAAAGCACTCTCAATTACTTCGATCTCGTGATTGAGACCGACCCGTGCCTCTATTCTTGGCACCCCGTGACCTTGACCGCCCACTTCGTTCACCACCACCACTTTTGGCAACCAAGCCCTCACTTGACGAAGAGCTTGCCCCGCTACCTCCCTCTTTCATGGCCACGTGCGATTGGAGGTCCTTGACAACCTCATTAAACTTGAGCGTTGTCTTGCCAAATATCAACGTGGTAACGAAGTGATCATAGGAGTCCAGCAATGAAGCAATCAACAATAAGGCGCGGTCCTCCTCATCAAATACAACATCAATTCTCTCAAGGTCATGCACTATTGCCTTGAAGACATTGATGTGCTTGTTCAAATCTTACCCCTCCTTCATTTCTTTCATTTCCAACTTGAAAAGTTGCTTCTTGAGGTTTAACTTGTTGGACATAGACTTCCCTATGTACAACTCCTCCATCCTAGTCCACATATTCTTTGCATTTTTCTCCGACATCAAGTTTCTCAACACTTCGTCGGTCACATGCATCTCTATAGCGGACATAGCTTTCTTATCAATCTCATTCCATTGGTCTTCGGACATATCTTGGGGCTTTTTCTTAAGTCCAAGAAAAGCAACTTGCAAATTCGATTGGACGAGTACCCCCACATCCGCCTTTGCCAAATACCAAAATTGATAACCTCATCATAAGGCTTTATCTTAACCTCCATAGTGCTCCCAACACCTACAATGGTAGAAGAACTAGCTTGTGTTGCAACAACTCCGGTTTGAGTCCCTTCGGCCATTTATCAAACACTTGGCGCACAAACTTGCACCCAATAGCCAAACCTTGATACCAAACACTAGGCACCAACCAAATGCTCTGATACCACTTGTTGTGAATGAGGGAACAATAACCAAGTCCCAAATCCACCAATAAACCCGAGAAATCCCTTTCGGGAATTTCTACGAACACTTGGCGGGCGGAAACCGTCAAGCAATAGGATCTTGGCTCAAACCAAGAATGGCCAACACAATTACAAGCAACTATGGATAAAAGATAAAGAACAACAAGAATGAAGTGCAAAGCAAAGAGGAAAAACACACCGGAGATAATGTAGAACCCTTTGGGTCTTCCACTTGAAAGGGGAGCAACTTTATTGATCAACCAAGAATTTACACCAACTCTCTCTCAATAATCCTCACTCAAATCAATGGAACAAACCTCCAAAGATTACCCTCTCAACCTTTAGCTAAACCCTAGATAACCTCTCACAAGAAATACCCTCATTTGTAAGAACAACTCTCTCTTTCTCACTCATGCAAATGCAACTTTTCAATAAATAGAAATAAACCTTTCTATTTATACTAAGTGAGAAAATAAGCCAAAAGGCTTTACCCGCCGGACTGCAAAAGCGCATTTGCAGTTTCTCGCCCAAGGTGCAAAAGTGGTTTTACACCTTTCCAGAACACTTCTGCCGAGCTGCAAAAGTGCTTTTGCGGTTTTCCGGCTCAGGTGCAAAAGTGCTTTTGCACCATTCCAGCTTGCACAATTTTGAGACATAGATTGCAAGCCAAACACAACAACTCTAGCAGAGACTCAGATACATAGATACTTTCTCGGTCACAGATATTGCTGAGAAATCTCGGTTCAATGGTGATAGATACATTACATGTGACCAAGAAATCTTGTTCACAGATAGTGTACCTTTGACTGAGAAATCACATATACCGAAATTGAGGGACAACATCCTTTAAAAAAGTAAGGATCACAAGCTTTTAAAAAAAATAAAATTAATTTGATCGCATTCAAAAATTATTCACAATTATGAATGGGGATTTTCATACGTGTTTTTTTTTTTTCTATTTTTTGGGGTTTGAGTGTTTGACCTTTTGTTTTGTTTTATTTTGATATATTGATTATAAATGTTTTAATAATATACTTTGGGCTCCCAAATGAAAACGTTAATGTATTAATTTGACTGTTAAATGCCTTGTAAAATAAACATTTTAAATTTAGATTTTTGAAAAATCAAAACTGTTTAATTTGGTGTTATAAGTGTAGTAGTAGTTGTCCGTATTCACTATATATATACCTGTGTGTTATTGAGAGTAAGGGAAGAGTCCAAGGCATATAGGTTGTACGATCCAGTTGCAAAAAATGTGATAATCAGCCGGGACGTAGTGTTCAAGGAAGATAAGTCTTGGAGTTGGTATAAGAGTATATGAAGAATATATGATTGCTGATTTGGAATGGAACGATGAAGACAGTGAAGCAGTAAGTGAAGACAATGACAGAGCGGTCAGCGACTCTGAAGAACAGGTTGAAGAAGTCATTGAAGGTTCAGCCAATAGTCCACAAGATACCGAGAATGAAGAGGAACCATCAAATTCAGCATAGAGAAGAGTCAGAGGACCTCCAGTATGGATTCATGATTACGTAAGTGGGGAGGGGCTCTCCCAAGAAGAAAACATAGTTGTGAACTTAGCTCTGTTTTCTACAGCTGATCCAATTTATTTTGAGGATGCAGTGAAGCATGACAAATTGAGGATGGCTATGGACTTGGAGATCAAAGCGACAATACGTGGGAGCTCACTGACTTCCCCTTAGGTGCGGAGAAAATAGGAGTAAAATGGGTCTATAGGACAAGTTCAAAGCTCGATTGCTGGCTAAGGGATATGTGCAGCAACAAGGGATAGACTACACTGAAGTGTTTGCATTGATTGCGAGAATGGATACAGTGAGGATGCTTGTGGCCTTAGCAGCTCAAAGGGGATAGAGCCTCTATCAACTCGATGTCAAATCGGCTTTCTTGCATGGAGAACTTAGTGAAGAAGTACTGCACGTGGAGCAGCCTAAAGGTTATGAATTGAAGAGTTGTCCTCAGAAAGTGTATAAATTGAAAAGGGCCCTCTACGGATTGAAACAAGCTTCACGAGCTTGGTTCAGTCGTATCAAAGCACTCTTCATGAATCAAGGGTTTGAGAAGTGCTATAGTGAACACACCTTGTTCATTAAAGAGAAAAAGGGGGGCAAGATTCTCATTATTAGTTTATATGTATATGATTTAATATTTACCGGCAATGATGAGTTGATGTTTGCTGAATTTAAAACTCTATGTTGAGAGAATTTGACATGATCGATTTGGGGCGGATGAGATTCTTCCTTGACATAGAGGTAGTGCAGACACTAGAAGGAATTTACATGGCCAAAGAAAGTATGCTCTGGAAGTATTGAGAAGATTTAGAATGGAGAATTGCAACTTGGTTCATAATCCTATTGTTCCAGGCTGTAAGCTTTTTAAGGATGATAATGGTGTTCGAGTTGATGAGACTGTATACAAGCAAATTGTGGGTTGTCTTATGTTCTTAACCGCTACAAGGCTGGACTTAATGTATGCAGTGAGCTTGGTGAGTAGGTACATGTCGAAGCCAACCGAGTTGCATATGATGGCAGCCAAAAGGGTCTTAAGGTATTTGAAAGGAACCATAGAGCTTGGGATGTTTTGCAAGAAAGGAGGGTGTAGAGGCCTGCTTGGTTATACAGATAACAGTTATGCATGAGATTTAGATGACCGCAAAAGCACATCAGGCTATGTTTTCATGTTGGGTTCCTGTGCTGTTGCTTGGTCTTCGAGAAAACAGCCAATAGTCACACTTTTGACCACAGAAGCCGAATTCGTGGCTGTTGCTGCTTGTGCTAGTCAGGCTGTATGGATGAGGGGAATACTAGAGAAACTAAGCCTAGTGCAAAATAATTTCACAACCATCTTGTGTGATAATAGTTCCACAATCAAACTATCGAAAAACCCGGAATTGCATGGACCAACCAGGCACAATGATGTGCACTCCCACTTTCTTCGAGATCTCACACGAGAAGGAGCAATTGAATTGGTATACTATGGAACACAGGATCAGCTAGCTGATGGTATGACAAAGCCTCTTACGTTGGAGGCATTTCAAAGGTTCCGGAGTCAGTCAGGAGTTTGCCAAGTGCCTGAATTAAACTAGTTTAAACTGGGAATAGCTTAAGGGAGGGAATGAAGAGAAAGATAAGGATTCTGTTATGATTTTTTTGTTGCATTCAGTTTGAATAAGTCCAAGTCTTTAGGGTATTTGCTTTCTATTTTTAGTACCAGATATCACGTTGTTTTAGTTGCAAACGTGAGCAAGTTTTTCTCTTTCCTGTTGAAGTGTAAAAGGCTATTTAAAAGGCCTTAGTTGTTCAATAAGAAATTACCGAGTATTCTCCTGCTTGGGATTTTCAATTCTTAAGAATTTTGGAATAATCTCAAGGTTCTATTATTAGAAAGAATGTTTCTTAGTGGACTATTCTAAAATTTATGTTTTTGTTGACTGTATCTAACTTGACTTTTCTTAATGCGTAGTATCTACCACTAGCGAGAACTTACACATATACATTACTTGAGTATTTGTGATTTCTCGGTTATAGGTACAGTGCTTGTGACTGAGAAATAGTCACATATATGGTACCCGTGATTGAACAATCTCGGTCTCACAGAGATTGAAACTGTAACTGAGAAATCACAGATGCAATATTTGTGTAACAAGAGATACTAAAAAAAGGGATCGCATTCTTTTAAAAAAAAAATCTAATAAATCCCATCCTTAAAGTGTTCGAAAACAGGGACTAGATCCTAATATAAATACTAGTTCCTAGTGAGCTATACTAATTTTTCATTGACTTGCCTCTTTGTCCGTAATGTTCTGTTTTAAAGGAAAAGTTTACTTTTTCAGGGTCACTTAAACCGGAAATTAACATATGGAAAAATTAATTTTGTGTGCCAATTAAGATGATATTTTGATTTACGAGGGTTCAAATAATTCGTGTAATTGCAAATTTTTTTTTTTTTACAAATTGAAATGTGTTATTTAACATGGTCAATGATGGTGGTGTGAACCTATATATAGTGAGGTACGTAGACACCATGAATTCAACGGAAATGGATAGGTAGTTTCTCAGCACCATGTTAATTGTTTAAGCTAACTTTAGCTCCCGTTTGATTCGGGCTGAAATATTTTTCATCCAGTAAAAAGCATAATGATATACAACAAGATAGGTATACACATGAAACGTACCAGAACACAGCACACTTCCTTCCACTGCAAAAAAATTAGTGATCGTAACAAATTTTATCTTTAGTTTTCTTCCCTCAGGGTTGTTTATTAGGGGAAATAAATAAATAAAAAATCATAATAATTGTAACATCTTCCATTTAATAGGTTATAATCTAGATATTTATATAAAGTAAAGAACTATCTAATTTGCCAAAATTTAATTTAATTTATTTTATTTTAATCCACACAATATATAAATACGCCTGATGTTCAATTTTGGGGAGAGGGAAGGGAACATGTGCATCCCAGGTAACTCCTCCGAAATTGAAAATATGCTTAATTTAGCGTGTTAACATATATACATAGTCTGCTCTGTTTTTATGTTCATTTTTTTCGAACTTGTATTGCTATGTTACACTATGTCGTGCCTATAGATGCCAATCACTCGATGCCAGTACCCCCTCTTCCCATATTAAAGTTTGACTTTTATATTTTTTTAAAGATACACAAATTATAACATAATCAGTGGAGAAAAAGTAAAGTCAGTTTATATCCTAGCTTAAGCTGGGATCCAATTCACAAAATATTATAAAAGTACTCCACATCTTCCCAAACTTCCTTCCAAATTTCACGAAGTATAAAAAGTAAGCAATAATATCTAAGGAAATATTGTGCTGCTAATTACACTACTTCTTAAAGATACCTAAACATCCTTCAAAATATTGAAGTTTTGATTAGTAAACATAAACTCCTGTCACTATCCTTTGCTTCTGAGCTCCAAATTGCTACAAGATTCCATAAAGAAACAAAAAGCACCCACAATATGTAGAGTATATAAGTAAATAAAAATCAACCACTTGACTACTATATATGCAGTCAGGTTCTAGAATGAACTTTTGGTCTTAAGTTAACGAGCAAACTTCCTCTTTTTAAGGGGGTCAGACAATCTCTATAAGTACATCATCTACTCCAAATTTCATCAAAAAATTAAACTAGGTTGTGGGTGAGATGACCATCTAAAATTTCAAGAGTTAGAAATGCATATATATATATGCACATCTATCTTTTAGTTCACCCACATCAAACAAATTTTGTAACAAAATTCAACCATTACCCCCTCTAAAGGAGAAATTTGTTAGTTAAGTAAAAGCAAAAGCCCTTTATAGAGCCTAGCTAATATGTGTTGATCGAGACTGTAAATCCTATAAATCCCACTTTGGGAAATCAAAGCCTCGCCAAGCAATATATAAAAATAAGGGGGCTACTCCACCCATTGTCAATTAGTTTTGGATTGGATGCTCGAAATTCTAATAAAATGTATAATTATGTGATAAGAAAATCAATATAACTGAAAAAAAAAATCAAGTTATGTGGCTTTGCATTAGATCTTATGCAAAACCCGCTCAATGTCGACATATGGAGATTTTCCATTGATGTATTTCACCAACACGTGAGTGGGTTTAAAAATTTACCTCCACAAGTTATGGTTCAAGTTCCTCGAGGATCCTCCTTACAGAATAGAGCTCATGGATGACATCAGTTAAGTCCATTCGGTCTTGTGGTGAGTCCATGGAGCATGACACCCCAATCTTTATCATGGAAACTAAGCACTCTTTCATTTGGTTGCCTTCTCTTGATTCTTCTCCACTTCGATTATTGTTGGATGCTGTTGGTAAAACCTCCTCCCCATGATTGCCTGGAATTTTCCATTTCATAATCTCCATCACACGATCGGGCAAAGCATTTAAGGCGTAGTTATGAAGGCTAAGACCATTGTCAAACATTGGGTCAATAGGACTCCTCTCTATTATCATCTCCAACAACAATATCCCATAGCTGTAGACATCTCCTTTCATTGATACCTCACTCCCTAGACCATACTCTGTAACATTAAAAAAACAAAAATCATTGAGAAAGAAAATGTTCATCATTTGTGTTTAGAAATTACAGTGACCTCCCCAGTCCTATGGTTTTTTTTTTCTTTTATGCATAGCGATGAGTACAAGGATAGACTAGGATTCTTTAATAGTTAAGCTATGAGCCAGATCTCCTATGGTTTTCTTTTAAAAATGATTTCACAAATATATTGAACTGTCCTAGGGTTCAAGCACACACCTCTCCTGCATATGTTTCGGGAGGCTCAATCTCAGTATATAAAGAAGATTCCAATGAAAATAACATGAATAAAAATGGAAAAGAAAAATCTCCAATATAGAGGAGGTTATTCTAACATCAATATCATAAAAACTGTTACAGGATAGAAATGTTAAGGAAGCTCTAGTTTTAGGTACTGTTAGATTTAATTTTAGTCCTAAATAGACAGAATGGATGGGGTGAGCAATTCCACAAGTGCAAAATATGCCCCTAAACTATTTTTGATTTGCTGGTATCCTAAGTACCCATTGAATGTTGTTACATAAATATTCTCTTCATCTCCCAATTAAGAGTATGTTCGACTTTCATATTTTTAAGAATGTACTTATTTTATCATAATCAAAGGTTTAAAATAAAAGTTATTTCTTATTGTGAGTTTTAGTACATTGATTATGTCTTAAAAAGGAAATTAACTCTTAATTTGGGACATTCGAAAAAAGTATATTGGACTGATAAGTTGGGATGGAGGGTGTATATGTTAATTTGATCCTACCTAGGTGTTAAAACATAAATTGGAGGAGAAGAAATTGTGTTTACCTGGAGCAGCGTACCCAATAGTCCCTCTTATTCCTATTGACGAACTTTGATTTGCAACTGAGAGTTCAGGAAGAGAAAACTTTGCCAACCCAAAATCTCCAACACGGGCAACCATATCACTATCAAGTAGAACATTGCTTGGCTTTAAGTCGCAATGTACGATCGGTTCTTCACAGTGGTGATGAAGGTAATTGAGTACATTTGCCACATCAATGGCTATGTGAATTTTTTGCCGAAGGTTCAATTTAGGAGGCTCATCCTGTCCATTATAATGGAGCAACTTCTCTAAACTTCCATTAGACATAAACTCGTAAACTAGAGCCTTAAAATCATTACCATGGAAATCAATACTTGAACACAAAGTTATGATTTTCACCAGATTCCTGTGCCGAATATTTCTCAAGGTTTCACATTCAACCATGAAACTCTTAGAACCTCCTCGTCGCTCAAGGTGAAGTACTTTAACTGCAACCTCCAAGTTGTCATGATTGAGTATTCCTTTAAAGACTGATCCAAAACTTCCCACGCCAATCAAATTTGTTGAAGAGAATCCATTAGTTGCTTTGAGAAGGTCTCCATAAGAGACTTTGAAGAATAAATCTTTGCTCAAAGATCGAGAAGAATACTGCTCTCTCTTTTTCTTTTTGAGCAAGAAAATTGTGAAAGACGACACCAAGAAAACAACTAGAAACGAACACCCTACAGCAATTAACACTATGTTCGAATTCGATAATCGTCTTTTCTTTAATGATGTTGTACTGCATTTGGGTAGCCGTAGTTCATATATGCCTCCACAAACCCCATTATTACCTTCGATCGATATTGCACTTGCATTTGAGAAAACACCTTTTGTTGGTAACTCACCCGCAAATTTATTGAAGGACAAATTTAGGCTATGTAGTGGAAAGCTCTCCAAGAATATTGGAACCGCGCCCGATAAGTTATTTTTGGAGAGGTCGAGGTTTTGAATACTTCTCAAAGATTTGAATGGCAGATGAATAGATCCCTGAAAGAAGTTACCCTTGAGGGATATGTTCACAAGGGAAACGCAACTACCGAGTTCAATTGGAATAGGTCCGGACAACTTGTTCTCAGATGCATAAAATTCTACCAAAAATTTCAGGTTACCAATTTCTGGAGGTATAGGTCCAACCAAGTTGTTTCCAGCTAGATCTAGTGCAATAGATAAAGCAGAAGCACTAAAAATTTCTTTGGGTATGGTGCCACTGAGGTTATTTTCAGAAAGATCTAGTAATATCAAGTTTTTGCACTTTCCAATGCTCGAAGGTATGGTTCCCTCCAAAGCGTTGTTGGATAAATCCACAACGCTCAAGAAAGATAGGTTTCCTAGAGAGGATGGTATCTGGCCTGAAACTCGAGTTACTGCAAGAAGGATGGTATTTAATTTTTGAATCTTGCCAATATCATATGGAATTTGGCCTTCAAATTGGTTGTTTCCCAGTTGTAATCTTTCTAAGTTGGCAAGATTACCGAAACCCAGAGGGATTTCTCCAAACATTTGATTGTCCATAACCCCAAAAGATCGAAGTTGAATTGAAAGATTGCCCACAGAATTGGGCAAGGTACCTCCTAATCGGTTAACTAACACTTCCAATCTTTCTAACATGGTGCAGTTGGTTAGAGAACTGAGAAAATTCGCTTCATCAGCTTCCCCTCTTCCAAGAGAATTTTTTGTTAAGAGAAGAATTCGAAGGCGTTGAAGGCTTCCAAGATTTGCAGGGACTTTTCCCACAAAATTGTTCAAAGTGAATTCAATATGCTCCAGATCAGAAGCATTGGACAAAGATATGGGAATTGCACCTGTTAAATTGTTTCGCAATACCTGGATATTCCTCAGACGAGGAAGCCCCAAGCCCAAATTCTGGGGAAGAGTACCACCGATTCCATTATTGCCCAATGACAAATAAGTAAGCGATGAAAGGTTAAATATAGATGAAGGGATTGTACCAGAGAGACTATTAGACAAGAGTACAATATCTGTCAGGTTTCGCAATTGTCCAAAAATATCTGGAATACTTCCCACCAAAGCATTCCCAATTAGGTACAGCTTTTGAAGAGAGGTAAGGTTCCCAATGGAACTCGGAATCTCTCCCCTTAGATTGTTACCACTCAATTGTAGTCCCCAGAGCTTTGGCAATCCGCCGAGCTCTCTAGGAATTCCTCCCTTGAGCTTGTTGCGCCCTAACTGAAGGACCTCAAGGCTTAATAATTGGGATAAATTGGTCGGAATTTTCCCTTCCAATGAGTTATGCGAAAGCAGTAGGTCTTGTAGCCTAAACAGACGGCCGATTTGAGGAGGCAATTCACCTTGTAATGTGTTATTTTTTAGTATAATTACTCTAATGAAGCTCAAGTTTCCTATGTAAGGAGACAAGGGGCCCACTAAGCCACTATCCTCTAGGTTCAAGGCAGTGACTCGTCTGTGTCGGCGGCCGCATGAAATGCCTTGCCAGCTGCAAAAATGAACGGAATCGTTCCATGAGTTCAAGGCCCCGAGAGGGTCTTGCAAGTTTGACTTGAAGGCCAGTAAGGCATGCATATCGGTCTCATTTGTGTAAGTGGGGGTGGAAATGGGAAGATTTAGCAGAGCTATGAATAGGATGAGAACAAGGTTGGTACAGATTGAACTCATTTTTTCTTTCTCAAAGTTCCAGGTGCTACTGTAAGTGAGCCTGGTTTGAGAAGCAGATCGAGGTCTATTTATTAACACTAATTCACGGGAAGACCATTAATTATTAAGTTAAAATTATAGTGTTTTTGTGCGGAAATTTTGATTAAGTAAAATTTACAACTTGACGTCTTGTCTCTTTCTAGCTTGACTCTTCGGGTCTACATATTTTAATTTTTGTATGGAAGTTATTTTGTAGAGATCTTGTGGGATTATAGACTTTATTGTATTTGAAAGGGAGTATATAAATAGACACTACACCAGATTTCGCTAACTGGCACGTAATTTTGGCACGGTTATAAACCGTGCCAGATTTTTGTATGTCTAGACACGCATTTGGCAGGGTTTAAGCCGTGCCTGTTTTTACACGGTTTATAACCGTTCCCAAACAGTTCTTATCTTCATTTCTTTTCCCGCCTTTGACCAAGATTCCCGCCTAACTGAAAAGCTAAACAGGAACGGTTTTTAGCCGTTCCAAAATGGTTCCTGTTTTTATTCCTTTCCATCCCTTTGACCAAATATGCCGCCCCCTTGAAAAGCCAAATTTTAAATCACTTTTCAAGAATTCCGCTCATAATTTCATTACAAGATATTAAATTTTATTTAAAAAAATATAAAAGTTTTTCTCGTATAATGGAAATAAAAATTATGCTTAAATACCCATATTTCATTTTTTTTTCTTGAAATAAGACAATTTTGACTTTTTAAAAATTTATATTTTCAAATTAATTAATTTTATTTTATAAAACCTACATATTGTATAGTTAAACCTTTTATAATAAATATTCAATAAATTAATAATTCTTACATTAAATATTTTTTTATGGAACAAAGTTTGCAATTAATATTTTTTTCTATTAGTACTTTTATTTGCTAATCCTTTTGTTTAGTTGTTAAATATGAAAAAAAAATCTTTATATTCTAATTATTTGATAATCCCTAAGTATTATACTAAAATTAAATTTAAAACTTGTCATACTAAAATTAAATAGATGGTTTGCATTTTAACTAAACACATAGTTTTTTCGTGATTAAGAAGTTAATAATAGCTCGATACATTATAATGCATTTGATCTATAAGTAGGATTTCACAGATTAGTTTAGTAAAACATCATTGTTATACTTATGACTCGTTTGGTTGCCTTTTGTCAAAATATAAATTAGACAGATTACGATTTTCACATTTAATTGTGTTTGGTTTTGAAAATTGAATATTATAAATTCATTCATTCATCAATATTTATATAATTAATTTCAAGAAAAAAAACTAGATATTACCCAATTCTAGAACTAGGAAATTCACTCTTACCATGAAATTGTAAAATAACTAGAACTTATAGTTTATATTGATGTCTATGGAGAAAATTAACAAAGAATTTTAGATATGGGGTTCGAAACGTTATAATGCATTTTATCAAAAGATAGGATTTCATGGATTAGTTCAGTAAAACATCATTGTTATACTTATAGCCCGTTTGGCTGCCATTTGTCAAATTTTAAATTAGACAGTTTACGATTTTCATATTTAATTGTATTTGGTTGTGAAAATTGAATATGAAAATTGAGTATGATAGTTTAATTTCATTCATCAAAATTTATATAATTGGTTTCAAGTAAAAAAATATATATTACCCAATTATAGAATTAGGAAATTCACTGCTATCATATATTTGTAAAATAACTAGTGCCTATATATACTTAACATGATATATATTTTAAATACTGTAACATTGGGTTTAAATATTTTGATGAATCGTGCCAGATCAATCTACTACATTATAAGGCTTGAACATAGTTCGTTAATCCTGTAGCCATGTCAGGTTTTTGAATTGTCGATTTTATCTATTTGTTCATTCTTTAACAAAATATGATAATATAATCATAAGCAGTTATACTTAGAAACCTTGCACTAATAAGGGTGTTTAGTACCTCAATCACTGGACCACTTATTATTATTTTAGTTTTTATTTCGTCAAAAGTTTAGTAATACTTAAAATTAAAATAAAATCTAGTACAACTTAAAATTAAAGAAGGCTAGCAGCGAATCACCACTAAAGTGATTTCGTCCAATATGGCGGTTATATAACTTGAGATCTTACCCATATAAAGATAATTAGGTATTACTACCATATTGGCTTATTGAATCTTAAAATTAATACTTTCTTAATAATGATATTTTGTAAACCTTCATTTAGTTATAAAAAGAAGAAGTTAGTCTTAACATATTTTAGTAGTCAAACACTCCATTTAAACTAAAACAAACACAAAAACCAAAATATACTATTAAGTGTTTCTCTTTTATAGGAGAGGAAAATTACAAAAAAAGGAAATAATTTTTTAAAAAAAAAACAAATAACTGCCAAAAATAGAAAATCGTAGAGATCATGGAATCCCACAGTGTTAATGCCAAGAATTGCGCCAGAGTTGACGGAAGTCAAATATGACCTTACTAGCTCAAGTTATTACCAAAACAAAACCTGCCAAAAATAGTAAATTCGCAAATTCGGAGGTCTAAACGAAGGAATTTGGCCGAAAACTAGCGTGCATCACCGCCAGAGGCAGTGACATGAATTCTTTGAGCAGTTTCGAGTCAAACTAGCCTGGTGCCACGTAATTTTGATGATATTAGTTTTTGGACCCAGTGAGCTTATGTTGGTATAGTGTGAACAAATATATATATATATATTATTTTTAATTTTTTAAAAATATTATTTTAAAAAAATAAAAAAATTTGTTTAAATTATTTTTTGGTACTGTTTAACTTTTTTTTAGCTAATATTTTGATTTTTGACACCCTTAAATAAAATTTTTTTTTTATGCTATAAATATTTTCTAACTTTTTATTTTGAAAGAATAAATACGTATCTCGTATAAAAAAATTATGTGACTAATTTATATGTAAAATTAAAAAAATAAGAATAGACCTGCTACACTCACGCACACATCACACGTATTGAGATCTCCCACGCTATCACGCCAAATCCACCGAATCACACCAAATCGACTGAACCACACCAAATCCAAAATATCTCGCTCTCAGCATATCTCTCATCCCAAAACCCTTACATCTCAAAAGCTTCACTTTCACTCTCGTCTCTCAGTCTCACGGTATCTCATTCTCAGTCGGTTCCAATGATCGATCTACCCACTTTTCCCCTCTAGCCCACGGCACAACCAGCGATTCTTCACCACCACTCGTCCACCACCACCTCCGATCCGATCCTCCACCACCACCATTGGTCCACCACCACCTCCGATCCGATCCTCCACCGCCGATCCCCCATCAACACCACCGGTTGTGCCTCTCATCAAGCCCTAACACACTAAGACGAGTAAGCCCTAAAACTTTAATTTATTTCAGAGATTTATTTTCATAAGAACTTGGAACTATTTTAACTGATGTGGAATTGTATTGGGCTTATAATCCGTGTTTTTATCATAAATTAGGCGTTGTTGACCAGAAACCATGTTTCTGAATCGGGATTGCATTGACTGGACTCGGATTTTGTCATAAATCAGGCGTTTTTGGAAAATTTGGTTCCAGTTGCTTATGGGCCGGGAGGAGTAAGCCCTGTGCTTTATTTCTAATATAGTTTCACCATTCTCCTTCCCTGAAAGTCCAAGCTAATTGGTAAAAAGAGTGTGTTTTGTTTGTAATTTTTAATTTTGCATTTGGTACCACTATAATTAATCATACCTTTAAATTTATATAATTATAAATTATAAAGTGCTTGTGTTAGATTTGTAAGAATTTCATTTACTTAGATAAACCAAACCAAAGTCCAAGCTAATTGGTAAAAAGAGTGTGTTAGATTTATAAAGTGCCTGTATTAGTAACAGATTCCAGAGAAAGATAAAGTTCAGAAAAGCTAGATAATGCAGCTACCAAACCAAATAATCAAATACCTGGATTATGAAATTTCATTGTTTTTCATTTAAAACAATGAATGCGTATACTCACTTGATTTTTGAGGGAAAGAAGTTGGGATGATTCTCTTGTGGAACTTGTTTAAAGGTAGAATTTCCTTTTCTTTCCGAGTGTAAACCCCAGTAGTAGTAGTTGCAGCAGTTGTAGCAGCAGTTGTAGCAGCAGCAGGAGGAGTACTAAAGAGGAGGAGTACTAAAGAGGAGAATATTGACAAGTAAAGAAAGTAACAATGACAGCAGAAGAGATATTGATTCCACCATATTTCCTTTTGAGAAGTTGAATTACTAGCTAGCTAGTAGAGAGAAATTAAGATAAGAAATGGTTTGAAGAGAGAAGGGGGAGAAGAAGAGTGAGAGATTCTTGGGAGTTGGAGTTTGGGCTGATAACAAAAGGAGAGGCTGGCTAAAGGACCCACAAATGCATGAGAAATAATTGGCGATTCACGTGCAAATAGATAGATAGATTTATATACTGGGAAAATTGAAAAGTCCATCTGGTCTGGAACTTACTATATAATGTGGCCTCATAGCTTGAAGCAACTATTTCAGCCTACACAACATTAAAACCAACCTTTTGTTACTATCAACCTGAAAAATTAATGTTGTGTTGTTTGACATGACATCTTGCAATTGGCAACAAATACTATGTTATATATCCAATTCAATAAATGGGAAACCCTTTTAATTTGATACTTGGCAAAATAACATACAATTCTACTTTATTTTTACTTCTAATGCTGATATTATATTTTGTTATGCTTAATTTGATAGGCAAATGGCTTATGTGTAGCTAGCTTGTGATGAGGTGTGCTTTAATCTCAAGAAAGTTTGCTATTTGATTAAGCTCCGGGTAAATTCCTCATTAACTTAATTCTTATTGATTATTCGTATGGTATTAAATCTTGTATCAATTTTAAAAAAAATTATGAATTGATGTTCGAGAAATAGCGGGATGTTGTGGTATTGATGTTTTTCTACAAACAAATAATGCGACAACTTTACCGTGCATGATACTAGTATACATGTCATTATTATTATACTAACTAGTTTACTTTACATATGTCATACTTATGCGATTAATATAAATTTAATTTTAAATAAAATATATATATATATATATATATAACATTTAGTAGTTTTGTAGTTAGATATTTGTCTAATTTTCATTGTGTAAAAGTTCAAATCTCATTACAAAGCAATTAGCACTATTATCAATGTATACCCTAATAGCTATCTGGATAGATGGACATAAACAAATAATAATGATTTTAATATCTTTTTGGGGCTGTTTATAATATGTATTTGTGTTGTTTATAGGATGTCTTCGGGAATTGACAAAGAGTGGATGAAAGAGAAAAATCTTAAGAGTGATGCATATAAGAATGGGGTGATAAACTTTTTAACATTTGTTAATGAAAATGTTCCCGGAAATAAGCATTCGTGTCCTTGTAAGCATTGTAGAAATGGGTCTGGCCAGGTTGATGTAGGAGAAATATTTGTTCATTTAATGAAAAATGGTATCGATGAAGAGTATAGTTTTTGGTGCTTTCACGGGGAGACTTTGGGTGTAACTCTAGTCGACCAACCACAACTAGAGGCAATATCTGATGTTCCTCGAGAATTGGAAGAGTTAAATTCTCCCAAGTTAAATAATCTAGTTAATGATGTTTGTGAGATGTTTGTGAGGGAAACAAATTCTTCAATTCCTCTTGAGTTTGAAAGAGATGCCGAATCACATAAAAGCAAGAAATATGATCGTTTACATCGACTAGCGTCTAAACCCCTCCACCCTTCCACCAATGAATCACGTCACAAAGTCATGTATGCACTTGTGAAATTGAATGATTTAAAGACGCAATTTAATTTGTCTGATAGTGCAATGGGAGGAATTCTTAAATTGGTAAAAGAGTTACTCCCTGAAGAGAATAACTTGACAGTGAGTTATCTTGAAATGAAGAACATGATTAAGGACATTGGCATGGATTATGTAAAATATGATGTGTGCATTAACAATTGTATGTTATTTTGGAAGGAGCATGCGGAACGTACTGAATGCATAAAATGTGGTGCAAAACGGTACAAGTTGAGTTCTAGGTTTGAGAGTGGGAAAAAGATCTTAGATGCGAGGGGGAAGGTAAGGTATCGCAAGGTTGCCAGGAAAGTAATGAGACATTTTCCTTTAATACCTAGGTTAAAGCGGTTGTACACTGTTAAATGGATATCAGAAAAAATGACATGGCACTCTCAGGCAAAATCTTGTATGGAGTTTTTAAGGCATCCTTGTGATTCTTCGGATTGGGTTAATGCAAATATATTGTGGAAGCAATTTGCTAAGAAGGCGCGAAATGTTCGCCTTGCAATAGCAACGGATGGTTTTAACCCGAATAACATGTTTGGACGCAGTTATAGTTGTTGGCCTGTTATTATTCAACCTCTTAACCTTCCACCTTCGTTATGCATGAAAAGCGAGTTCTCAATGTTAACAATTTTGATACCTGGGCCAAAGTCTCCTACGAATAGTATTGATGTTTTTCTCCAACCATTGGTTGATGAATTGAAGGTGTTATGGTCTGGAGTTGAAGCTTGGGATGCAAACAAAAATGAATATTTCAATTTGAAAGCCATGTTAATGTGGGGTATTCACGACTTCCCTGCGTATGGGATGTTATCTGGCTGCACAACCCACGGTCATCATGCATGTCCAGTTTGCTCCGAACACACACCGTCTGAGTATCTCAAAGGCTCTACCAAATGTTGTTATCAAAAATCTCGAATGTTCCTCCCCAAAGACCATCGATTTAGGTTTGATACATCTAAAAAAACATTTAATGGTAAATTGGAAGAGGATACTGCTCCCCGAAAATTAACTGGCGATGAAGTCGAACAACTTTTATTAGCCCTTGATCAGATTCAACAAAACTCATCGGTTAGCAAAGAAAAGAAGTCTGTGTGTAAGAGTCGTAAAAGGAAGGGAAAGGGAAAAGATGTTGTAGTAGTGGAAGAAGATGAATTTGATGAGGATTTTCCGTTGGAGAGTGGTAAAGGGGATCTCACATGTAAGGGTTTCTCGAGGAGGTCTATCTTGTTTGACTTGGAATATTGGAAAGATCATGACACCCGCCATAATCTAGACGTGATGCATATTGAAAAGAATGTGACGGAAACTTTGTTAGGCACAATATTGTCGTTGAAGGGGCCTTCTAATAAAGATACAATTAAAGCACGAGAAGAGTTAGAGGAAAATTTAAATTTGAAGAAACATTTGTGGATGCAAGACGTTGAAGGTAGTGATAAGAGAAAAATGCCACAAGCACCTTTCGCCCTCAGCAAGGAAGAAAATTTGAGTTTTTATCAGTCCTTGAAAACATTGAAAGTTCCAGTTGGTTTTTCATCAAGTTTTAACAATAGTGTTAGCCTTGAGCCTGTTGGATTTGTCAATATGAAGTCTCATGACTATCATGTTATTATGCAACTCTTGCTTCCTGCATTACTTATGCATTCCTTCCCCGATCATAAGCCCTTCTATAAAGCCATACAACGTATTAGCATATTTTTCAATGTCTTGTGTTCTAAAGTTATATTTAGGGAACATTTGGTGAAGGCAAAGAAAGCATTGGTAGAAGCACTTTGTGTTTTGGAAATATATTTTCCACCCTCATTTTTTGTGATTATGATCCACCTCATGCATCACTTAGCTGATGAAGCATTGTCAGCTGGACCTCCTCGGTATCGAGCAATGTGGTTGTTTGAAAGACAGATGAAAATTTTCAAAAAGTGGTCCCGCAATAAAAGGTTCATTGAAGGGAGCATTGCCAATGCATATTTGTTACATGAAGCTTCACTATATGCTATGGAATATGTATCAGAGAAAGGTGAAGGAACTCATAAGCGAAACCTTGAGGCATTTCTTGACGATGAGTTTGATGACTCTATTGGTCAACGAGCTTTAAGCAAAGGAAAGACGTTGATCCTAAGTAAAGTTCAGTATGAGCAAGCAAGAAGATGGGTGTTATTTCAATATCCAAGTGTATATGAATGGAAAAGGTCAGTATGTAATTTTGAACCTTTGTCATAGTTCAATTTTTTTTTGGGGAATTTAATGTTTATTACAATAAATATTTATCACGTGTAGCAAATTTGAGTCAACGATACATTTTCAACAAGGGAGTACATCAAAGCATAGAATTGATGAATTCATACCTTGGCTTAGAGATGAGGCAAGTGTTTTATTTGGTTTAAAAATCTTTCTATTTGTATTTCCATTCTATAGATTAAAAGTTTAGTTTATTTATTTCTTCTAGGCTTCTAGAGCGAACGATGTGGGAATACTACCTTATGCAGATGGCCCACTTCATGAAGTTACAAGTTATAGCAAGTTCCAATGCAATGGATATACATTCTCCACTTTTGCACATGAAGAAAACCTTAGTACCCAAAGTAGCGGTGTATCTATGAAGGCTTACAACAAGAAAGGGGTTTTGACAACTTATTATGGAGTTATTCGAGATATTATTGATTTAAATTACACTACTTTTGGGCATACGGTGTTCTATTGTAATTGGGTTGATGTGGATGAAAAGAATGCTTGTAAAGTTGATCCTACCTCAAAATTGGTGATGGTTAACCTTAGCAAGCTTATGAGTAAAAATGCGATCCAAGACGAGCCATTCATTCTTGCATCTCAAGCAAGTCAAGTGTTTTATTGTAAAAATGCCAAGCTCGATGGGTGGTCGATTGTTCTGCATACTCCAAAGAGATTAAGCAAAGCAATAGATTCATTTGAGATTAATCGTACAATGTATTCCTCTATCATTGAAGAAAATGAAAAGCTGATTGCGCTTATAGACACCGAAATTAATTAGAATGTTTTGCAAATTAGTCATTGTAAAAGTCTGTAAAATTTCTACTCTTTTTTGAATATGTAATATTTACGGTGTTGAATCTATGTTAATGTTTTTTTACAGTATTTGGATTGTTAATTTTTTTGTCTAACTTTACTTTCATTGACTTTGTTTTTTAATATAAAATATATATTGTGAATAATTTTTATTATGTTTTTAACATGTAAAGTGATCATATTTTGCTTGAAATCTTAGTAGGTAACCATGGAATCAGTTGTCGGTGATACGTCAAATCCGACGCCTGATATTGAAACACCAAGGTCGACATCTCGGTCACGCGCAGAAACTGGTTCCTCGGCGATCGGTCGAAGTCCAAAACGATTAAAATTCAATGAAAATGGGCTTCCGATAGGGGACAAAGCTCCTTCTGCTACAAGGCTAGGAAAGCTTGCACGGACTCATATCCCGATCTCTTACAAAACGTGGAAACTTGTCCCAGAGCGATATATGGATACACTATGGTCTACATTTAAGGTAACTTATAATATTTTGCATTAATTGGTATTGTTTAATATCGATTGTTAACTTATAATATTATATATATATATATATTATATTTTGTAGAAGGAATTTCCAGAAGTGAAGGATAGTCAGAGAGGCATCTTTTTGGGCAAAGCTAACGAAGCGTGGAAGAAGTTTAAATCGAGGCTTAGAGCAAATTTTGTTGGCAATGATGTTAGCAAATGGAAGGAGAAAGTCCCGACATTAGTAAAAAGTGAGGATTGGGAGATATTTTGCGATCACGTGGCTACCGAAAATCAAAAGCAAATAAGAATTCAAAATAAGCTAACAAAGTGAATGGTGAGCCAAAGGGAACCCACAATACGGGTCGTGATGGATACGCCCGATCAGCAGAAAAATGGGAGGAGGTAAATGGTCGTCCACCTAGTCGAGCAGAATTGTGGTTGGCTACTCATTCATTGAAAGACGGGACCTACGCGCCATATAATCAAAAATTTGCGGTTCGTATTATTTAAATAAAATTTATATTCTTTTTTTATATAGTTTTTGTTTACTAGTCTAGATATTGAATTTCTTTATTTGCAGGATCAAATTGAATTTCTTTTAAAGGTTTTCAAGGAGAAGGGAGAGAAAGAAACGTTGGATAGTGGTCCAATTAATGAAGTGTTTGGAAAAGATTCAAGAGGGCGCATACGTTGTGTAGGCTCGCATGTTTCTAGAAAAGCAATGTTGAATTCATCTTTTGCTCGAGAAATGCTTGCCGAGGTGAAGTCGAAACGAGATTGTTGTGAGGAGAAAGTGGATAAACTTGCAGAAGAAGTGGATGGATTGAAGGGTCTATTCAAGCAATTTATTGATGAGTTTAGGGATGGTAAGTTTGTTAGTACTACTACACCTAACGTTAGAAAAAGTACATATAGACATGAAGCTCATACAAATGAAAATCCTTTGACCGCCCCTCCTACTAGCTTAGCAACTCCATCTCAAGTTGGAGATGAAGGGATAAATTGTAAAATATTATCTTATAAGCGGGAAATTGTCGGTTATGGTAGAAAATCTAACTTCGGGGCTGTCACCAATGTTCATGACCACATCTTGGAATTGAGGGAGGTTAAGGTGGTAGTCGACAAAATACTTATACCTAATCATTCCTTGTGGGGTGGACAACAAGGATGTGCGACTACATTAGAAGATATTGGTCGTGGTGGGATAATGTATTGGCACGATGATTTTCTTCCTCCCACCGATGATTAGCCGCATTAGTAAGTACTAAGTACTTTTAACACTTGTATTTAGCTCATGTTAACATTATATATATTTTATAAATTAGTATGACCATTCATTTTGATATTAAAACCATATAGTTAAATCATTTATGTGTCATTTATAGTTTTTATTTTAATATTATTTATTTTTTGCAGCGATGGAATTTTTTTGTTGTAAATGAGGTTTCTTTGCTTGATCAAGGAAGCTAGGGAATGCAAAGCATTTATCACCTTGAATAGGTGAGAAGAATTTGTTTATCCTAATGGAATACAAATTGCATATGGTTTATGTGTAACTATAGTTCCATTGCATTTATGATTTTGGTTGATTACTAAATCTTTTGTTTTTCCTAACTGCTTCAGGAGATTTCTTTTTTGAGCCAGTTCAAACATGAGAACATGGTTAAATATTTGGGCACAAATATGGTATGATTTTATCCTCAGTGGCCTATTATTTTACTTGTCCTCTTTGCTTTATAATTTTATTATAATTGACCTTTTTGGTTCCATTGCTTATAAGGCCATTGAATATTAGTTCCATTGCTTACAAGTGAAAATGTGACATACTGGTAATTTCAATATTAGGCAGTGGCTGATATTAAAATTTACATGTTAGTTATTTTTCCACTTTTAACTTTATTAGGATATTTGATATTTCTTTGGCATGTTGATGTTGTGTCCTCTAATTTCATGACTCTTATTCTTTAGAAGACCATTCAAGTTTTCTTGATTGCATTAGAAATATATGTGATTTAAATTAATGTTTTTCTTTTTTAATTTTACTATTAATTGTTACTTTTCTTGTTGTTGGAAATTAGTTGGGACTTTGATAATTGAGGATCGGAGCATCGATTTATGGTGTACTGTTGGCTTCACACATGGGATATCTGAGAACAAGAGGTACGTTCTTAATGCTTTTGACATCTTGACTTTTTTCATCTTTTTTATTTTTTATTTGGAATTGGTTTTTGCTTGTAGTTCCTAATGTGTATTCTTGTACTCTTGAACTCCCTTCAATAAAATAGCTGTTGTACTTTTCTTTCAGCATAATAACAATGGTATGACAAGTTAATTATTTTAGAAGTGCAATGTATGTGATTTAAATTAATGTTTTTCTTTTTTAATTTTGCTATTAATTGTTACTTTTCTTGTTGGAAATTAGTTGGGACTTTGGTAATCAAGGATCGGAGCATCAATTTATGGTGTACTGTTGGCTTCACACATGGGATATCTGAGAACAAGAGGTACGTTCTTAATTCATTATTAAAAGGCCTTGTTATAGCGAGAAGTAGTGTTGGCTTAAATACCACAATCAGATTAAGGAGAATGCTGCTTAGGGTTGAATCTTTCCTACCTCCAGTCTGTGATTATATTGATATACTTGGATTGAGCTACATTTAACTAATTCCTTTAAAATATACATGAATATACTTAAACCCGACTTCCAATATTCATGTTAACAAGCTGAGTTGAGCTAGGCTGAACTCACCCTTGCTTAAACTAGTTCACCCCGTGCTAAATCCCTTATGAATTGATCTGAAAGCTAGTATCCATTGATTTGCATCTCTACAAAGGAGCTGCTAATGACCTTACATTTTATGTACCTAACATGAGGGAGATAAACATTCCTATAATTTGTGTCGTTTTAATTTTCTATTTTATTTCGTTTCAACTTTATATGTGGTTGTAGCTCTTATTATAATGTGTTGACACTATAATTTGGTTCCATTGCTTATAATGGAATGTCGTTGTAATTAATATTTTGTTTTTAATTAGAGAATTGTAAAAAAAAAAAAATTAGATAGAAGGGGACAAACTCCCTGAAGCTAAAATAAAGGATAAATTGACCTTTATCTTCAATTCTAACATGAGTGTGCAATAAATGTGGTGGTTGATTAATAGTGAAAAAACTGATTAGGGGGTATTGTTGTTTGTTGCAGGAAGTAAAATTTTCGCAACTGATAACGAGTGGAGAACAGAGAACAAAGCTAAAAAGCAGTTTTATTCACTTCGACGATCCTAGCTTTTACGAATGGATGCGCAATTTAAAAGTTCTACCTCACGATCCAAGTTAAAAAAGATAGATGGCGATCTTTGCTGGTGTTCTACCAAAAACATTGATTCATATGTGCCAAGCATTAACTTCCTTTTATAGTATTTTTTTGTTATCTCCTTTTTGGTTAGGGTGATACATGCTAGAACAATGTAATTTGTATTTACATTAATATCAATATTTTGGGCATTGTTGTATTACTAAATACGACTTAATGATGGTTTTTATGGATTAGATTATCTTTTTATTTCAAATATATTTGTTGGTTTTTTATGGATTAGATTATCTTTTTATTTCAAATATATTTGTTGGTGTTAGATTGAACTAGATTGTGGTATTTTATTTGAGATTTGATGGAAACAGGTTGTAAGAAGCCTAAAATGTGGCTGGAAAAAAACAAAACAGAAGGAGCGCTAGAAAAATGCATGTTCAAAATTGGAACGGTTTTGGAACAGCCAAAAACCGTGCCAAATAAGTGACAAAAATTAAAGAGCACGAGGATTAATACAATAATTACACACGGACAAATAAAAACATGACACATGGACAAATGAAAATAAGACACGTCGAAAATGTGTTACAAAATTTGGGAAGGGAAGAACAGATCTGGAACGGTTTCTAGCCGTGCCAAAATAGTTCCTGTTTTTGGTTAAAAGAGGTACGGTTTGACCAATATTTAGTACGGAATGGAAACGGAAATAACCGTTCCAAAAAAAATACCACGCCTGTTTTAGGCACGGCTAGAAACCGTTCCAGATGTATTTTGGCACGGTTTAAAACCGTGCCTGTTTGGCAATTCTGGTGTAGTGAGACTTTATAGTATTTGACAGGGAGTTTATAAATATTATAATATTTATTATTATTTTACTCTCCAAAGTTTTTGTACTATGCTGGATTCGGTAAAAGCTACTTTCATTCAAGTTATAACAAACAAAAAAAAAGGATGAGGAAGAAAGAAAAAAATAGAATAATAGAAAGGAGGGGGCCGTGAACCCTCCCCTTTAATTTTCATTTCCGCTGAAACGATAAAAAGGAGGAAAGAAAGAAGAAATAGGGGAGAAAAGAAAAAGGGGTAAAAGGAGAAAACTTGGACAATGGACTTGAGCTTTGTTTTTTTACTTTTAGGTGATTTAGACTTCGGGTACCATTTTTATTAATTAGACGTTGGGTGCCAAAGTTTACTATAATATAACTTTGAGTGCCAATTTGGATGAATTCCGCTAGTTAACGTGCTCAACCATTAACTCATTTAATTTTTGACCCAATTTACCCATTTTACCTCTAAGCAATCAATTAAAAAGGAAAGGAAAAAATTATCAAAAGAAAATAAAGAAAAAGGTAAGTCAAAATGTGACAAAATTAAATCAAAAAAGCAACAAACACAAGCCAATATGTGCAAGGAGCCTCACAGATACAAGAAGAATATAAGTCCAACGTCTTACCGGCAAAAGCATGAGTCACGTTGTTGGCTAATCTAGGAGAGAAAGAAATATATGGAGATTCGTGCCCCCCACAATTTATCTTTAATCTCTTCTATCAATAAGTCTTCTTATGAAATTATAGTATTTGAAAGGGAATATATAAATAATATTTATTATTACTTTATTGTCTCCAAAGATTTTGTATGTTGGATTCACTTACAGCTATTTTCATCCAAATTATTAAATAATAATAATAATAATAATAATAATAATAATAATAATAATAATAATAATAATTTTTTGATAAAAAATATAATAGACTTGACCAAAATATGCATATCAATGAGAGGAAATGACAGGGTGCACATTTAAAAACCTAAAGGAAATTTTTTTTCAAATTTTACATATTTTGTACTGTAGAATTGTAACATGACACGAAAAATTCTTGTTTCTGCCGCACGGTGTATTGGATTAAAAAACTGTGAAATCGCATATTTCTTATAGTATTATGGTTAGATGGGTTATATTTGTGTTTTAGAAAATAACTCAAGTTTGTATTGTGTGTGCCAACGAGCTAGAGTTAGTTGAGTTGGTAATAATTTAAATACTTTGCTTGTAAAGGCTTAAGATCAAATTCTATTATTAACAATCATTTTTGGTGGGTAATCTATAAGAATCATTGTAAGCATGTTCTGATTTTGAACAAAGAAAGCTTCCCTTTGCTTAATTTACATTTTTTTAAGGAAAAATTGGTTATATATAGATACTAATTAAGAAAAGATAAGATATTTCATTTGGAGTTTTAAAAGTCGTGCTAAAAGTAATTTTGTCTAGCCATCGTTTGAATTGACTGATCTTAACTTGGAAAATTGGAAGCCACATAATTCAAAGTCTTCCTATATATAGATTACTATAAGAAAAGAGAAGATACTTTGTTTGGAGCGTTAAAAGTGGGGCAAAAATTAATTTTGTGAATTGGCTGGTCTTGACTTGGAAAATTGGAAGCCTCACACAAGTCAGTCTTCCTAAATGATTTGTAGGTGCCTTTCGTGCCTCTCGCGGAAATTATTTGAAAGGAAAATTTGCTACATATTTTAATTTCTTTTGTGGAAAGTATTTTGTAGGACCCCAAAGTTATCCGATATTGAAACTTGATTTTAAGTAATAGCTCAAGTTGTTTTATGTGTGAAAATTATTTTGTGTGGAAATGATTTTATAGGATAAAGGACTACTTCACTTTAATGATACACATAACTCTAATATCTATAACATATATGTAAAATGGAGGAAGTTTTCCTTCTCTCCCCTATTTATTATTCCGCATTAATATATATCTCCCATTCAATTGCGCCGTAATAAACCGTTATCTCCGTCCAGTAGTCATCCATCCCTCTCTTCGTAGAACTCTTCATCTTCTCCTCTCTTCGTCTTCTGCGCACTCTCCCCAATTAATTAGTTATGTAAAACCTAGCTTTTCCCCCCAGTCGTTGAACAATCAATCTTCAAGAATCTTCTCTACATCTATAAACGCATTGAAACTCCTCTCCATAGAGAATCTGGTGTTTGCAATCTCAATTTTTTTAAGGTATTTCTTCTCCATTCCCTTAATGTTGTTCTCCGTCATTGCATCTTATTAGTTAAAAAGATTCTCTTTGGGACTAATTTTTTTAAATGCCCTTTCTTATGCTTTTTTGTCTTTAATTTTGATCATTGCATTTGGGTTTGACAGTACAAAGAAATCGTTGGAGACAATTTATTTGTAATTTCTTTCAGGTACTATTTCTACACTTTTGTTTCTTTGTTTAGTTCGTCAAATTTCAATTGCTCTGTTATGAAGGCGTGTTTCAGTTCTAATTATCTAAATGGGCAATGCATAAAGTATATAACAACTTACTCTTTAAACTACAAAAAATCATGATAAAAAACTAAATAATTGTGAATAAAATAGTGGAGCTTAAAATATATAACATTGTTAATTATAATAACAAACCAATTAGAGCACTGACATTGAAATTATATTTGTATCTGTGCTCTTACACTTTGCCAATTATCACCACATGGGCCTCCACCAACAGAAACCCATCGAGGAAGAAAACGAGATTCCTGTGCAGCATAGAAGTTATTAATTGCAATAATTGGCCCAATATAAACAATGATAGAATATATATATATATATATATATGCTTATAGAGTGAATTGATTATTAAAGAAACTTACAAGTTACAATTGGAGACCGAAACATAAAGATAAATCTAAAGAAAATGATTAATTTTGATTGACTTTAGCCTGTAGTGCTAATAAGTTTTTGTAATTATTTTTCAGTTTTATGATTTGTATATGAACATGCATTTGTATTTATTTGTTTTTGAAATATATATAGGAGAAAAACTTATTGAACTTTTGGAATTTTGTTAGGTTGTTCAATATAAAATTGCTTTTGGACAATCTGATTTTTATTTTCATTGATGATTAGTGTCATAGTTGATAATTATAATCAACTAAAGATTTACATGTATGTTATAGATAGGTATTGGATTAATTTTGATTCACTTTAGGCTGAAGACCGTTGGGGTCAAGCCAGGTCTGCCCCTGTTTGGTTGAAGTTCAAAGTACATAAACTTTTACTGCTACTTGGGCAGTGAAATTAGCTTTGGGACGGTGTTCAGGCAATCCACTTGAAAGGAAATTGCCTACATGTTATTCAATGATTTATTATTTAGCCAAATTTATAAAGAATGTCGATAATTTTATACCATAAATAGAAGAAGCTCTTGATTTTCTGTTACTTCTTCTATTCTCAAATATATTTCCATCTCAATTCGCAATGTTATCGAAAAAAAACTAAAAAATGTTCATGTGATTTGATGCACGTGGTATGACAATCTAAGAGCCTATATGTTTAGTAGAACTATTGTGTCTATAAATATATGTATGGGGAAGGAAGAAAGTGGTTAATTAAGGTAGGTTGAGTTGTGATCAGGAATGGTGCTTAATCAAAGCAAATCTCAAAACAGAGAAGAACTCAACAAGAGGTAGTGAACTAAATAAATAATAAATCACAATAGTTCAATAAACAGTGAAAAACAATATATAGTGTGAAAAGTTCAATAAAGTAAAGATTCTGACTTAGTGTGAACTAAACAATATTTAGCAGCTAAGAAATTCAACAAATCCACAAATATAAGCATTTATTACAATTATTTCAATTATATTTTCTAGAGATTGGGATTAAATGTAGTAAACCCAAAGCATAAGCCTAAAAAAAGCTTCAAAGTTGAAACAGGCATTGCCCCACCTTTTTCCAGGCTAAACTCTACCCCATCTCCTCTATTTCTAACATAAGTTTATACACTGATATCTTTTGTCTACAGCCAAAAAAATTTCCTCTGCAGAACCATTATATATGTACATATTGAATGTGAAGGAGGGGATCACATATTGTATATTGCTTTGGCAATAACCATTTAAATGCTTTTGCAATTGTATGACATAAAATACCTTTCTATCGACGTAAAATATAATATGAAATAAGAATATGTCTTCCATATTACGCCTCCGTGGTGGTGTTGGTTGGTGTTTGTATTAACTTACCTCCACGTCACGGGTTCAAGGCTTGATAGAAGAAGAAGAAGAAGAATATATCTTCCCTAGATCTTAAATGGAAGCTTATATTTTGTACGTAAATGCCAAACAAGACCTAGCTAGATATAATATAAGTTACTATTTGCCATCTTACATAAATTGTTCCAACAATTTTATGAATTCAGCCTAATTATTTTATTCTATTTGCAGGTTTAATCCTTCCTGTTGTACTACATTTAGTCAGCCCATAAAAGGTTTAATTTTGAACAAAGAAGGTAACAAAATATAATGAATAGCCTTTAGGATCAAAGTTTGGTGAAAAGAAACATTACTTTTCATTGTTTTCCATTTAGTGAATAATTTAACTAGGGTTACGTACTCAAATTGTACACTGCTTTTATTTTATATGTATATATGTATTAATACCACTATCGGTCGCGATTCGTGGGCAACTCAATTAACGGAATATATATATCAACACTTTAATATTGTAGTATATTTTAAAAAACATTATATATATTTATTATGACGTTGAAAATTATGAAGTCAATATATAACTTGGTAACACTTTCTGTCATTAACTTTCTCAAATTGAGATATTGAAATAGTTCCTGTCAAAAAAGATACTGAAAAATGTAATTACTTCAGCCGTTGTTCAATGATTGGTGAGCTTCTTTTCCAAAAAAATAAATTAGTATGCATTGCAATAAAAGAGAGTGTTGCTCTAAGAATCAATGGCAGCGACATCATTGATTAAAGTAGATCAAGAAGCTGCATAATGCTTGGACTCTAAGGATAATTGACCAGAAGAAGATGTTCAAAGTTTCATTTTTAATGCATATAAAGCTTTGTTTTATTTTCAATATCCTTTAACATTCTCCTGTCATGATTTCCCCATGTCATGATTTCCCCATTTCAATATTGAAGCCACAACAATTTGTTTGGAATGTATTTTCCTATGTGCGTACTTATATCATGTTCGCATTCTCAAGGTTTTTTTATACAGGAATACATAAGACTATAAAGTTCTATGAAATCGTGTTCAAACTTTTGTTCTTTATACCTACATTTTCATGTTTGTATGTAGTGCTTCTAATCTACTTGGGCCATATGAATTGTCTATCTTTCTTAAATTTTCAATAAATTCATTGTTCATAAGCCAAGTACTAATTCTTCTAAAATGTGTATGATATAAAATTGTTTGTCCAATACACTAAACAAAAAAGGGTAATGAACATGGAAGGGTTTTTTGCATAAATTATCCACATTTTATGTAAATAAAGTTTGTTAGACGCCCGTGCATCGCACGGGTTGCTAACTAGTATATATAGTATCATAGCTCAACTTTCATAAAGTCTTAATTTTAAATTTTCTCGCTTGCATTTATTTCCTCTTTTATGTTTATGGAAAATGCAACCTTTGTTTTGGGTGTAGTGTAGGCACCCTAAAAAAATAGTTTAGCACCCTTAACAAGTCATTTAGTTATATTTTATTTCATCTTTAGGTACCCTTAATTCAAAAAGGTAGTATTATTTACATCTACCAAATGTATAAAAAACACACTCAAAAATTTAACTAAAAATATATTTTAACACCCCCCTTATTTATCACAAACACCCCTCTTTTATTACACGATGTTAGGCAAATATTTAACAACACACTCTACTGATTTTAACACCCTCCTTATTTATCAAAAAAAATAAACATGTGAAAATATGATATTTTAAATAGATAGTGTTTATGCCTAACCTCCTGTATTCAAAATTCCTAGCTAGCTAACTCCCTAATTGTCTTTTTCTTTCAAATACTAATTATAAAGTAAAATTTGTTGAAATCAAGGCGGAAAAATGACTTTATACCATCTTTTTATTAGACTTGGTTAAATTGGACACAATACGATAACAGGAAACAACCCAACACAAAATTATCAGTTAATTGATGGGCTCTTATCGAGTTCAGGTCGTTATCAAGTGGGCCCAATAAGACACAACCAATTGACGAATGAGTTGGCACTGACTTGATTGACCCGTTAATCACCGTTAATGTTTCTGATCGTGTCGTGTCAGGTCCACCCGATAACTCAATTGACCTGTTAATAGAATGTATATATATATACATATTATACTATTATATTCAACATTACAAATAACTTAAAGCTTCAGGGGTATTATAGACAATTTATATAACCCTAGAAAGTAAATATAAAGTCCACCTATTAACGGGTCTTAATGGGTGAAACAAGTCTTAGCGGGTTCGAGTCACCTGAATTCACCTGATTGTTTAACGGGTGAAATGGGTCGTGTCGGATCACCCGTTAATTTAACGAATCGTGTTCATATTTAGAAATTTCACCCATTAATTTTTTGTCACCCAAACCCGATTCCACCCGACACGACTTGTTGCCGGGTCTACTTTATATGTCAAAATAAACATTTAACTTTTCAAAAAAAAATATTTAATTAATATTGTTGAATTTATTAATATTATGCGTCCAAATGGCGCTGCAATAAAAGCGCATTGTGGTAGCCCAAGTGCAGGCACGTCAAGTAGTAATATAGTCTTGAAAGTTCGAGTATCGAACCAGAGGGATAGTCGAAAAGGCATGGAAAGGATTACAAATCAAATGGTTTTTCTGGTTTTGTAAGTTGGATTTGTTGTGAAACAACGGAGATGTAAATCAATTTGAAAATTAATAAGAAAAAACTAAGGTATCAGGAAGCAAAGTGCGATTTAAGAAATGGTATTTATTAACTCATACAAATATATCAACACAAGGTTTCTCGAGATATGGGGAATGTTGGTGTATCTCTCAATAGCAAGGGGTGCGACGCTAGGCGACTCATTCCCGGATCGAAGCCATATCAAGAAAGAGGCAAACAACATTCCACCAAAGACGAAGCCATCATTCCTACCTATTAGCTATGGGTGTGAAGCAAGGCAACTCATTCCCGATGATACTAATCCGAGATAAAAATTGTTGACCTAATAGTCACTAATCTTGTTTTGATAATAACAATAACATTAATCATGTGTATTTAACTAAGTTGTTATTTTAAGTACTAGCCACAAACATTGTTTTAACACGTGGACAAAAACCATCAAACCGGAACCAAGATCACTCTTCCACATGAGTACTTATCTCACAACACACTTCAACTTGATCAAAGCTCATTCACCATTGCAAATCAATGAGGATCAAAGACCAAGACAAATGAAGAATTGAAGAAACTTCAAAAAGGACTTCAAAGACTCATTTATTATATAGTTCAATAAGATCCTTAGAATTCATGTAAAGTTTCTTTTTTGATCATCAAATAGTTCATACTATGTTTTAACATTATTAGATTGATCAAATCAAAGTTTGAAGAGAAACTCTTTCAAAAACCTTCTTTTGGAGAAAAACTATTTTTGAAATAAATTTGTTTTAATTTCTAACGACCTCATTTTCGAGCTCTTTACATTATAGAAGTCTTAGAAACTTATATTTAACAATCCTTAAGCTTCAAAATTGATTTTTGAGCTAATTTGCAAAAGTGTGAAAAATGGATTTTTTTGTCAATTTGGCAACAGACCAGTGGGGACCATCAGTCGACTGATGGGCTTTGCTCAGTCGACTGATGAGGTTTTCTCAGTCGACTGATGGCCCAGAAACTAGCAGTTGGATTTGTGATTTTTTACCATTTTTGGTACCAAACTTCTACCAACTCTCTCCAAATGGCCATAGGCTGTCCTAGACTATATATACATTATCTAAGACATATTTAAACCTCCTTGAATCATTCCTACACTATTCTCTTCATCTACATTCAATATTCAAAGATTCAAGAACATTGCTTTTGATCAATCATCTTTATTTTGAGATAGAAATTGTTGATCAAATTTGATATCTCTTAGTATGAGCTTCATTTGTAATTCCTCATACACTTATGAGCTATATATTGTACATTGGTCTTAGCCACCAAAATTTATTCAAATCATATTTGTGAGAGGTGTATCTCATAAAATAGCAAAAGTGAATTCTTGTGTGAGTATTAAGAGTGATTCAATACTTGTAAGAGTGTATGAGAAGAATACACTTGTAGAGGTTTGATCTTCACCCGGAAGAAGATCGGTTGTAGTGGAAATTCTTAGGGAACTAACCGAGCACGGAAGTAGGGGTTAACAAGCCGACCGTGTGGACAAAAAGTCTTCGACTTTTATCAGTTTAATCTTTCTATCTCTTGCTCTATTATATTGTGTTACTTATTCATTATGATTGGAATTATCTTTGTTTCTTGATTTCTTGATTGTTATAGACATCGAACATTTTAAAATCTATTTTAAAAATCCAATTAAGTTTTAAAAACCATATTCACCCCCCTCTAGGGTATTTTTCGACCTACAATTGATATCAGAGGTTGTACTCTTGTTTTGATTCTACAATCTTAGAGTTTACGATCATGTCTATCTATCAAGGAACTGGACTTAACGAAGATTCTTCCACCTCTAGGCCACCTTTAGTTGATGGAAAAAATTATAACTATTGAAAAAATCGCATGTGTACTTTTCTTCAAGCTAGTGATTTTTGAACAATGGAGGTTTACACTCATTGGACCCTATGAGATTACCAAAACCGATGAAAGGGGTAATGTTACTCCTAAGTCTATTTCTGAATATAATGAGCATGACATTAAGAAAATCCAATTTAATGCTAAAGCCTTGAATTCTCTACATTGTGCATTAACCATGGACGAATACAACAAAATTTTTAGTTGTAAAACCGCCAAAGAAATTTGGGATAAAGTAGAGGTTGCTTATGAGAGAACCTCACAAGTTAAGGATGACAATATTGAAATGCTTGTTCATGATTATGAACTTTTCAAAATGGAACCAAATGAATCACTTGCTTCTATGTATAGTAGGTTCTCTATTATCACTAATGCTTTAGATCTTCTTGGAAAGGTCTACTCTAATGAAGACAAGATTCGAAAGATTCTTAGAACTCTTCCAAAGAAATGGAGACCTAAGGTGACAGTTATTCAAAGAACCAATAACCTCAAGACACTAAGCATGGATGAACTATTGGGTTCTCTCAAAACCCATGAGAAAGAATTGGAAAGAGAAGACAAGGTTGATTCAAAAGCCAAGAAGACTCTTGCTCTCAAAGCAAGTCAATGAGAGGATGATGAAGAGTCAATGGGTGGTGACAAAGACATGGCTCTTCTCTCTAGAAATTTCATGAAATTTCTAGCCAAAAAGAAAAACTTTCAAGGAAAAAGAAACAACTATGGTTCTTCATCAAGAAGAAACAATGATCGATCAATTCAACCAAGAGTTGAAAACGAAAAGGTGAAGAAATGTTTCCATTGCCATGAACCGGGGCATTTCAAAACCAATTGCCCGATTAGAAGAAATGAGAGAAGAGATAAAAGAGACAAAGCCTTCAAATAAGTAAGACATGCCCTCAAAGGCACTTGTAGTGATTCCGAAGAAGGCAACTCCGATGCCGACTCTAGCAACGAGGAGACGGCAAACCTTTGCCTTATGGCAAGAGACGATGAGGTAGACTCTATTTATGATTCATTTAGTGATGATAATATTTCTATTAATGATGATGCACATGATGAGAATGACTATGATGAATTGTATGAAATGTTTGAGGAATTGCATAGCAAATTTGAAAACTTGTCTAAAAAGTATGCAAGCCTCAAAAAGGACAATTTGATGGTTTCTAGTAAGTGTGAAACTTTTGAGAAAGAAAATTGGATTTTGAAAAATAAAATCAAAACTTTGAAGAAAGGAAAGGAAAAAGAAACTCCAAACACACTTGTAGTAGAAAATGTCAAATTGAAAGATCAAGTGGATGATTTGACTAATAGTCTACCCAAGTTCACCAATGGAAGGGACAACTTGGATAAACTATTAGGAATGCAAAGGTGTGTATTCGACAAAGTCGGTTTGGGTTATAACCAAATTGACAACCAAAAGGATTACAAAAAAAATTTAAAGCATACACACCTCATGATCCCACTTATCTTTGCTCATATTGTGGTAGAAATACTCACTATGTGGATCATTGTTACTATAGGAATGAAAGTTTCCCTAAGAGGAAGCTTGCTTGGGTTCCAAAAGGAACCATTATGTTTGCTAACCCAAAGGGACCCAACACATTTTGGGTATCAAAGGAGAAGTTTCTTAAGGTTATGGTGTAAGTGTGCTTGAAAGCCAAATGTAGCAAAACCAAGTGGTTTTTGGATAGTGGATGCTCAAAGCACATGACGGGAGATAAGAACAACTTCTTAAGTCTTATTCCCAAGCGAGGAGGAAATGTGACCTTTGGAGACCACGCCAAGGGTAAAATCATCGGTATAGGTAAGGTTTGTAAGAATTCTACTTGTATTGATAATGTTCTTTTAGTTGATGGTTTGAAACATAATTTACTTAGCATTAGTCAATTATGTGATAAGGGTTATGAAGTTATTTTTAAATCCGATCGTTGCATTGTTAAGAATGTTAGTGATGATTCCATTTTACTTGTTGCATATAGAACCAACAATGTGTATACTCTTGAACTTGATGATTTGTCTCAACAAGATGTTAAGTGTCTTTCTGCTATTAATGATGTTTCTTGGTTATGTGATGTAGAACATGTAGCGGACCTGTATTTAACAGCACTGGATCGTCGTAAGCCCCCGCCTGGCCCAAAAATTGACGAGACCAGAATTGCGTGGGGCCTGACTAGTTTGACCCGAAATGGCCCAGAGAAACCAAGTCACCGCCGTGGCGGTGATGCACGTCATTTTTTGGCCAAAATCCTTCATTTAGGCCTCCGAATCCGCGTATTTACTATTTAAGGCAGGTCTTAATTACGCAATAAGTTGAGTTTGGAAAGTTAGATTTGACTTCCGTCAAATCCCGTGCGATCCTTAACATCAGCACTGCAGAATCCCATAATTTCTGCAATTTCCTATTTTTGGCAGTTTTTTTGAATTATTTCGAATTTGTTTCCTTTTTTTTCATTTTGTAATCTCTTATAAGAGATTCTCTTTGTAATCGTTTAGGCAGTTCATCTTTTAATAAAATTTTGAGTGTTTTTCTCTATATTGTGAGTTTAAATCCCATTTCATAGCTTTCCGCTACGTCATTATGGCATAGGAGATTAGGACATACTAACATGGACTTAATTCATACTTTATCTAAGAAAGAATTAGTTAAAGGATTGCCTAAAACCAAATTTGTTAAAGATAAAATTTGTGATGCATGTCAACTTGGTAAACAACATAAATCTTCATTTAAGTCAAAGAAGGATATTACTACAACTAGACCTCTCGATATGCTACATCTTGATTTGTTTGGTCCTAATTCGGTTGCTAGTTTGGGTAGAAAATTATATGCTTTTGTTATTGTTGATGATTATACTAGACTCACTTGGGTGTTATTTCTCACCCACAAAAGTGAAACTCCACAAGTTTTTGTAAAATTTTGTAGAAGAGTTCAAAATGAAAAGGGTGTTTCTATTATACATGTTAGGAGTGATAGAGGTGGAGAATTCAATAATGTTGATATTGAGAACTTTTGTGATGAGCATGGCATTGATCATAATTTTTCGGCACCTAGAACTCCTCAACAAAATGGTGTTGTTGAAAGAAAAAATAAATCTCTTCAAGAGATGTCTCAGACCATGCTAAATGAACATTCTTTGCCGGAATATTTGTGGACTGAAGCCGTTAACACCACATGTTATGTGATTAATCGTACTATCATTCGTAAAAAGTTAGATAAGACACTCTATGAATTATGGAATGACAAGAAACCAAATATTGCATATTTTAAAGTTTTTTGTTGTAAATGTTTTATTTTAAATGATCATGATCACTTGGGAAAATTTGATGCTAAATCCGATGAAGGAATCTTTCTTGGGTATGCCACTAATAGTAAAGCATATAGAGTTTATAACAAGAAAAGTTTGGTTGTCCAAGAGTCTATGCATGTTGTGTTTGATGAGTCAAATCCTTTCTCACCCATAGTACGTTCCGATGACGATGTTGAAATTATCCAAAAGGTTTTGGATATTCAAATTAATGATATAGCTAAGGAAGAAACTTCGAGTGCTCAAGCTCCTTCTAAGGAGTTAGAAAACACAACCGAGCAAAACTCGAATGATTTACCTAGGAGTTGGAAATTTGTGTCCAGCCACTCATTGATCAAATTCTTGGAGAGCCATCTAGTAGGGTTATGACTAGATCATCCTTAAGAAATGTATGCAATAATGTGGCATTTGTTTCTCAATATGAGCCCAAAAACATAAATGAAGCCGAACAAGATGAATCTTGGATGATGGCTATGCAAGATGAGCTCAATCAATTTCAGAGAAACAAAGTGTGGACAATCGTTCCCAAACCTAATGATCATACCATTATAGGTACTAAATGGGTATTTTGAAACAAAAAGGATGAAAGTGGTGTAATTGTTAGAAATAAAGCTAGACTTGTTGCCCAAGGATACAATCAAGAGGAGGGCATTGATTATAAAGAAACTTATGCACCCATAGCTCGTTTAGAAGCCATTCGCATGCTACTTGCTTATTCATGTTTTAAGAACTTTAAATTATATCAAATGGATGTGAAAATTGCTTTTTTGAATGGTTTTATTGAAGAGGAAGTTTATGTGAAACAACCTCCCAGTTTTGAAAATCATGTTTATTCGGATTATGTGTTTAAGCTATCTAAAGCTTTGTATGGTTTAAAGGAAGCACCTAGAGCATGGTATGAAAGACTTAGTTCATTTTTGATTAACAATGATTTTGTTATAGGTAAAATTGACACTACTTTATTTATCAAAAATTATGATAATGATATGATACTTGTACAAATCTATGTTGATGACATTATTTTCGGTTCTACTAGCGAAAGTCTTTGCAAGGATTTTTCCACATATATACAAAAGGAATTCGAAATGAGCATGATGGGAGAGATGAACTACTTCCTTGGATTACAAGTGAAGCAATGCAAAGAAGGCATTTTCATCAATCAAGAGAACTACGTGAAGGAGCTCTTGAAGAAATTCGACATGGAAGGTGCCAAATCCATGAGCACGCCTATGAGTTCAACATTAAAGCTAGACAAAGACGAGATAGGTAAAAGTGTAGACATCAAGAAATATCGATGTATGATTAATAGTTTATTTTATTTGACGGCCTCTAGGCCGGATATTATGTTTAGTGTATGTCTTTGCGCACGATTTCAAGCAAATTCTAAAGAGTCACATTTACTTGCCGTTAAACGGATATTCCGTTATTTCTCCGGTACTAGTTCCTTGGGTTTATGGTACCCAAGAGAGAACTTCTTTGACCTAATTAGTTATTCCGATGCGGATTTTTTCGGTTGCAAAACCGATAGGAAAAGCACTAGTGGAACTTGTCATTTCCTAGGACACGCACTAGTATCTTGGTCAAGCAAGAAACAAAACTCGGTGGCCCTTTCAAAAGTTGTTGTGCACAAACTTTGTACATTAAACAACAACTAGAGGACTTTGGAATGAGTCTTAGCCACATTCCCATTAAATGTGACAACACAAGTGCTATTAGCTTGACCAAGAACCCCATACAACATTCATGTACTAAGCATATTGAGATAAGATATCATTTTATTCATGATCATGTGCAAAAAGGTGATGCTGATATTGAATTCATTGGCACAGAATCGCAACTTGCGGATATTTTCACTAAACCACTTCCCGATGATCGCTTTAGCACTATTCGACGTGAAATTGGTATGACTAGAGCATGTGATATCTAGTTGACCAAAATACTCATGAATATTGATCATTTATGCTTGTTTCTAAAGCATACAAAATTATGTATTTATTTGATTCTTTTAAATAATGCAATAAGTATTTTAAGTAGCTAGTGCTTATTTTATATTTTATTGGATGTACTAATATTATTCTTGTAGCACAAGAGTTGTCAATTTGCATATTATAGGTTAATATGGCTTAAAAAGCTCAAACCAAGAACAATCTGGCATAATACATCATCAGTCGACTAAGGACAGATGATCAGTCGACTGAGTGTTGATCAGTTAATTGAAGGACACTCATCAGTCGACTGAGCAATGGCTGAGAGCAGTTAATTTTAACCTTTTCTTTCCCATGTTTTCTCTTCATTTTTCTCCTCTCCATTTCAAGAAACAACATACCTAAACCATCCCAAACCTTGACAAACATCATCCATCTTCAAAATTCTTCCTCAAAACATCATTTAAACCAAAAATCTTCCTTCTCCTACATCAAATTAACCACAAATCTCCACCATTTCACTTCAAATCACTCAAACACATCTTATTCTCTGTAACCCTAACCCTAATCTCCATTGTTGATTTTTTCATCCAAATCTCCATAATACACCAAATTTCTCTACAAATTCATCTAATTTCATCCATATAACAATTTTTTTACCTTTTTCTTTCATCCAAACCAATTTTCGCCCTAAAAATTTCAAATTTCTCTTAAAACCCTAACTGTTCAAAACATATATCTTTCATCCCATCTCTCTAGACATGTCTCAAGGACCACGCTCACGTCGCCCTCGCAAGAGTATACCTCAAGTGGGCACTTCATCGGCAAACCCACCGTAAGTTCCACTACCGCCATTATTCATCTCGGATGAGGCACAAGAGAATTTCAACAACAACTACTCAACCCGGGCAATCGTTGAAGGTAAACAATTTAATTTTCAATTGTTTGCTTCAAATGGATTAAATGTTGCTGGCCTATTTTAAAATCAAGGAATCATAAATTTCTTAAGTATCCGTGATAATGTGTATCCACAGCTTATCCGTCTCTATGCAAACTTGCACCATTCGGTTCTTGATAATGGCCGTCCCAACAAGGCCCGCCTTGTTACATTATTGAATGGTCAACAAATTAGCTTCAACAAAGTCTAACTAGCCGAAATCTTTGGGTTCCCCGTTAATAATGTAACGGAAGTACCGTCCAACTTTGGGAACTTTCTTGGTTTTGAGAAAAACGATGCCAAGGGCATTCTACTCAAGCATAGATTTCGTAATACGAAAAATGAGATTATGGCCTCTATGCTCAAACTCGATGCCCGACTCATACATTTGATTCTTGGATATTTGATCATTCCAAGGCGTGGTAGCCGTGCTTCGCTCAATGCTATGGAGCTATTCTTGGTATGGGCTATCGTAATGGGACACAAATTGGATTTTGCTAGCCTAATGTTTTATCATCTCCTTGAGATCACCAGTCGTAAGAGGCAAGGTTTGGTCTATGGATGGCACTCACTCAATTGTTCAAGTTCTATAATATATGTCTCGAATATGAGGTCGATGTTATCAAACCCACGAGTGAGGAGACCTATAGCGTCAAGGTGATTCGTTTGATGAAATATAGCTTGGTACATGCTCAATGGACAGAAAATAATCCTCAAGATAGAGATGACAGTGGCGATGAGGACGATGATTCATCCCCGTCCGAAGAAATTGGTGAAGAAGAAGGTTCCGAGATCCCTCAACAAGCCACTACATCACAAGGCCCTAGCCAATCCTCAAATGCCGCCTTGCTTCATGCCATTCAAGGGCTATTGGGTCAAGTTCAAGCTCTTTCGACTAACATGACCAACCGCTTCAATCGCATTGAGGAACGACAAAGAGCTCATGAAGAAGCCTTTCTTCGCTATCATCCGGAGCGTGTCTTTTCGATTTGGAACCCATATTATGTTGAACAAGGTTGGGAGCAATGGCCACAAGACCCTCAAGACCCGCAAGAGTAAGCGTTGGGTTCTCTCTTTTTTGTTGATAACAAAGGGGGAGAAATATGTGTGTTGAGTGTTTGGTACACACTCCTTTTACTTTATACTATTTCCTTGAAAGTCATCTTTTCCCTTAAGTATCTTTTATTGTTTTTGAACTTTTATTATGGTTTGTTGTTTGTTATGCGTGGTTGAAGTTACAATGTTATTATTAAGGTATTTCTTCGTAATAGTTTGAATTAATGTTATGCATGCTTATTATATTCGACCCTATGCATAGTTTGAGGGGGAGTTTCCCCTTTATGATTTCAACTTATGCTTTTAATTGGAAACACACATTAATCTATTGTCATCATCAAAAAGGGGGAGATTGTTGACCTAATAGTCACTAATCTTGTTTTGATAATAACAATAACATTAATCATGTGTATTTAACTAAGTTGTTGTTTTAAGTAAAAGCCACAAACATTGTTTTAATACGTGGACAAAAACCGTCAAACCGGAACCAATATCACTCTTCCACATGAATACTTATCTCACAACACACTTCAACTTGATCAAAGCTCATTCACTATTGCAAATAAATGAGGATCAAAGACCAAGACAAGTGAAGAATTGAAGAAACTTCAAAAAGGACTTCAAAGACTCATTTATTATATAGTTGAGTAAGATCCTTAGAATTCATGTAAAGTTTCTTTTTTGATCATAAAATAGCTCATACTATGTTTTAACATTATTAGATTGATCAAATCAAAGTTTGAAGAGAAACTCTTTCAAAAACCTTCTTTTGGAGAAAAATCGTTTTTTAAATAAATTCGTTTTAATTTCTAACGACCTCATTTTCGAGCTCTTTACATTATATAAGTCTTAGAAACTTATATTTAACAATCCCCAAGCTTCAAAATTGATTTTTGAGCTAATTTGCAAAAGTGTGAAAAATAGATTTTTTTTATCATTCTGACAGCAGACCAGTGGGGACCATCAGTCAACTGATGGGCTTTGGTCAGTCGACTAATGGCTACTCAGTCAACTGATGAGGTTTTCTTAATCAACTGATGGCCCGGAAACTAACCATTAGATTTGTGATTTTTTACCATTTTTGGTACCAAACTTTTACTAACTCCCTCCAAACGGCCATATGTTGTCCTAGACTATATATTCACTATCTAAGACATATTTAAACCTCCTTGAATCATTCCTACTCTATTCTCTTCATCTACATTTAATATTCAAAGATTCAAGAACATTTCTTTTGATCAATCATCTTTATTTTGAGCTAGAAATTGTTGATCAAATTTGATATCTCTTAGTGTTAGCTTCATTTGTAATTCCTCATACAATTAAGAGCTATATATTGTACATTGGTGTTAGCCACCAAAATTTATTCAAATCATATTTGTGAGAGGTGTATCTCGTAGAATAGCAAGTGTGAATTCTTGTGTGAGTATTGAGAGTGATTTAATACTTGTAAGAGTGTGTGAGAACAATACATTTGTAGAGGTTTGATCTTCACCCGGAAGAAGATCGATTATAGTGAAAATTCTCGGGGAATTAACCGAGCGCAGAAGTAGGGGCTAACAAGCCGAACCGTGTGAACAAAAAGTCTTCGACTTCTATCGGTTTAATCTTTCTATCTCTTACTCTATTATATTGTGCTACTTATTCATTGTGATTGGAATTATCTTTGTTTCTTGATTGCTTGATTGTTATAGACATCGAACATTTTTAAATCTGTTTTACAAATCCGATTAAGCTTTAAAAACCCTATTTACTCTCCCTCTAGGGTATTTTTCGACCTACAAAAATGACAAATTCATCGTAAAAAGATTTAACATAAAGAGAATGTATGAAATCTCATGATTTAAAGAATGAAAATTAGAAAGTGAATCCTAACAATGAAACGGAACGAAGTTTATGGGATAGATTCGTTAACTCATCGTTTATCATTTGAGAAAGAAAATAGAGAATCTGAGTATCACATAAGGTGTAAGAAGCACTCAATATATCAACAAATGAATCAAAGATAAGCCAAACAAATTTACAATCCATCCATGGGGTTTTAAGAACTATTCATAATCTCTACAAAAAGGAAAAGCTCCATGGATGGGGGAGGGAGAATACAAGCTTTCTAGAACCATACGAATATGTTGTATATTCATTAACAACCAAGAACTAAATATACAAGGCATATCAAGTCTTGACTTAATATGAACATACCTAGAAAGCTTGTAAAATGATGATATTGAAGAAGAATATGATTCACAAATATTTAACAACTTTAAACATGGATTGAGTTAATAATCACCTAAAATAATATCACAATCAACCTCCTTAACCTTAGTAAGAGACTACTCCATAATAAATGCAAGAACAAATATTATATATGAAGATATCATTCTTACCAATCAAGAACTTACAAGAGAAAAATGAAGAAAAGATACACTTGCTATCCCTTCTCTCTAGAACTCTCTTGTATCCAAGATCAATAATAATCCCCATCTTTATGATCCCTTAGACTAAACACTAGCTAAAGTTGTACTTTAATTAATTAACAAAGCAAGGAAAAATATCTAGGAACATTAATCCCCAAAAGAGGAGCTAAAAGTAGAAGTTGGTGGCTGTCCCCGCCAGGCCATAATCGATCATGGCCAACCCATGATCGATCATGGGTCATTCTGCTTGCTAATGATTTGCACCATGATCAATCATGGAACTCCATGATCGATCATGCTTCTGGAAATTCTTCAAATCAGCACTTTTGTGAGCTTTTGACTAGCGCTTGATCACTTCTTTAATGGCCATTGAATCCTATGCCTATGAACACACAAAAACACACCTAGCGGGGCGATATTAAAAACAAACTCGCTAAGACACTAATCTCGAGATAAGCAGATAATTAGGCAGAATTAATGAAAATAAACGCGTCAACTCACTCCGTAAAGGAGTGAATGAATGACAATATTATGCGCTTATCACCAAAATTTATTAATATTAGGTCAAAATTGTTGGTCGGAAATCAACCCTAGAGGGGGTGAATAGAGTTTTTAAAACTTAATGCGGAATTAAAAGGTTTTATAAAAATGTTTGAGCAATACAACTATGCTAAAGAAATATATCAAGGAAAACAAGCAAATCAATCAAACAAACCCAAGATCAAGCAATGGATATAACAAGAAAATCAACAGCATGAGTTAGAAATATTAAACCGATTGAAGCTCAAGACATTTTGTTCATGCGTTTCGGTTTCCTAAACCATACTTTCGCGCTCAGATAATGCCTCTGAGAAATTCTACTAATTTTGATTTTCTTCCGGGTAAAAATCAAACTGCAATACAAATGTTGTTATGCACACAACACTCACAATGTAGCTATACTCACTATACTTCTCACAAGATATTCTCTATTGCTAATCTATGAGATTTTCCTCTCACAAACACTAAACAAGAATTTACCTTCTTGTTATCTTATGAGATTAACCTCTCACAAATGAATATTTATTGTTTGGTGATTCACACCAATGAATAACAACTCTCAAGTGCTTGATAAATACAATTGAAACTCATATTAGAGTTATCTTGTTTGATCATAATATATAGCTCAAATATGAACGATTGATCAAAAACAATTTCTTGAATCTTGGAATTATTGATATAGATGAAGAATATAGTGTAGAATGATTAAAGAGAGTTTTAAATGTGTCTTAGATAATGTATATATAGTCCCAAAAGAGATATAGCCGTTTTAGAGGTTTGGTGAAAGTTTGGTACCAAAAATGGTAAAAATTCAGATTTCCAACGACTATATTCTAAGGTATCAGTCGACTAAGCAAAACTCATCAGTCGACTGATGGACCCTTAGTCGACTGATGGACCCTTAGTCGACTGAGCAAAGCTCATCAGTCGACTGATGGGCACTGTCCATCAGGCCAAAAACTCAATTTTTGAACTTTTGAATTTTAGCTCCAAAATCAATTCTAATACTTTGGGGACCTCAAAAATATGTTCCTAAGATGCCTATTTTTGGAAAAACTCAAAATATGATCATTTGAATTTAATATGAATTTATTTCAAAACCGGTTTTTATAAGAATGATGTTTTTAAATTATTTTGATTTAGAATTGGTTTTGATCAATCTAAGAATGTTGTATCAATGTGTATGAGTTATAACAATCATCAAATAAGAAAATTTACAAATAATCCTAAGCACTCACTCAAATGTCGAATAGATGAGTCTTTGAATGCTTCGATTTGTTTCTAAAATTTGATCTTTACTTAAATCTTTTGCCTTGAAGCTTTTGTATATGATCCTTGATGTTTGTACTTCATGAGATGCATTGATAGCATGTGTGTGATGAGATTGATATCCTTGATTTGTCTAGTACTATGTTGACTTGATCGAATATGGAATGAATGATCCTTGTCATGTGGCATGCTTTTCTTGATTTTCCAAGTGAATAAACTATAAACTTATATCAAGAAACATGTTAAATTACACATGATTGACTTATTGTTATTATCAAAATAAGATTAAGACCTTTAGGTCAACAAATATATTTTCTCAAATCTTATAATTGAATTTAAGCAATATAATCTAATATCTACTTTCAATAATCAAAATTAATAAATTGTAATAGCCAAAATATTGAGCAGCAATATTTCTATCAAAAGTTCATATTTTTTCTATAAATGGGACAAAAAAATCTTGTGTAATAATATTTTTCACAAAAAAAATTAAGAAATAATGTTTTTTAAAACAAAGGCCTGCTTTTTAATATTTTTTTGAAATTAGAGTTTATTTATCCATTGTGTTTTGTGCAAACTAAAGAATGTAATCCAAAAAAATTAATGCAAATTTGTTTTGGTTGATGTGTAATTTTTTAAAAAAATATATTTTTATGTGTCACTCAGGAAACTTTAAAGAAACGTCAAATAAAACCCAGTATGTAGTAATGTATTAAAAAATAAGGAATGCAAACTTAACTTTGCATAACCCAAAAAATTTGTCATATGCATTTTATTAGTAAATGAGTTTAAATTTTTAACTTGTTTAAATAACTTTAAAATACTGTCAACTAGACACTTAAACATAGTAATCTGCTAAAAAAAATATGCCAATACATGCAAACTTAATTTTGCATGATAAAATAAAATATTATGATTCAAAAATTTACCATAAAGTTAACATTGCACTCTTTTTAAAGTTTCTTCAAATTAATATAAGCTCTTAATTTACAAAAATATAATATATATATATATATATATTTATTTATTTTGCAGAAAACATTTTTAGAGAATCCCTATTTTCCAATATCCTGATATTTTTTAGTACCACACAATAAAAATAAATATTTTTACCAAAGTAGGTTGAGACAATAGATTATTGAAAGAAATTAACTATTGTGAAACATAGAGTTATAGGCCATATATCCTCTAAATAAATAATTAAAACTTTACATGAATTTTTGAACTTAAGCAAATTTGATTATACAATTGAAAACGATCAAGTCTGGAGCATAATAGTTTAAAAGGACACATTTACATGATACAGTGTCCTATTATCAATACATTCGTCAAGCAATTGAGCTTATTACAACTGGATTCTCTATAAACTCCATTGTAAACCAATACAACAAAGCACTACGTTCTTAAATGATTTCATACTAAAATTATTTATATTATATATTAACTCTTATTATCAAAGGTTTTTTTAAATTGATTGCATTTCAATCTAAAGAGAAGCACATGGCATCCCCTGAGATAAAATGAATTTGCACATCAATTTGTAAAAGAATTATAACATATTATTTTTTTATGAAACCTCTTTTTTTAGTAATTAGCTTAAGATTATTTTAAACAAAAATATAAGTTTTTGAACCAATCACACTTCACACGCAAGGCCAGCCAAGGGGGGAGGCAACCTAGGCAAATGCCTAGGGCCCCATTTTGGGAGAAGGCACAAAATTTTTTATTGAAGGTGTCTAATTGCAAAAAATAAAACTTGAGGGGCACTTTGAAAATTATAATGAAATTAAAGTAGGAGAGAGATCCTGAGAGTTTAACTTTCCCTCTTTCTCTCTTCTTTTTTCTTCAATTTTTCACTTATCCCTTCTGTCTCTCTTTTCCGTTCATTTCTCCCCTCCAGCCTCCACCTCTCCAACTCTCCCAGCGAGGCAGTGACGCCGACCACTGTCCATATCTCCTCAATCCACACCTCCATCCTCCAACCATCGACCAAGGCACCAAGCTACCAAGGTTAAGTGGTTAACTCAACTACTCAGTCTACTCCTTCGATTTAAGCCCTAATTTGGTGATTGTTGATTTAATAGTTATTTAGTTATGAACTTATGAAGTTATGGAGTATATTGCTTGGATATTTCTTGATTGTTGATTTAAGCCCTAATTTGTTGGTTGTTGATTTAATAGTTATTTAGTTATGATACAACTTATTTTGTATTATGAGATTTGTTATATTGAATACGTCCCAAAAAGGGAAATGGAACTATTAATTTGAGATATCCCAGAAAAAAGCAAAACTATCAATTTAAGACAGATGGAGTAGTAATTCAATACCCTTTATGTAATTTTTGGTACATTCATTAGTGTTTTCCCCTTGGTAATTTTCCTGACTCTTTTATTTCAAATTTTCTTTATGTCAAGGCTTACACTTGATTCTACCTCGAGGTTTACCCTTCTCCTCTTCAAGGCAAAACGCCTTGAACCCACCTTTAGCTTTTTAAAACATTGGAAATGGCCAGAACCCGAAGATTTTATCTATTAATCTTGTGTTAATTGTTGCCTTAATTATTATTTTATTTTTTTAAATTCGGTAATTGATTGGGTCTATTTTTTGGAGCTTTTTGGCTTCATATTATTAAGTAATATGATTTTAAGATTTTTTTGTTGAAGGAGAAAACAATGATATAGGGTCTCAATTTTCGTCGACATTAAGTTTCGCTTGGAGCCCCAAAATCCCTGGAGCCGGCTCTATTCACACGTGATCGATCATGGACAGTGGCGTAGCTACAACTTAGGTTATAAGGTATGCATGGTAAATGGGATTTTAATTTTTCTAGTACGTAAATGTAATATTTTCTTTTCGAGTTTTTCACGAAATATCTTCATATATTATATTAGAGTGAGACTAATTTTCGTTTAGAAAATTGAGGCTATTTGTGACCACAATTGTCATCTTCAAAGGATAAACTTGGGCAATGCCCGAGCGATTTAATCCACAATTCAGCACAATATATTTGCTTACCATTGTGCCACATCTAGTGATTTACGGAAATGCAGTACTAATAACCTATGCCAACTAAGAGACCATTCTCGAAAAATAAAGTAACCTGATATTTAGAATTTTAAAAATTATTTTAAACTAAATGTTGTGTGGTTTAGTGACAAGATTAATCTTCCTAACTCTAAGGACATGAATTTAAATCTTGTAACCTACATAAAATAATTTTATTTTGAGAGCCAAAGAATGACAAGATTAAAATGGGAAACAAAAAACTTGGTCTGCTAAATCCTCTTACAAAAGAAGGCTATGCTTCTCTTTCTAGATATTAAACAACATTTAGATATATATATATATAGAACATTTCTCGTACGCACTAGTGGGGTGGTTAGCAATTTGAAAAAAGCAACCATCGAGCTTAATGTTTCTCTCCTTAATTCATTTGGGCAACAACCTCCTCTCTCTCTCTAAAACAACCCAGCGAGCTCCACACTCTTTTCCATTCTCCTTCCGACGGGATCCCTCTCTCTCCATTTCCATTTCGACGGGCTCTCTCTCTCTCTCCATTTTCATTTATGATGGCCTCTCTCTCTCCATTTCGAGCAATAGACTTCGACAGGCTCGACGAAGCGAAGGGCGAAGGCTCGCGCTCTCTTTCTCTGAAAAATCCAACGAATCAAGCTTCGAAATTGTAAGTGGGTCTCTCCTCTCTTCTCTCTCCTCTTCGTAATTGCCTCTTGGTTCATGAATTAGAGAAATTAGGGCTTGCAATTTCGGATTTTGACTTGTATTCGACTTGTGAGTCTCTCCTCTCTTCCCTTCGTAATTGTTTCTTTCTTCTTTTATTAGAGAAATTAGGGCTTTCAATTTCGGATTATGACTTGTATTCGACTTGAGTTGTTGAGTTGTTCTTGAGTTGGTTCTGCACTGCTATGGTGGTTGTTGTTTTTGTTTCCGAAATAAGAATGTTGGAAGATTCATGCCCATTTTTCATGCCCATTTTTCATGTTGGAAGGTTGTATATTCATACCCATTTTTCGTTTAAATTATGTTCGAGTCTTTAGTTTGTTGACACAGATGAATCTAAATTCTACCTTTTTCTTAATATTCAAGATGTAATTAGAGGAACGTCAAATTACTATTTTGTTTGGGATCCTACATAGAGAGGGTTTTGATGTAGTTGGATGGTTGGAAGAAAGTATTTTTTTCTGTTTGGGTAGAAGGATTAGATCAATTTAGGCTTGGTTGAGTAATATCTACACTTCTCTCCCTGTTTCAGAATCCAATTGTTGTAGCAAAAAGGATTGAGCGGTTAATGTGTGACTTCATGTGGTATGTGTTAGGGGTGGGGTGTTAACAGTAAGTGCGATCATCTAGTTAGTTGAACCCTTTCAAACTTCTCAACCTCCTTGGTTCCACGTGCATTAGCTAGGTTCCTGATTCTCTGGTTTGGTTGAAGGATAGTTCTGATCCCTTCTCATGCAAGTCTTTTTTTATTTCACTTGCAAAGTACCACAGCCTTTGCCCCCTTCCTCTTACCTAATTTATTTGCTCAATTAAGAGTCCTGTTTTTAGATGGTCTTCACTCCCAACAGGCTCAACACATATTTTGCAGGTGAGGCATATTTATAAGGATCTGTCTTCGTATTTTTGTGATAGTTTTTTTCTTACAAATGGTATAGTTACAGAGATTCATTCACATCTTTGTCTTACATTGGCACAGCAAATTGAAGAGGCATTTGGACCGTATTTCACAGTGATTCACAGTGATTCAAGAGGCATTCAGTGATTCATAGTGATTCACAGCAAACTCATTAGATAAACTTAAAGGCTAAGTTTTATCCCTATTTTTAGCTATAATTAAACATGGACAACATGTGAATCTATAGATAATTAAACTCATTAGATAAGCTTGCATTTTTATGATAACACAACTCAGATTCTTATCTTTTTCCTCTGGTCAGATTTTTATCTTTTTGATTCAACATTAGCTTGATTTGCTCATTTCTTTATAAACTTGAATTTTGCAAATTCAAATGGCTTATAGTTCATCAACTGTGGAAGGCAACTCAAGCAATGAAATGGATGTTAGATTTGTTTTGAAACAATGCAAGTGTGGAGAAGTAGCGGATGTAAAGATAACAAAATCAAACAAGAATAATAACTGTGGTATAATTTACTACTCGTGCAAAAGGAAAAGATGCGGTACTTTCTTGGGTTGGTGCAAAATCTCCTCAATTCAAGTAGTATCGAGTACCATTGGCACACTAAAAGAATGTAGTACATCGCGTGCCTCGATTGTTGGTGAACCTAACACAAACAATGATCTAAAAGTCCGATGGAAGTTCTTAATAGTTCTATGTCTCATGTTGACTACTTATTTTGATGTAAAAGTTATGAAAATGTAATGTACTTTGTTATTGTTATAATGAATTTTTGTAATGGATTTGGAATCAGTTTGTGTTATTACAATGACTTTTGAATTGCAATGGTACATATAATTTAATGACTTTTGAATTGCAATGGTACATATTTTTATGTTTGTTAAATACTAAAGCTTGTTAAATACTAAAGCTTAAAAAGCTTAAACTTCAGTCAAAGGTACACAATTCCATTCAAAGGTACATAGAATTCTAATTCATTCAAAGGTATACAATTCCATTCAAAGGTACATAGAACTCCAATTCATTCAAAGGTACATATAATTCCAATTCATTCAAAGGTACATAAAATCCATTCAAAGGTACATAGAACTCCAATTCAGTCAAAGGTACATAAATTCCAATTCATTGTTGCCCCTTTTTTGGCCTCAGCTCATCTGAAACTTGAGGAGTGTACATCAAATTTTCTTCATCCGAGTTCAATTCTAAATTACCTTAATTATCTGGATTTGCGCAACTCTCCCTTACTTCAGTGTCCAAATTTTCCATTATTTTCACAAATATGTGTGGCGAACCTATATATACAACATACACATAATTATTATGGAGCTTAAAAACTTAAAATCCGCAGCCAACCCAAACCAAACCAAACATAGTACATAAGTCCAGTGTTGATTAACAAATAACTGTGAGGGACAAGGAAAATATACAGAAAGGAAAGTAAAGGGGAAATAAAATAATTGTGAGGGGCAAATGTTGATAACTGTCAGTTACACAAAGAAATTTTCTAAGTCCAGTAGATAATAAATTCGAATTTTTTTAGTCTGATTTATTTTTCCATTCAGTGATTCACAACAAACTTGTATAAAGAGAATTGAAAGTTTCATATTTTCCTTTTTTTTCCGTTTACAAATCCGTGCAAGGCAGCCTGTAACTCAGCCTTCCAACATGAAAAATGGGCATGAATATACAATCAGCATTCACACTTACAAATAGCAATAGATTCTCTTATTCCGGAAACCAAAACAACAACCACAGCAGCGCAGAACCAACTCAACAACAACTAATGTTCGAATACAAGTCAAAATCCAAAATTTCAAGCCCTGATTTTCTCTAATTCATGAACCAAGAGGCAATTATGAAGAGGAGAGATAAGAGAGGAGAGACTCACTTACAATTTCGAAGCTTGATTCGTCAGATTTTTCAGAGAGAGAGAGCGCGAGCCTTCGCCCTTCGATTCATCGAGCCTATCGGAGTCTATTGCTCGAAATGGAGAAAAAGAGAGACCGCCAAAAATGAAGAAGAACTGAGGAAGGAACTGAAATGGAAAGAGAGAGAGCCCGTCGAAATGGAAATGGAGAGAGAGAGAGAGAGAGAGAGAGAGAGAGAGAGAGGGAGGGAGCCTGTCGGAAGGAGAATGGAAGGGAGTGTGGAGCTCGCTGGGTTGTTTTTTAGAGAGAGAGAGGAGGTTGTTGACCAAATGAATTAAGGAGAGAAACGTTAAGCTCGCTGGTTTCTTTTTTCGAATTGCGAGCCACCCCACTAGTGCGTACGCACTAGTGCTTACGAGAAACGTTCTCTCTATATATATATATGTTGCCCATCAGTTGAAAATTTAGTATACATGTGTTATACTCTATCCCTAATTAATAGGTGAAACAGGCGGCGAGTCCACCGCATAATTAAAAATAGAGTATTTCTAATTAAGAGTATGCAAAAAAGCAAGTTTTTAAAAATGGTTCGAAGGCAACAGAAATTACATGCATGAATCGTTCCATCAAGAATAGTTTCAAATCACTCTAAGGAAGTGAAAGTAAGTCTTAAGACACCCTCTCCTTTTTGTACAGTAGACTATTCATTACCATTTCATTATAAAAATAATAAAATTAAATATTGAGTTTGATGCTCAAGTTCATTTTAAGGGTTGTGTAAAAAATACATATATTGTAAATGAAGATAAGAGTAATTTAAGATTGATTAACCTGAAATTGTTGGAACAACTGGATATTTTTTTATTATTATTTGTCCATTTGGAGCTGCGGATGAGGGAGGGCCCAATTACACTAACAAATGGGTTTGAACTGCAGCCTACACCATTTAGGGGTGGAAGCAACTCGTACCGCTAAAATACTTTCCTTAACGTACCATTGCTGCAATAACTATTTGAAATAAAAAATGACCCTAAAAGGAACATATGTTAAAATTTAACACATAAATTTTAAGAACAAGAATGAGGTCGCCTCAGCTAATTAAGGTTTTTAAGTTTTTATGCTCTCGTACAGGTTTGACTCTAGCTAGCTTTGCCATGCCCAACTGCCAAGAAGTTTGTACGTCTACCTTTATGGTAGTGGCTACATGCTCTGCAGACCAGCCTGATGCGCTCACCTCAAAGCTTAAAATGGGTAGTTTAGAATATAGTAAACCACTAATCCGATCCTTTAGATTGAACCTTCGTTCCATCACTTTAATGTTCCTACTTGGGTTACAAGCACACACTATTGAGCTCCTTGATGAATTCTTCTTTCTACCTCTCTCATAAAGTGATTAAATTTCTTCTTTTTCACCGAGGTGTGATTTGTGTCTTTCAAAAATAGTACCACTATTGGTAGGGAATATTTTGGTCCTTGAAGACTAGTTAATACGTTTCTAGTAAATTAATTAAAAACAATGTTAAATAAATCGACCGACTTTACCAATCAACTGTTCAAAGAAAGTGTATCGTTCATGAGTTGTATAGATCAATAATTTGGAGTCTAGATCAATAAATAATCTAACTCTCGTATTCTCATTTCAAATAATTTTGAAGTATTGATATAACATAAATGTTTCATCAAATTATCTAGTATTGCTGGCCAACAATTTTAGATCTATAAAATATATTCAAAATCATTTTCATCTATTTTGACTTTGTTAGGGAAAATGTTAGAATATATAATTTAAGATTTCATTTTTCTTCCACATGGAAATATTGGGCGTACGTTAAGGATTGCTTTAATTTACCTGGAGGTTTTAGATCGAATAACGTACTCTGCATTTGATTTCGGCAAAAATTACAAAAATGAAATCGGTCACACAAAGAGTTTACATTAAAAGTTAATTCAAAAAATGATAAACTTGTATATTTTTTGCTAGTTGGACGCTGTTTTTATAATCTTATCGAAATTGTGATCTAGGCTAGTTGGATTTTATTTTATATCCACCATAGGTAAATTAGATATTATTTTCAATTTATGCTTCACAGTTTCTTGTCATCTATAAATTAAGCATTTTATTTTTAGCTTTTTTATGTGTTTTATTATAAGGATATAGGTAGATCTAGCTTAATTCTCACAACTGCTTCATACATGTATTTTTCCCTCTAAGTTTTTATTTGATATTAAAAAATTTATTTAGAATACTATGTTTCTATGATATTTTTATGTTATTTTATGGCAATAATGATGATATTTTGTTTATTATATATATTGATTGACTAATTTATTCAACTTTGAACAAGAAAAAAATTATTAATAAAAAAATAAAATAAAACATTTTATATTAGAGCCGAATTTCGATTTTTATATTTCTTTACTTTTATTGGTAATTTGCCATGTGCAACGCTCCATTTGGATAGCAACATGCAACAAAACTTTTATAATAATACCAAAAAAATCATTTCTAAATTCTAAATGTATAACTTAAACTACATATTTGTCTATGGTATTATCAAAATTTAACTTTGTCCAATATTTTAGCATAATTTGTATATAATAAAACATAACATAGACGCTTAGAATTATTGATTATTCATGTGTTTGATTTGTCTCAAAGTGACCTAACAACTTAGTACGTTATGATATATATATATATATATATATATATTGGTAGCTCATTCAGATATTATGGTATATACAACACTAGAAAAGTATGATTTCAATTTTCACGCATAATATATGCACTAAACTTGGTGAATAGATGTGCACCGTAACATAAAAAGAAATTCAACCGTACGGATTACTATTCACGGACCACCCGTACGGATCGTCCCATTTGGCATGTTTCCCGATGTAATTTTTTGATGAAATTTGGTGGGAATGTTCTTCATTGTGTATAAAACATCTCAACCAAATTTCATCAAAAAATTCAACCGCGAAGTGGGTTAACTGCATGATTGAAAAATATTGGATTTTATATATCTATTTCTGAACCAATATTTTTCAATCATATAGTTAACCCACTTCCCTGTTAAATTTTTAATGAAATTTGGCCTATAGATATATAAAGAGGAGTTTTGATTTCATATTTATCTTAAATTTAATGAATAACATTATGAGAATCACCGACACACTTTGCCAAGCTTTGCAATGTAAATTTCAAGATATTATGAATGCGATGAGATTAGTCTCTCTTAGGTTTATATTTTTAGTTGGCTTGATTACAATGCCAAGAACACTCTCCGTTGTAATTGTTTGAGTCGAATTAAAGATTTGAAGATCCAACAATTAACGGAAGCTCGCCAAATTTACCGGATTCATCACACACAATTCTGGACCAAAGGTAAGTTGAGTTTATGGTTTGATTCAAAATATAGGTGGTGTTCGAGCTTAAAATTCGCTTTTAAAAATCTTTTGAGTCAAATATATTTTTAAGTATTTTTACCAACTTTTGTCGTAATCCGAAAAAGTCCATTCGACACAAATTATTGAGAAAACTTATTTTTTTTCATGTTTAACATGTTCCATAAAGTTGTCTTTAAAATTTGAGTTGAATTGGTGCCTAAACGGATTTAATACGACAAAATAAAAGTAAAAAATAATTAAAATAAAAAGTATTTTATATAAATGATTTTATTAAATAAAAGAAAACGTTAAAGTTTGAAAAGTCAAAGTTTTAATTTATTTACAAACCCACGTGAGGTTTCTTTTGGTGCACACAAAGTACAAATGCGCCAAGCCCATTAAATAAGCCCACGTGTGTTTCTTGTCAAAATTGGTGCGCAGCCTTTTTCATTGGTGGAGCGGGACAAGTTAGTATTACTTGGACCGGTCCGGCAGTAATTGTGCGCATGGAATAGAATTCTCAATTTCGGACCCGTCCAACTTATCGAGACCCGTACCGATCCCGCGTATATTTTTTTGGGAATGATTTTTTATCGCAAAAATTAATTTTTTAATATTTTTAACCAATTTCAAAAAGGATTTTGACTTTATATTTTTCCTATAAATATAACCATTGGTTTATGTCAAATATACGATTCTAGAGATCTTTTAGAGAGAGAAAATATTCAAACACTAGAATCAATTTTTGAGAGTTTTGAAACACCATCTAGATTTTGTGTACATGCCATAGGAGATCTTATTGTTCTTTAATTTTAAGAACTAGAGTTCCAAACGTTCACGGGTCCTGCGAGAGTATCTTTGGTTGCGATTGAAAACGGGTTGAACGAAGTGGCTAACGCGATAAGGGAGATTTCAGACAGTGGTGAAGGATTGTGATCAAGTGCGTGGAAGGAGGCAACAGGTAAGCCGAAAAAGCGAAAAGCGCTACGCCAAGTCAGTTGCGGTTGGATTCTACGTTCAAGGGATTGACGGGACTATTGCGTAAATTGTGGGGAAGCAATTTTTGTAAGTCAATCGAATTTGTAATTCCGTTTTGATCATAGTAAAGCACTATCGGTTAGTCCCGAAGATTAGTCCTACGCATGTAGGGATACCTCGTAAATTCCTGGTGTTGTGTGGTTGATTTTTGTGATTGCTTGATTGGTTCATTTGCTAGACAACACAACACAGGTTTCGACAGTAAAATTGAGTAGACCTAGGGTTTTAATTCTGCTTATCAAATCTTAAATTATTTTTGATAAAAACCCTAAAATCAACCTAGGCAAAACGATCCCCCCGAAGTTTGTGTGTCTCCACCAATTGGTATCAAAGCATGTTTCCTTAATTTGCTAGGATTTGCATCTAGGTTGATTTGTGTCTATTCGTTTGCTTTGGATTATTTGATTTGTTTGGTTTTCCATGGATATTATGAATAATTCTAGGAATTCACTTTCTGACAATGAGGAAGACTTTTTGAATCTTCAAACGGCCTATGACGCTCTTCTTCTAGAATGTCAAAAAAAATTTGTGGAAAATTCAAAACTTAAGTCCAAAAATAATTTTTTTAAAAAAGAGATTATTTATTTGAAAAAGGACAAAGTGAGATTTGAAAATTCAAAAAACCGAGAAGACTGAATTTTTAAAGAAAATTAGACAACTTGAAAGCGAAAAAGAAAATTGTCTTGGTCTAATTAGTTCTTTAAAAAAGGCAAATTTGGAGTATGAATATAAAGTCAAACAACTTAAAGAACGCGTTTGCGATCTAACTCAACACCTTGAAAATGTTTTAAGTGTCAAAGTTGGGTTAGAAACTGGTTCTAAGAAACTTGAATTAATACTTTCAAATCAAAAAAGTGGAAATAACAAAGAAGGACTTGGATTCTCAAATTTTGATACTAAAAAGCAAACCAATACCATCTTTATGAAGGCCACTTCCCAAAATTCAAGTTTTAAGGGTACTAGTTCTTCAAAGTCAAAACTTTCATTGATGGAACTCCTCGAGCTCCAAAGAAAACCAAGAACATCCAAACGGGAAAACAAGTTTACTCAAAAACCAATTTTTTAAAAAGTTTCCCATTCAGAAGTTCTTAAAGATCAAGTGATACCTTTTGATGTGTACAAGCACACACTACCACAACCCTTTTGGTGTGAGTACTGCGAGAGGAGAGGTCACTTACGAGAATTTTGTCGGCAAGCCTTTAATCTATTGCCGAAGAGTGTTTCAATTCCTAGACTGAAACCTAAACTGAGAGGGAAAAAGAAGAAAAATAAGAAGGTTAGGGTTTTGGAAAAAGAAGAAACACAAGAGGAATAGGACTCCACGAATTAGGAAGATTTGGGTCTCGAAAGGGATCATCGCATCTACTTAGATGATAGGGAGTCCGCCTAGCATGGAATTGGTTGGATGGATAACTATGCTAGGTGAGATTTTTTGCTTCGGTCAGTTTTAGCTCTTTGCATAGGTACTGAAGTAAAGTGGATTTTGGTATTGAATTTTCGATTGCGATATTGCTTGAATTCCTTGAAAAAATCATTACTTACATGCATGTGATTATAACTGTTTTCTATTCCGAATATCTCTAGATTTTCATAATTAAATGTTTAATTTTGAGATATGTGTGCATAATGCTTTGATAATTCGATAACCGGTAGCATGTTATTTCAATCACATAAGAGTTTTTGTGTATATCCCACACACTACACTGTACGATCTACATTGATGCATGTTAAATAATCACATGTGATTAGGCTCTTACTTTTAATTTGAAACTTCAGAAGCTCACATATATTGTTTATTTAGGGAGAGAGAGTCTAAGAAAACCATTGTGATTAATGCAGTGAAAATTTGGTGATGTAGTTTTGAGCATAAAATTAAAAGACAAGCATGTAAGGAAAAAATGTAGAGGGGATGGAAAAGGGCTACCATAGTGGAAGGAGAACCGAAAGCTACCAAAAAGGAAAAAGCTGGCCTCCACTATGGGTGAAAGCCTCCATCAAAAAGAAAAAGAAAAGATGCTTGCACAAAAACATCACAAGTTTGAATGCAAAATTGCATATTTTTTAGAGAAAATAAAAGGGATTGCTTCTAAGGGAGAAAAGAAATTAGTTGAAAAACAATAGCTTAGAGGCTTTCTAAATTCTCTTGTATATGGATGCGTGAGTATTTCAAAACTCATAATTATTTGATAGCACTTTGTATGATCCATATATTGAGCACAATGGGATATATACTTGTACTCTGTGTTGCTTGGCATATATATACTGAATTGTTGATGAATTGTTATATGCATAGTACATGTATCATATTAATAAAAATCACGTATTTTGAAATTTAATTAATATATTTCGGATTTGATACATGTTACATAGCAATGCATGTCGAGTATTTGTGCTAAATATTTTTTAGGCAATTTTGCTCTCTAAAGTCCAAACCAAATCCATGGAAATGTGGGAATTGGTGAATGAAGGGTTTCTTGAGGTCTTAGCTATAAGGTTTTAAGATTAGTGAATATCTTTGCTAGCTAGAATCTCTTTGTTTAAACAGGATTTGTAATTTGCGTTAATTGATATTACTTGCTTTTCATAATTCTTGATTTTTCTGTACTTTGCTACTTTTCATGCTCATTACATTGTCTATTCCTATGACAAAAAGGGGGAGAGATGAAGGAGGAGAATGCATATGTGAGGGGAGTAGTAAAGTATGAATGTTTTGAGGGGGAGAGATATAATTTTTTTTGCTTATTTGATTATCTCTTTACGCCCATACTTCACTAGATGTTTGTTGAGCTTTGGTGTTTCAGGATTAACAGGTTAATTATCCAGCTCGCTCTTTTGCCTTGTGAAGTATTGCAGCTGACATCAAGACTTAAAGTTAGGCATATCTTTGAATCTTGTTGTTGTATGGACTAATTTGACATATAGTCTGTAATGAGATGTTATAGACATCGAGTAGAAAGTGTCTGTATTAGTTGTATGTGTTTTGTCATCGGAATAGCCAAAGGGGGAGCTTGTTAGGTTTATATTTTTAGTTGGCTTGATTCCGATACCAAGAACAATTTCCGTTGTAATTGTTTGAGTCGAATTGAAGATTTGATGATCCAACAATTAAAAGAAGCTCGCCAAATTTATCGGATTCATCGCACACAATTCTGGACCAAAGGTAAGTTGAGTTTATGGTTTGATTCAAAATATAGGTAGTGTTCGAGTTTAAAATTCGCATTTAAAAATATTTTGAGTCAAATCTATTTTTAAGTATTTTTACCGAGTTTTGTCGTAATCCGAAAAAGCCCATTCGACACAAATTATTGAGGAAACTTATTTTTTTCATGTTTAACATGTTCCATAAAGTTGCCTCTGAAATTTGAGTCGAATTGGTGCCTAAACGGATTTAATACGAAAAAATAAAAGTTAAAAAGAAAATTAAAATAAAAAGTATTTTATATAAATGATTTTATTAAATAAAAGAAAAAGTTAAAGTTTGAAAAGTCAAAGTTTTAATTTATTTACAAACCCACGTGAGGTTTCTTTTGGTGCACATAAAGTACAAATGGGCCAAGCCCATTAAATTGCCACGTGTGTTTCTTGTCAAAATTGGTGCCAGAAATATTTCGGGTCAATATGAGAAAATAAGAAACTTTTGGGGCCAAAATATAAATAACAAAAATATTTGGGGGGTCAATATGTAAATAATACAAAACGTTGGCTTACTGATGACATGGCGCTGATGTGGACTGTCAATGCTGACGTGGCTGGTCAACGCTGAGGTGGACAGGTGACGTGGCTAATGACTAGATGAGATGACGTGGCGCTGACGTGGATTGGTCAACGCTAACGTGGCTGGTCAACACTGACGTGGACTGGTGACGTGGCTAATGACTGGATGCTGACTGGTTGAGGCGTGTGGGTTAAGGCGGGATGCTAACGAGATTACACGTGCTGCGCGTGAGGGCGCATGGGTGATTATTTCGGGGTGATTTTTGTACGCGTGGAATCGTCTCTGAAGGATGATGATGATAGTGGCGGTTGTATGTGGATTGGGATAGGTTTGGATCTGGCAGTGGGTTTATACAGCTGCATCTTCCTCTACGTACCAATGCTTTCCCGAGATATAAAACAACTGCACCTTTGCCTAACAAAATCTTAAGGGACTCGACTGTAGGTTTATCAGCTTCAACTCATGGTTACAAGCTGACTGTTAGTTTTATGACCAAACCTCTATAGACTTCCTCAAAATGACAATCTTTGATGGAAAATGCCAGTTACAACCCCACATCTCCCATGCGTTTTCCATCAGAAAGAATCTGCAATGGTGGAAGTTTGGCTTTTAAGGAGTTGAGAGCTTTGACAGTACGAGCATGGGAAGGATTCCATGATGATGGATTTTTTTTTAAGGAGATTAAACAGGGGAGCCGTGTAGGTGGAAAGCTTGGGTATGAAGTATGCTATGTAGTTGACCAAAACAAGAAATTGCTGGACCCGCTAGACTAAAGTGAGTTCATTTGGAAATTTCAGAGGTTCTTAGGAGATATGGGGTTGTAACTGGTATTTCCCATCAGAGATTGTCATTCCGAGAAGGTCTATGGAGGTTTGGGCAATGACCATTTTCTTTTCTGAAAGCATGACTCCATATTGTTATATAATGGAATGGAATTGGATGAGGAGTTGAGTGTATGAAGCTTCATCTGGGGAATAAAGGAGGATATCATTGATGTAGATAAGGGCATTGGCAAGCAAGGGTTGGAAATTTTGAATCATGGCCTTCTGAAAACATGAGGGTGCGTTTTTTAGTCCAAAAGGCATTACTATCCATTGGAGGTGGTGATTAGGGATGCAAAACGTTGTTTTTGGTCTGTCTTCTAAGTGGATAACTAATTGCCAAAATCCTGCTGCGATATTAAATTTGGAAAAAAAAACCTTTGCATTTGAAACATGGGGAAGTATGGGTTCCAACAGATTTAATTCTATGGTGAACATGTAGTACGTTTCATCATACGACTTATTATCGCAATAAGGGATTTCTTACCTAAGATTAGTAGTTTTTGTGGCTTCGTCATCACTTGTATCAACAACTTCATATTCTTGTGGTACATTTTCTGCCAGATAAAGTTCTTCAAAACGGACAAAAGGGTCTTTGCTGTTAAAGAGCAAAGGGACTGTGTCTTCATCTTCATCAATTTGACGTGGTTTAAAGAGGTTCTTTAGGAATGAGGTAATATGGTTGGCAGGTTTTTTGGGATAAATAGGACAAGGTCCATGGGTGGATTAGAAGAGGCACCAACAGTTGGATCAGGAGTTGGATCAGGGGTAGATGAGGGGTAGGTTGATTTTGATGCATCTCATGTAGCTAGCTCCTGGAGTTAGCGAATAACTATTAACATAATCGGTTGACATATCTGTTAACATACTCGCATGACATCGAGCGAGTGACGGTTAACCGATTTTTTGCACCCTACTCGCTTGCCCGTTATTGAGTGTGGTGTCCTGCAACTCGCTTGACATGAACCGAGTCATCCTCTTCCTTCGTCTATGCGTGTTTTTTTTCGAATGTTGTTATTTTTGTTTGTTTCAATTTTCGGTGATTTTTTTCCATTCCAACTTCAAAGCTTATAATTGGATTTTAAAACATACCATTAAAATTGTAAACTGGAAATCAAAACTTCCAAAATAGCTTTGAAAAATAAAAAAAAAATCTAAGAAATGTTTCAATTAATCAAAGAGATTGGTTGTCGTGGTACCTGGGGCAAAGATTTATGAATTTTGAATTATGTAGAGACCTGAAGTGTTTGCACGTTGCATGAAGAAAATGTCGCAGGACTGAGAAGAGTGATCGTAAACATACATATCTAGAAATAAATCGATTTGAAAAGCGAGGGAATAAATATACGATAAGTTTCACTTTGCGTATCTAATTGGTAGTTTTATAGTTACACAAAAGTCTTAAACACACTATTGGGGTACAAAACGAATTCTCTATTATTTTTGTGTAAATCCAACTTTGACGCATAGAATTTACACAAAAATTATACAAGACGTTTGGAAATACTCTAAATCAAGATGTACAAGTATTTATTTAATTACTTATTTACAAAGTAATATATAAGATAAAGACTACTTACTCATAGTTAATTGATTTTGTATTGGATACTTGATATATCAAACTCTAACATGGTCTCATAGCTCAAGTTTTACGGGATCTCTGATTTCAAAATGCAACCTTTTTATTTGTGCACTAACTAGAGTTTGGTATGATTTGTCTATCCACGTCAATGTTGAAGAGAATGATATACATCATTGACGCACTACCTAACAACTTAAACTTTTGAAGCAGATGGTTCCTAACAAAGAGTTGCTCTAATATTGTTGTTTATGTGTTGATTAGTATAAAAAGCATCTGCATTTGTGCAATGTTGATCTGTTCGTATGAATAATATTTTTATTTTTATTTCTGATTTACATGGACAATAATTTATTTATTTTTTAAAAAAATTGACCCTATCAAATCTCCTTTCCCTAATTGTAAACCTGCATTTTATTTTTCAAGAATTGTTTATGCGTTTTCTAAATTGTTAAATTTGCAAGTTCATGTATAAAGTACTCTTATAATTGAAGTCAATAATTTGAATGATGGATGCTGATTTTTTAATTTGCTACAACTCAAACTTTGTTTAAAATGACCAATTTCTGTATACAAACTGACAAGAGATTACAAACTTATGGCTTTTAAAAATTCAGAAAAATAATTAAAATGTGTGGATGTTTCTGCTTGATGGATATTATTGTCCTCTAGAGGACTTGAATATTTCAAATACCTATTGCATAAAAATATTTAAATGGGTCTGCCTTTCAACAGCCCTTTGCATTTTTGTGGACTTGAATTTTTGTAGGGTAAAATAACAAACCGGAAGTTTCAAATCCAATTATCTACTTATGAAATTGATCAGACAGATGATGGACTCCTTGTCCTCCCACAGCCTGTACTTTTTTATTGGTTTAACTAGTCATAGTGCACTTACATTGTACATGACTATGTGACGCGTAATAAATACGTATATTAAATTAATGACAATGACATATTAGTTAAGAAACAACTATGCCAATTTTCAAAAACATTCAAAGTTAAATCGAAAAAACAATTCTACAAGCAGTGTATTAGAAATAGGTAAAATTACCTTTTCTCGACGCATTTTATATTTTACACTGGTGAAACGTGTTCTAACCTGAACCAAACGTGCCCTTTAGAATTGACATCCAGATTGCAAAACAAAAGCAGTATCATCTTCCTTTTCATTTACTATTAATTCTCAAGTTTTGTTTTGCCACACATCATACACACGTTCAAGTAATACATATACCTTAACATAATGTGGGACTACCTCTACTTCTTTCACTTTCATCTACTTAATGGATGAGTTTATATCCATGAAAACTGTTCGCCCACTACCTCATAGCTTACAAGTTTTTAAGTTAACTTAGGCTGACTAGCTCTATGCCGGCATGACACAAGGGCTATATATTCTTAGCCCATTACTTAATAGCTTACAAATTGACCAGTGTTGACTTGAAAAATCAGGAGAGACAAAACCCAAGTCTTCATGATTCGATTGAATTATTAGAAGGTACCTTCATGGCAATTACTAGAAAAAAAATAAATGCTCCAACTAATTAGACTCTCTTAGCTCGACTTTTGTTGGTCAATATATTTTAATTTTATTAGGAACTGATGCATTTTAAAAGGCGCTAGGCAGATCTTGTGCGCCCAAAGCGCCTATGAGGGACTAGTCGACTAGGCAACGCGGCCAATTTTGAAAAAGACAGTCAGGGGAATAATTTTTCCAATAGATTCTTTAAAGCAAAGTCTGAAAAATGCATATTTATTGTTTTTGGGGATTCAGCAATTGAAAACCCAAAATTTCTGCAGAAAGTAAATCTATACATATTAAACCCACCTCAACAAAGCATTGTCTCAAATATAAAAATAAGAAGAGGACAATAATATATATTTATTTATTCATTCATTTATTTTTAATTTAAAATTGATGTTAAAAAAATGAGGATAAAAAGTACAAAAATAAGAAGAGAATGCAACAGGGTTGGCCAATCTTCTTCTCAATTTGGGATCAATTCACAACAGACTATAGAAGAAGCACTCTACATCTTCAGAACTTTCTTTCAAAGTTCCCAAAGTACAAACAATTAAAACTAGATAAATAGTCTATCAGGGAGTAATGAGCTGATAATCCTACTTCTTAAGGATAAACAACCATCTTTTAAAACCTTGAAATTTTTATCACAAAATGTGAACTCTCATCATTTTCCGTTGGTACTGAGCTCCAAATCGCTGCTAGATTCCTTAAATAAACAAGAAGCACACAAAATATGCAGGGTATATGAGTATATAAAAATCAATCCATTTTTTACTATTATATGTATACAAATATATCTGTGTGTGACGAGCAATTCAAGTTAGTGGCTTTGCATTAGATCTTATGCAAAACCTGGTGTCGGCTGATTGTGGCTGGACCTGAGATATCTAGGGCTTTAAAGGAAAACTGAAGCTAGGGGCTTTGCTATAATGCATTGAGTAAAATTACGGGCCTTATCTACATAGGTTACAAAAACTTTCATTGTAACTTATGCAGTCGCCCACCCTACACACCTTTTGGGTTGACCATGCAGCCGATGGAGATTTTTTTTCATTGATATACTTCACCATCTAATGGTAAAGGATTCAATTCTACGATCACATCTGCTAGAAAACTTTCACAATTTTAATAACAAGAAGCGATTGATTTTAAAAAATTAGCTCTCAACATTCCACTTCAATTTCTTCAAGGATCCTCTTTATTGAATACAACTCACGAATGACATCGCTTAAGTCCATTCGGTTTTGTGGTGACTCCATGGAGCATGCCACTCCAATCTTTATCATGGAAATTAAGCAGTCTTTCATTTTGTTGCCTTTACTTGATTCTTCTCCACTTAGCTTATTGTTGGATGCTGTCAGTAAGACCTCCTCCCCAACGTTACTTTGAAGTTTCGGTTTCACAATCTCCGTCACACGATCAGGCAAGGCTTTTAAAGCATAGTTATGGAGGCTAAGACCATTGTCAAACAGAGGGTCAACAGGACTCCTCTCTGTTATCATTTCCAGCAACAAGATCCCGTAGCTGTAGATATCGCCATTCATTGACACTTCACTTCCTAGACCATACTCTGTAGCATAAAAAAATAAAAAATGAAAATAAACCATTGAGGAAGAAAATGTTTGTAAATCACAATGACCTCCCTTTGGTTTGGTTTGGTTTGGTTCTTTTGGTAACGCTTTACGTTTAGTACACGGATAGACATAATCCCATCACACAGAGTCTTTACCACTTGAGCAATAATCCAAGTCTCCTCTATATTGGTCATTTTTCATTTTGATTTTTATTTTTGTAATGCAAGTTTTCAATTATATCATATATGGAATCCTTGTTATACACTAATATTGAGCCTCGCACCGAGAACTTTCTAGACTTGGTTGATAATTGGATACAAACATAGAAAATATCCACCCTATGGATATCACTGTTGTATCCAGGAACATAGGAAAGGTCTTTCTAAGAAGCCTAAACCCTAGGACAATTCAATATCATTATGCTAAACCGTACGTTACAGGACTCAATAGATAAGTCCCAATTTAGATAAAATGGATGGTCGACCAATTCCCTAAATGCAAAATATGTTCGTTAACTTATTTTCTTTTGTTTATTTTGCTACGTTGATAATGTTTTGAAAAGGCAAATGGACTTAGAAATTTGGGACATCTCAAAAAAGAATATTGGACTCTTAAATTGAGAGAGAGAGTGTATATGTTAATGTGATCGGTATTAAAATATAAATCGAATGGATAAGAAATTGTGTTTACCTGGAGCAGCGTACCCAATAGTCCCTCTTATTCCAATTGACGAACTTTGATTTGCAACTACGAGTTCAGGAAGACAAAACTTTGCCAACCCAAAATCTCCTACATGGGCAACCATATCACCGTCGAGTAGAACATTGCTTGGCTTTAAGTCGCAATGTATGATCGGTTCTTCACACTGGTGATGAAGGTAATTGAGTGCACTTGCCACATCAATGGCTATGTGAATTTTCTGCTTAAGGTTCAGTTTACGAGGCTCTTCCTGTCCATTATAATGGAACCACTTCTCCAAACTTCCATTAGGCATAAACTCATAAACTAGAGCCTTAAAATCATTACCTTGGAAATCAATACTCGAGCACAAAGTTATTATTTTCACCAGATTCCTATGTCGAATATTTCCCAAGGTTTCACATTCAACAATGAAACTCTTAGAAGCTCCTTGTCGCTGAAGATTAAGTACTTTAACTGCAACCTCCGTGTTGTCATGATCGAGCATTCCTTTATAGACCGATCCAAAACTTCCCACGCCAATCAAATTTGTTGAAGAGAACCCATTAGTTGCTTTGAGAAGGTCTCCATAAGAAACTTTTAAGAATAATTCTTTGCGCAAAGATCCGGAAGAAGATTGCTCTCTTTTTTTCTTTTTGAGAAAGAAAATTATGAAAGAAGACACCATGAAAACAACTAGAAGCGAACTCCCTAGGACAATTAGCACTATGTACAAACTCGACAATAGTCTTTTCTTTAACGATGTTGTATTGCATTTGGGTAGCCGTAGTTCATATATACCTCCGCAAACCCCATTATTACCTTCAATCGATATAGCACCTACATTTGAGAAAACTCCTTTTGTTGGTAACTCACCCTCAAATTTATTGAAGGATAAATTTAGGCTATGTAGTGAAAAGCTCTCCAAGAATATTGGAACCACGCCCGATAAGTTATTTCTGGAGAGGTCTAGGTTTCGAACACTTCTCAATGATTTGAATGTAAGAGGAATAGATCCTTGAAAGAAGTTACCCTTGACGGATATGTTCACAAGGGAAATGCAATTACCGAGTTCAATTGGAATTTCTCCAGATAACTTGTTCTCAGATGCATCAAATTCTACCAAAAATTTCAGGTTACCAACTTCAGGAGGTATAGATCCAACCAAGTTGTTTCCAGCTAGATCTAGTGAAATAGATAAAGCAGAAGCACTAAAAAGTTCTTTGGGTATGGTGCCACTGAGGTTATTTTCAGAAAGAGTTAGTAATATCAAGTTTTTGCACTTTCCAATGCTCGAAGGTATGGTTCCCTCCAAAGCGTTGTTGGCTAAATACACAAGGCTCAAGAAAGAAAGGTTTCCTAGAGAGAATGGTATTTGGCCGGAAACTCGAGTTACTGCAAGATGGAACCTATTTAATTTTTGAATCTTGCCAATATCATATGGAATTTGGCCTTCAAATTGGTTGTTTCCCAGTTCTAATCTTTCTATGTTGGCAAGATTACCGAAACCCAGAGGGATTTCTCCATACATTTGATTGCCCGCAACCCCAAAATAGCGAAGTTGAATTGAAAGATTGCCCACAGTATTGGGCAAGGTGCCTCCTAATCGGTTAGATACTACTGAGAATGCTTCTAATACGGTGCAGTTGGTTAATGAACTGAGAAAATTCACGTCATCAGCATCCCCTCTTCCAAGAGAATTGCTTTCCAAGACAAGAACTCGAAGGCGTTCAAGGCTTCCAAGATTCGTAGGCACTTTTCCCACAAAATTGTTTTTGCTGAATTCAATTTGCTCCAGATCAGAAGCATTTGATAAAGATATGGGAATTGTACCTGTTAATCTGTTTCCCCATAGCTGAATAACCTTAAGACGAGGAAGCCTCAGGCCTAAATTCTGGGGAAGAGTACCACCAATTCCATTATCAGCCAAAGTCAAATTAGTAAGCGACGAAAGGTTAAATATAGACAAAGGGATCGTACCAGAGAGATTATTAGACCCGAGCCCAATTTCCGTCAAGTTTTGCTGTTGTCCAAAAATATCTGGAATACTTCCCACCAGACCATTGAATGCAATGTATAACCATTTAAGAGAGGTAAGGTTCCCAATGGAACTTGGAATCTCTCCCCTTAGATTGTTATAGCTCAATAATAATACCAAGAGCTTTGGCAATGCACCGAGCTCTCTAGGAATCCCTCCCTCGAGCTTGTTGTACCCTAAATTAAGGACCTCAAGGCTTGATAATCTGGATAAATTGGTCGGAATTTTCCCTTTCAATGAGTTACGCGGAAGCTGTAGTGTTTGTAGCCGAAACAATCGGCCAATTTGAGGAGGAATTTCACCTTGTAGTGAGTTATTGAATATTACCATTTCTCTAATGAAGCTCAAGTTTCCCAGGTAAGGAGACAAGGGGCCGACTAAGCCACTAGAAATTAGGTTCAAGGCAGTGACTCGTCTGTGTCGGCGGCCGCATGAAACGCCTTGCCAGCTGCAAAAATGAACGGAATCGTTCCATGAGTTCAAGGCCCCGAGAGGGTCTTGAAAGTTTGACTTGAACGCCAGTAAGGCATGCCTATCGGTCTCATTTGTATAAGTGGGGGTGGAAATGGCAAGATTTAGCAGAGCAATGAATATGGTAAGAACAAGGTTGGTATAGACTGAACTCATTTTTTCTTTCTCAAAGTTTTAAGTGTTACTGTGAGTGAGCCTTGTTTGAGAAGCACATCCAGGTCTATTTATTTATTAAGGGTAAAGATATTTGTATTTAAAATTATTTGACAACACTCTTAATTTTATTTGATCATTCGTAATAAAGTAAAGCATTTGTTACTCAATTGATTAAATATAAATTTACATACTTGATTTTTAATAATTAAATAAAGTATTATTAAATTTATATTTAATAATTTATAACTGAATAACATATATTTTATTTTATTATTAAAAATTAAATAAAAAATAAAAATATTTTCAAAAGAAATATCTCCACCCATTATAGACTAATTTACGGACCGACCATTAATTAGTAAGTCAAAATTATTGTGTTTTTGTGCGAAAATTTTGAAATTATAATTCACGATTTGACGTCTCGTCTCTTTCTAGCTTAATTCTTCTGGTCGACATGTTTTAGTTTCTGTGCGGAAATTATAGACTTTGAAGTATTTGAAAGGGAGTATATAAATATTACAATATTTGAAAGGACCCCTCAATTTTCCTTTCGGTAGAAACGACAAAAGGGAGGAAAGAACGAAGAAATAGGGGGAAAAGGAGAAAGTTTGTTTGTTTTTTTTTTTTTTTTAATTCCAACTTATTATCTTCTTTGTTGATTATTTTGAAAAGGTAAGTCAATTTTTCACCCATTTGAGAAAACCCTAACTTGCTTATATTAATTTTACTTGTTTAATTAGTATTTGAATTGATATGTTGGTAAGATTACGCAAAGTATTTTGATTCTTTGGTTATTCTCTTTTATTTCGTTATGCATCTATTTATTAATATTGATTTACAATATAATATTATAATATAATAATATACATTATGGTGGAATCATATTATTTGATTATTTGATTCTTATATTGGTGGTGGCCTTTGAATGAACGCTTGTAGGTGCATACTTGAATATCACATGCATATTTAATACAACTTTTTAATCTATTTTCTTGGTTTTTGCGTAATTTATATTACCACTTAATTGTAAGAAGATCAAATTTTATATAAGTAGTGAACTTTCTTGACAACCTGTTGTGTACTTTACCAAAATTGGTAATTGAATAATAGAAGTACAGAATAATTTGAGATATAAATATCGTATCGTGTCTTGATAATTTAAAGACATTATAACTTTGTAGAAATTCAAGTTACCACTACAAACATTTTTAGATAGAATTTTATATCACTCATATCTTAAAGAAAAACAACTTTTGGTTTTATAGATTGGGTTAATTGCTATACCAAATAATGGTATTTGTCCTCCATTAAATATGTAATGACATATGTTTGTGCAACTGAGCCGAATAGTGACTTCTTACACTTCTTAGACTTGTATGGTTTGTTCAGCTGAGGGTTAAAGTTTGTATTGATGTTGGGAAATTTTGGGCTTGATTTAATTTTGTCTAATGTGACATTTGATAAAACAACTGAAAATTGAAACTGAAAAAACTATTTGTTTAAGTTTGAAAACTGTATTTAAAAAATGTTGTTTGTTTGAATATAACACATCTGAAAACTGAATTTTTTTTAATATGACAATTTTACCCATATCTTATTAAATGCAAAAATTCATAAAATAAAATTTGTAAACTTTAGTGTACACATTAAAGTTTACACATCAAATTGAAGTCGTTTTTTCAAATCTTGCGATCCTTATAGTAGATATCCTAACTTCAATTCACATGTACTATTAGTATTAATAAAGGAAATACTGTTAGAGTAATCTAGATACAGTGTTATTCAAATAGATAATGTTTAGGGTAATTTATGTATACTAATAATGTAATTAGCCCATACTCTTAATTGTTATTTTATAAAATAAATAGTCTTACTATAATTTCACAGACATTCTTCCTATTATTTTATAGATACTCTAACTATAGCTCGTACAAATTGACTCATTGTCTAATTCACGTTCACATTTGCTAGAGCTAGTAATGAAATCTAAAACCTTTCTTTTAAGTTGCATGGTTCATATTAGCTTATATCTAATATAGTCCTCACCAAAGCAACCGTTCAATTTAAAATCAATGACAACTTTTGAGGAGTCGTATCCTAGCATATTGCCTTTATTTTTGAATTTTTCTTTATAACAGTGATAGATATTGTTTATTAAGGATCACATCCTTTAAATTTCATACAAGGAGAGCACATCCTTTAAATATTTGAGCCGAGAGACCTTAAACAAAACCATCTCGAAGAAAATAGACATTCTATAGTGCATTTAACATAATTTGAAATCTTGCTGTTCGCTTATCCCTTTGTTAATTTATTTTTCTTCAAAAGCGAACTGGTAATGGTAAATATTAGGAAATTTTGTTACAGTGCATGGTAATCTTGAATAAAGAAAGATAAAGGGGAGAAGAGAAGAGGACAACCCTTTAAGTAATGAAGCAATGGTGAAGGGCAAAAGTGATTTACTTTCAACGACAAATATAAAAGAAAAATAAGACATGTATATGATCTATCTGGGGTAATTATAATTAATGTTTACACATAATTGGTTATTGAGTGGCCACAATATATAATACTTCTTTACATAAATAATAGTGCAATTTCGAGTAAGACTCGTACATAAAATTGAAAGAAAGAGAAAATGGAGCGCGCAAGACTCCAATTCCGAGCTACATAAATGCGACATGAGAGGATAATTGATATGTAGTAATGAATTTGCCACTATAAATAATACAGTAATACAGTAACTTTGCATTATAAGTCATTGTGAAAGGAAATTATGTTTGAAAATTGGCAAATGCAGTGATCAGTATCACATCAATTCAAAATAAATGGACACATATATGAAAATCAACCCAGTAAAAAACATTTTTCAACGCTACTGGCTGTGAGCAAAATTTTGTTAGACGTAATGTATTCGTATAATCACCAAAATGAACAAAAATAAGAGGGTAACATAAATTGGTCTTCTTTAGGCAAATCCATTGGGTCTCTGTGTCCACTCGTAGCTGATCTCTTCTGTAAATCAGCATCATAATGTGCAAAAGCAGCGTCTAGAGCCTGCAGACAATATTTGTCATTTTAACACGAAAATAATACTCAAAATTCAAATTGCTTTTAGTCAATCTTTTTCATTGGCGATGAACACGTGTAACACTTTTTACTCACAAAAATAGGTCAAATTACAATAGAAACCCATCCCTCTTGACCAAGACATATCCATACTAAAGGTACATATTAATTAATGACAAACCATATACATGTAGAAAAAAAGATAGATGCCTAGCTGGGTACCATGCGTCATGCCTACGTGGTCACCTTTAAAACTACTATCAAGTATTGCAGTAAAAATGCAAGTTTCTTAAATGTTAGTCAATAATTTTTTTTGGATATTTTTTACATAATTTATAGTCACAATAGATCTTGTTTCTTAAAGTGCGGATCTTTTACAATGTTCGGGACTAAAAACATACAGCAGCTAGCCCAAAATAAGGAGTAAGGTCTAAAAATGTAAAGCCATTATCTTGCCGAGTGTAAATTATATCAAGTCCTAAAATTATTCTTGAAAATTCATATAGCATGGGTGTATCAAACCGCGCAATTGGATTAAAGATTTGGAACATAAGTGTTTACCTGAAGCATTGGTTGAACAATTAAGAAGGGAAACTTGATGCCGGAAATCTGATGGCACCGATTCCTTAATCTCCTAGATATTTGAAAAGATACACATAAGAAATGTGTGAATTAATAAGAAACCATATACATGTAGAAAAAAAGATAGATACCTAGTTGGGTACCATGCGTCATGCCTACGCGGTTCCACTCGAAACTATCAAGTATAGTAATGAAAATTTACTCCAGGAAATACAAGTGATGAATAGGCATGTTTCTTAAGTTTTTTATATTTTCTATCTTTTGTGGTGTTTGGTGAATACTGATTCTAGGGAATCAACTTCGTTTGGCTTAATTTTCTCTTTTTCTTTGTATTTCAGAAACCAACTTCCCCGAAGTCTTTGTTTTATATGAAAATCTAATTCCATGGAATTCACTTCTTTTCCATTCAACTCAATCAAACGCGCCCTGATGGTGAAAAAAAAAATCAATATGACCAAGTCAAATTAGTGCACAACGTTTGTTGTAATTGAGTCTTTGATTTGACAATTGAGATTTACCGGAACTCGCCCTTTCTATTTCCACTGTTTTTCCTTTTTTGATATTATCTAAGCCATCTAACTAAATAATCGAACAAACAATACAAGCCACTCCACCAAATCAATTGCGATAAGTACCTTATTAAGGAAAGTCACAAAATAATAACCAATTAAGATTCATGGTTAATATAGATGGACCCTTTACAATTAGAGCGCGTGTAGATCTGGGCCCCATTATTAAGATGGTGGCCAACTATCACTACCTGGAATAGACACTTAGGAGACATACAAATTATGTCTCCTAAGAGCTGATGTATGTCGCCTAAGCCTTAAGCGACATAGGGTATGTCGCTTAAGTAGTATCGGGTAAGTGGTGTGGCCTAAGATCTTAGGCGACATATAAATAAAGTATGTCGCTTAAGTGGTTCACTTAGGCAACATAAGCAATATAGTATGTCTCCTAAGTGATTTACTTAGGAGACGTAAGCAATAGAGTATGTCTCTTAAGTGTAAGACTTAGAAGACATACTCTATTTACTATGTCTCCTAAGTCAACCTCTTAACCGACATACTCTATTTGTATGTCGCTTAAGTGTTAGACTTAAGAGACACATGAAATAGAGTTGTCTCCTAAGTCGTACACTTAGGAGACATACTTTATTGCTTATGTCTCTTAAGTCTACAACTTAAGCAACATACGATATTTGTATGTTGCTTACGTGGTGATCTTAGGAGACAGACAAATGTATGTATGTCGTTTAAGTTGTGATCTTAAGAGACATACAAATGTATGTATGTCGCATAAGTCTGTTTGATTAAAAGTATTGACCACCACTTAGGAGACATACTTTAATTTGTATGTCTCCTAAGATGTTCCAGACCTGCTTCATAGCAGGCTGTATTATAGTTATCACTTAGGCGACACACTTATTATGTATGTCTCCTAAGATTACCTCTTAGGCGACATATATAAATATCGATATTGCCTAAGAGTCTTAATTTTTTGCCTTCTTTTCGCGGACAAAATTTTTGCCTCTTTTTTTTTTGCGAAAAATTCAAATTTTTTCAAAAACTCTTAGGCGACATACTAATGGTGTATGTCTCTTAAGATATGTACTTAGGAGACATACGGAATATATATGTCGCTTAAGAGTTTTTATTTTTTGCATAGTATGTCTCATAAAATAAGTACTTAGGGGACGTAGGGAGTATATATGTCGCCTAAGTAAGTAATTAGGCAACATACTAAATGTATGTCTCCTAAGTGAAACTATGAGGAGACATTCGTAATTGTATGTGGCCTAAGGTATGTACATAGGAGACATACATAGTATATATGTCGCCTAAGTATGTACTTAGGCGACACACGAAATGTATGTCTCCTAAGTGAGTCACTTAGGAGACATACGAAATGTATTTCTCCTAAGATGTGTTTTAGGAGACATACCCAACAGGGTATGTCGCCCAAGACTCCAGCTGGTGTAGTGTATTACTTTGGTGTCCACAAAATTATTAAATTATTCCTTTCACATAAAATTACTCCAAAATAATATTAAATATATAATTCAAATTCATGAGTTTGACCATGTAAAACATATTTACTTTCGACTAAACTAAATATTATTAGATATTTTTATTACAAAGATTTACTTGGTTTCATATTACACATACGTAAAGTGTACCCCGTAAACAAATATATATTAAGCCTGAAGGTGCATTATTTTCATTTTAAATATATTACAAAGCTACTTACCCTTTGTTAATTTGAAAAAGATTCTATTATTTGCACTAGGAACCAAACACGTACTTTTTAACATTTACACAAATTTGATATAGTTAGTATAGTTGGTAAGGTAACCATCTAAATTTAAAAAGTATCCTGAGTTCGAATTTTATTCAGAGGCTAGTGTATATATAAATACTCTAACAATGTTTTAAAATATATATTTAATATTGTACACTAGTACACTCATGGACTTTGCTCTAGGGGCTAGTGTATATATAGTAACCTCTATCTTTTTAAGTTAGGGGCCTTTTTCTGACTTTGCTTTGGTTCCTCATGCAAAATTAAACATGTAGTCAAACCTCACTATAGTAAGAATGTAGATAGGTTATAATTTAATAGAGTTTAAAATGAAAAAAAAAAAAATTCTTTTTTTGACTTCTTTTATCTTTAATAAAGTTGTATGAATACATTGAGAAAAGATACAACTAACGTGTTATTCGTCAGATGAAAATATTGAGAAAAGATACACCTAACTCAGAGCATCCACATCGAGTAAGGTAAATTGATAAATTTATTCTACCCCTCTTCACAGCGGAGAAAGTAAACGGATAAAAATTAGGAAGTAGGATAGAGAACGGGTAAAGTTACCCTTTGCTTAAATTTTAGTCATACGGGTAGCAGTCACTTGTATCACTCCATATGGGTTTAGCTCACTCGTATAGCCATTATTATTATTTAAAAAAAAAAAAAACCCATACGGGTAGAGTCGCTTCGTATGGCAGTTTTTTCATTTTTTTTAAAAAAAAAACCCATATGGGTAGAGTTAACTTGTATGGCATTTTTTTTTTTCAATTTTTTTAAAAAACAAAACCCATGCGGGTATCGAGTTAACTTGTACGCCATTTTTTTCAAATTTTTTTTTTTAAAAAAATTATACAGGTATAGTTGCACCGTATGGCATTTTTTGTTAAATTTTTTTTTAAAAAAAAAAAAAAAACCATACTAGTGTTAGAGACTCGTATGGTATATTTTTGCCATTTCCGGTGTGGACCAGCTTTAAAACTTAGTAAGCAATTGCTAAGTTTGTCCTAAATTTGAGAGTATCCGCTGTGGATGCTCTCAAAGGGTCATCTTAAAATCCACATTTACCAATGCATACAATAAACCAATACAATCTTCAACCAATTCAAGTGAATACCTAGATAAAAAAAAAGAGTTAAAACTCTTCCTTCTCCCTCTAGCAAAACTTTGAGCCATCTTGAAATCTACTTATATTAATACATACAATAAATTAATACAATCGTCAACCAATTCAAATAATACCCGGAAAAAAAAAAAGAAGTGAAAACCCTTCATTCTCCCTCTAGCAAAACAACCATATATGCCACTTAAGGATATATAGAAAATTAGTCACAGGTCCAATATTTTTTGAACAGATCTACTCAAGGACAAGGAATTTTGAGCTATTGTTTAAGATTCAATCTTTTGGAATAAGGACGATTTTATGCGTAAAGGACATTGGACATTTTATTTTTTGTTTTTTTTATTATGATAATATTATTATTTTCATGCACTTTGTCAATGTTATCTTTTTTATATATTATTTAATATTCTGCATTTTCAACATATAAATATTAACAAGAAAGTAAAAATAATAATACTAATGCATTAATTGATATTGCTACTAACTAACTAATATTAACAAATCTTGCCCATAAACCAAAAAACCCAAATCTTGCCCACAGCAAATTATCCTAAACCATGGCTATGGCAACCCAAGCCTCCCTTTTCACCCCCACCTCTTTCCACCACCCCAAATTCAAACCCTCCCCTTCCATCTCATTCACTCCGAAACCCCTCCTTTACTCCTTACACATAGCGGTCAAGGAAAAAGCTGCAACAGCCACAAAAGAAGCATCGGTCGGATTCATTGGCATCATGTTTAGGTAAAGTCTGGCTGATGATAGCCTTCGGTGGTAATGAATTGTTTGACTCTTTGTTGGATGATCTTGTCCTTTATATTCTTTGCGAATTCAACTCCACCTTTGCCTCTCCTTTCGATTTCATCAGTGTTTTAATGATGCAAGCGATTGTTGCATTCACAGACAAACTTGGCCTACCAAATTTTGCTGGAAATTTTAAAAACTACGGGTCAAAATGAATTAATCCGATTTATTGGATTAATTTATTTAGCTTTTAATTTTTTGAAAAATGATAGTTTTTAGTATTATACTAATATATTTAGTTAAAATTATATGAATGTAGATTTGTATATAATGTTATGAGAATTTAAAAATGCCTCATACTTTTACATGTAAACTTAATATGTCTATGTAATTTAATATGTCTATTTAATATAGAATATATATGTAAATTTAATATGCCTATGTAACTTAATAAATCTATTAATAGACATTTTCACATACAAAGTTGTATGTCTGGAGTATTCATTTAATTAGTCATTTTTTTTTGCACGAAACTTAATATGCCTCGCATATTCTTCATGTTGTATTATGTCTACATTCAAACTGATTATATGCATGAAAAATTCATTTATAGTAAACACTCAGTTTTAAGGATTTAGTTTTTTGATATTCAATAATTTTGTTTTGCAATTTTGAATTTTTTTGAATTGATTTGAATTTGAAGTTTCGAATTTAAATATATGTTATGTTTTGGATATTGATTTTAGGGATTAAGTTTAGTAATATCTAGATTTTATGAGTTTTAATTAGTGTCAGCATTTAAATCACTTAATTTTTTTGAATTAGTTTGACTTTTGAATTTGAATTTAGGTTATGTTATAGATATTATTTATATTTTAGGTATTTGAATTAATGTCAAAATTAAATTAGGGTGAAGGATAATTTAGGAAATTTCAGTATTTATTTACAATTTTCTGATTTATTTATTGTAATTTTTATAATTGTCTTTTGACTAAATTGTGTCATTTTCAAAAACGTTTGTCCTCTAAACAATTGCACCAAAAATTATGTCCTTGAGTAGATAGAGAATGAAACTTTTGTCCTTTAAACTAAAAGTCCCAAGGATATATATATATATTAGAGATTTTTTTAATATATTATTGAAAAAAATTATTATGTGGAAGTAATTTTTTGTAATATGGGACCCAAAAAATTTATATATTATAAAATATGGAAGTCGTTCCTAAATATAATTGGCCCAAATTGAGACAAACTATATTTTATAACTAAATAAATGTTATTACTTCATAAAGTGTCATTGTAGTGAGGTTCGACTGATAAACGCGTAATTTTGTAGTCGCTAACGCTCTTTTGATTGTGTTTATCGCGTTTATTTTAGCCTAGATTAATTAAATTAACCCACTTTTGCACACACACTCAAAATATCAAGAATTGCTTTAACATGGCTCAAAGTAGCCTTTTTCTAGTGTCTTGATTGTGCTCATAGATTTTGGAAGCAAGTTGGGAAGCTTTGGGAAGGATTCAAGAGAGATAGAAGCCAAAAGAGAAGAAAAAAAAGTCTCCCGAAGTGTCCTCTGATCAATCAGAGGAGCCTCTGATTGATCAGAGGCCACCTTTTAATGCAAACATGCCCTCTGATCGATCAGAGGGTGCTCTGATCGATCAGATCCCACCTTTTGAGCCAAAATCTCCCCTCTGATCGATCAGAGGATCCTCTGATCGATCAGAGACCTCCCAGAATGCACAGCACAGCCCCCAAAAGCAGCTTTTCTCCTCTTTTGATGCATTGAAACTCACCAAAAGTGCTGGACTTTCCATTTCTAGATAGGATGAGGTGCTTACCCATTGGGTTCTTTAGAAAAGTGTACTAGAATACCCATTTTTGGGCATTGCTCTCCCATTATTTATTGGCTCTTTGTCCCTCATGTAAAGGAGGCAATTTTCTAGATCTAGATTCAAGTAATATAAGCACTATTTTCCTGCACTTTGTTCATTATCTATCACTTGTAAGAAATCTAGAGAGAGAAGCTCTTGAGAGAAATGGAAATCCCTTTAATGGTTTTTGTTCATACAACTATCATGGAGTAGTTTCATTGCTAAGGCTAAAGGATGAAGTTTGCATTGCATTAATTATGTAAGTTTGTTTCTCATTCCATTGTTAGTGTTGTTAAATACTTCTTGAATCCTTCATCTTCTCTATTCAATCAACCATTCATAAGCTAGTAAGATAATCCTCATAAGGTGATTTGACTTTGTATGCCTTGTATACATAGATCTCAAGCATTAATGAGGAGATGATGCACTTGTGTATTTCTTATTAGCCTATGTCCATTCCTTCTATGATTGAGATACTTTACATTGCCAAGCATGTTTAGTCTTTGAATATTCATGGAAATACCATAAATTTGAGATTCCAATCCTTGAATGCTTTAATGATATGTTGAGTGCTTTCTACACTTTATGTGATTTTGAGACTCAATATTTTCTTAGTTAGAGTGTTGCCAAGGAGGATCTCTTAAGTTTATGCCATAATCAACTACACTAATCACCTTAAGGATTCAATTTGTATTTATCAAATGTGTCTAAATCGGATGATTTAATCTCCACCTAGACCTCCCAATCTTAGACAAATGAAATGTTATGATTTATTGTGCTAAACTTTTTAGTTGGCCATTTTCATAATCAAGTCAATTGCCTAGGGGAAACTAACAATGAATTCTCAATGCCTAGTTTAATTTTATGCCTTTTCTTTTGGTGTATCTCAAGTTTGCATCTTGGTTGGACATTATATGGGAATGGGTTGCACTTGCTTCACACCCTTTGTTACAAGATAAAAATGAGAGATACATTTGTGTTGAGCTTTACTTACACCCTTTCTTTATATGGCATTTATATGGGAATGGGTTGCTCTTGCTTCACACCCTTTTGCTTAGAAAAGTGTAAGGTACTCAACACTTAGGAATTGCATTGAGAATTTTGAATGAGATTTATTTTACATAACATTGCAAAGCAAACGAATTCTATAATGCCTTAGCCTTTTCTTATCAATTGATACATCACTTTAATTTTTATTGCAAGACTTTAAAATCAACAACTAAAATCAACCAATCAAATTCTCTTGAACAAAGCCTTGGACTCGTAATCACCACATCGTCTTTCCGACTATCCTTGTGGTTCGACACTTGGACTTACCAAGTATTATAACTTGACAACCTACACTTGGGTTCCTAAGCGCGGAAGTATTTTCGGGCGCGTCAAGTTTTTGGCGCCGTTGCCGGGGATACGGCGAAAGACGGATTACGGGTTTTGTACAAAAACCCGCTTTGTAAGTATATATTCTCCTTTTGTGAATAAGTTTTTCTTGCTTATTATTTTCTTCTTTTATAGGTGGCAATTTTCTTTAAGATCACCTTCCCGGGCTTATGCTCGGGGACTTGTACATTGATCTTCGAATAAGTCCACCAAGAGGCCAACCACCACCAAGGCATCCTTCTCCATCACCTCCTCCATCCGAGATGGATAACGAAGACATTGAGTCAAATGCCGGAGAGAACAATGATCACAATCGTCCGGTCCGCACAATGCGAGATTACCTTCAACCTCCTCGAGGCACTTCAAACTCTTGCATTGTCATTCCCGCGGGACAAGCCGGAACATTTAATCTTAAACCGGGCATGTTGCAACATAAACCATCATTTCATGGTATGGATTCCGAAAACCCTTACTTGCATTTAAAAGATTTTGAGGAAGTTTGCTCTACTTTTAGAGATGCTAACACAAATGAGGAAGTAATGAGGTTAAAACTTTTTCCATTCTCTTTAAAGGACAAAGGAAAAATATGGCTCAATTCTCTACGCCCCAATTCCATTCGAACTTGGCAAGAATTACAAACCGAATTTTTAAAGAAATTCTTTCCCGTTCATCGAACTAATGCTTTGAGAAGACAAATTTCAAATTTTTCTCCTAAAGAACATGAAAGTTTTTACAAGTGTTGGGAAAGATACAAAGAACTTTTGAATTCTTGCCCTCATCATGGACATGAGACATGGAGTATTGTGAGCTATTTTTACGAATCACTCACTCCCGCCATGCGCACGTTTGTGGAAACGATGTGTAATGGAAATTTTTTGAGCAAAAGTCCGGAGGAAGCTTTGTTGTACTTTGATGAAATAGCCGAAGGTGCCCAAAATTGGAACACCTACACGGATGAGGTTAAGGGTAAAGTTTCCGAGAGAGGGGGTTTGTACCAATTGTCAAAAGGTGATGACATTGAGTTAAAATTTATGCAATTGTCAAAGAAGGTCGAAGCCATGGAGTCTAGTAAAATAAGAGAAGGTAGTGTAGGTACTAGTACCGTTTGTGTCATTTGTGAGAAGGTGGGACATTCCACGGAGGAGTGTCACACAATTCCGGCCTTCAAAGAGGTCCTTCAAAGTCCCTCACAAGTCAATGCTATGAACTCATACTCTAGGCCACACAATGACCCATTTTCTCAAAGGTACAATGAAGGGTGGAGAAATCATCCTAACTTTAGTTGGGGGGGAAACCAAAATGCTCATGCAAATTCAAATTCCTACCAACAAAGACCACCTCCACCCCAAAACAACTCTTTTGGTCAAACTAACCCAAACCCAAATTCAAATTTGGAGTCTCTTTTGCGGCAATTTATAGACAAGACCGATAGAGAGGTTAGTGATTTGAAAACCCAAATGTCCAAACTCACAACCGCGTTGTCCACCCAAGAAAAAGGAAAATTTCCATCCCAACCCTTAGCCAATCCCCGAGGCCAAGCTTTAGTGATCAATGAGGGTGAATCGAGTGGAAATATTGAGGAGTTGAAATCCATCACCATCCTTAGGAGTGGGAAAGAGATTGACAAAACTATAGTTCCTAAGGCCAAAAAGCCGGTGGACATAGCCGAGTCAAGTCCAGTTGAGGAGATCACCTTAGAGGAGAGAATGAGGGAAGAAGAGAAAGTTGGAAAAGAGGATTTAGAGAAAATCAAGAATAGTGTCAAAGTCCCTTTTCCGGAGAGGTTATCTCAACCTTTTAAGGAGACCCGAAATGCCGAAATTCTTGATGTGTTTAGGCAAGTCAAGATCAACATTCCTTTGCTTGATGCGGTCAAGCAAATACCTTCATATGCTAAATTTCTCAAGGATTTGTGTACCACCAAAAGAAGGTTGAATGTTAAGAAAAAGGCGTTTATGATGGAGCAAGCGAGCTCGATCATGCAAGGCACTCGCATTCCAAAATTTAAAGATCCCGGTTGCCCAACAATTTCATGTTTGATTGGTAATTATCGTATAAAGAATGCCTTGCTTGATTTGGGAGCTAGTGTCAATGTACTTCCATTTTCGGTCTACCAACAATTGGGTTTAGGAGAATTGAAACCCACGAAAGTCACGATCCAATTGGCGGATCGATCGGTCAAGATTCTAAGGGGAATTGTAGAAGACGTGCTAGTTCAAATTGATAAATTCTATTTTCCCGTGGATTTCATAGTTCTTGACATGCAACCGGTATCCAATCCCGGAAATGAGATTCCCGTAATTTTGGGAAGACCCTTTCTTGCAACATCAAATGCCATCATCAATTGCAAGAATGGGATTGTAAAATTGGCCTTTGGAAATATGACTCTTGAGCTCAACGTGTTTTCAATAAGTAACAAACAAGATGATTTTGATGATGAAATTGAACATGTCAACATGATAGAGTCATTAATACAAGACCATTTTTCTTTCACTTATGAATCGGAATCATTGGAGGATTTGCTAACCACTCCCAATGATCTCGAGGAATGTGTGCATTTGTTTTCTTTGGATGATAGGAACAAGGAAGAACTCTTGAAGAATGAAGAAAATGCACAAGAAGAGCCACCAAAGCTTGAAGGAAAGATGGAACTCAAGCCTCTTCCTAGCAATTTGAAGTACGCTTTCCTAGGTACTCTCGAAACTTACCCCGTGGTAATTTCCTCCGAACTCTCAAAGGATCAAGAAGAACGGTTGGTAAGTATGCTAAGTAAGTATCGAAAAGCTTTTGGGTGGAAGTTAGCCGACCTCCAAGGAATTAGTCCATTGATTTGCACTCACAAAATTCACTTGGAGGAAGGTGCAAAGCCATCAAGACAATTTCAACGCCGGTTAAACCCTCACATGCAAGAAGTAGTAAGAACCGAGGTGTTGAAATTGCTTGATGCCAAGATCATCTATCCAATTTCGGATAGCAAATGGGTGAGTCCGACCCAAGTTGTACCTAAAAAATCCGGACTTACGGTAGTAAAGAATGAAAATGATGAGTTAATACCTCAAAGAGTCACCACCGGGTGGCGAATGTGCATAGACTACCGTAAGTTAAACGAAGTCACTAGAAAGGACCATTTCCCACTCCCGTTTTTAGATCAAACACTTGAAAGAGTAGCGGGTCATGAGTTCTATTCTTTCTTAGACGAATTTTCCGGGTACAACCAAATCGAAATTGATCTTGAGGACCAAGAAAAAACAACCTTCACATGTCCGTTTGGTACTTTTGCTTATCGAAAAATGCCTTTTGGTTTGTGCAATGCACCGGCCACTTTTCAAAGATGTATGTTGAGCATTTTTAGTGATATGGTAGAAAAAACTCTAGAAGTTTTTATGGACGATTTTACCGTTTACGGTAAGTCGTTCGATAATTGTTTGCTCAATGTTGAACATGTGTTAGCAAGGTGTATCGAGAAGCAACTCGTCCTCAATTGGGAGAAATGCCACTTCATGGTGACAAAGGGAATTGTATTGGGCCATGTTATATCGGGCAAAGGCATTGAAGTAGACAAGGCGAAAATCGAGCTTATCTCAAAGCTCCCCACCCCCAAGTCAATCAAGGATGTTCGTTCATTCTTGGGGCATGCCGGATTCTACCGAAGGTTCATTCAAAATTTTAGCACCATTGCTAAACCCATGTGCAAGTTGCTCTTGAAAGATGCCCCATTTGAATGGACCAAGGAATGTGAAGAAGCCTTTGTAAAACTCAAACACATGCTCACTACGGCACCCATCATGCAAACCCCCGATTGGAGTTTGCCATTTGAACTCATGTGCGACGCAAGTGACTATGCCGTTGGGGCGGTTCTCGGTCAAAGAAAAGACAAAAAGCCCGGAGTCATTTACTATGCAAGCCGAACTCTCAATGAGGCTCAAATGAACTACACCACCACCGAGAAAGAACTCTTGGCTATTGTCTTTGCCCTCGACAAATTTCGGTCTTACCTCATAGGGTCACCTATTGTCATTTTCACCGATCATGCGGCCCTCAAGTATCTCTTCACAAAGAAAGATGCAAAGCCAAGGCTTCTAAGATGGATTCTTCTCCTACAAGAATTCAATCTTTTCATAAAGGATAAGAAGGGTGTCGAAAATGTGGTGGCGGATCATTTATCTCGCCTTTCATTCACCGACCACATTGAAGAGAATGCTATTAAAGACTCTTTTTCGGATGAGCAACTATTCACAATCTCCTCTTCACCATGGTATGCCGATATCGTGAATTATCTTGTCACCGGAAAGTTGCCAAGCCATTGGAATGCCCAAGATCGAAGAAAATTCTTGTTCGAGGTCAACCGGTTCTATTGGGATGACCCGTATTTGTTCAAGTATGGGGCGGATCAAATCATTCGCCGATGTATTCCCAATGACGAGTTCGAAAGAGTTCTAAGCTTTTGCCATAATGAAGCTTGTGGTGGACACTTCTCGGCCAAGAAGACAGCCACCAAGATCTTACAATGTGGCCTTTATTGGCCAACAATGTTCAAGGATGCCCATGCCTTTTGCAAAGCTTGCCCGAGATGCCAAATGCTTGGAGGAATCACAAGAAAAAGCATGATGCCTCTCAACCCGATCCTCGTGGTTGAAATCTTCGATTGTTGGGGCATTGACTTCATGGGACCGTTCCCATCTTCTTTTGGTAATCTCTATATCCTTCTTGCGGTTGATTATGTTTCTAAATGGGTGGAGGCCTTAGCTTGCAAAACAAATGATCATAAAGTTGTGATCCGATTTTTAAAAGATAATATTCTTGCAAGATTTGGCACCCCAAAGGCAATAATAAGTGATGGAGGCTCACATTTTTGCAACAAACCTTTTGAATCATTAATGCAAAAATATGGTGTAAACCATAAAGTGTCCCTCGCTTATCATCCACAAACAAACGGGCAAGCGGAGCTTGCAAACCGAGAGATAAAACAAATCTTAGAAAAAACGGTAAATCCGAATCGTAAAGATTGGTCATTGCGACTAAACGATGCTCTTTGGGCTTACCGAACCGCTTTCAAAACAACTCTCGGGATGTCGCCATATCGCATTGTGTATGGCAAGCCTTGTCACTTGCCCGTTGAATTGGAACATAAATCGTTTTGGGCAATAAAATTGTTGAATAGTGGTTTTGAGGAATCCGGTAAAAACCGGATGTTGCAAATAGAGGAATTGGAGGAATTGAGGAGGGATGCGTATCAAAATTCAAAATTAAGCAAGGAAAGGGCGAAAAAATTTCATGATAAATCGATTTTGAGAAAAAATTTCAAACTTGGTCAAAAAGTCCTTGTTTATGATACTCGTCTCCACCTTTTTCCCGGAAAATTAAAGTCTCGTTGGACCGGCCCTTATATTGTCAAGCATGTATTTCCATTTGGGGCCGTGACAGTGGTTGATCCAAAAACGGGTTTCGAATTCAAAGTTAACGGGCAAAGATTGAAATCGTTTTTGGAAATTCCAACGCTAGAGGAGTCCACCCCTCTAAGCGACCCGACCTACGCCTAATAAGCGTAGGTCATGTTTGTATATAATTTTTGTTTATTTTCTGGAGTTTTAGGAGTATCGTCACACTTCGGGAAAGTTCAGGGACCATTTTGTAAAAGCTGCAAACTTGAGGGAACAAGGGAGAATGGACCAAAACGCAAAACAGAAAAGTTGAAAAAAAAATGGGAGTGTTCTGCCGTGCCTCTGATCGATCAGAGGTGATGGCTGATCGATCAGAGGGGACTTGTTTCTCAAAAAAAAAAAAAAATAATTTTTTTTTAGCCCCTTTCTTCCCCATTTCGAGCTTCCTCTTCTCCCATCCTCCATTAACCCCTTCTTCATCACTTCAAACACCAAAATTACTCTACCAAATCCTCCATTGAAGACCATACACCATCTAAATCCTTCTATTCCTTCGCCACTCTCTCCATTTTTACCCAAAAATCATCAAACCCATCACTTTCTCTCACTAAAAATTCAAACCCTTCACCCCACCTCCATTTTCGAAATCCTCACCAAAAATTCAGATTTGTGCCTTCTATTCTACCCATTTATCATCTCAAGCACATAACCTTCACTCTCATCCATTAATTTCCACCCAAATCCACCCAAATCTTGAATTTTGACCCCATAGATCCCCAATTTCGAAACCCACTTGTCCCAAGCTCCAATGGCATCATCCTCTACCAACCCAAGTCCAAGAAGAAGCATGGTCACTCCTCCTAACTTTGAAAACTCCATTTTTTTATTTTATTTATTATTTTATTTTTATTTTTTCTTTATTTTCTTTTTGGGTTATTGGATTATCTAAACATAACTACTTGTGATGGCTTGAGCTTTAATTTTGCATGTTATGTTTGACTAATGCTAACCCACTTTGTTTAGATTTTTGTATATATTGTAGCTTTGAAATTGATCCTAGCTTATTTTTGGAGAAATTGGAAAGCAATTTTCCAAGCATTCGCCCATTGTTTCGTCGACCTCAAGAGCATTGAGGACAATGCCAACTTTAAGTTGGGGGGTGAGCACTTTCAAATCTCAAATGCTCAAGCATGCTTTCTTTCATGTTAATTTTCTCCATGCTAGGATCGATTTCACCATGTTATCGAAGTTTGAAAAATGATGATCAATTTTTTTTAGAATTGTCCTTGAATTGATGGTTTTTGGCATGAAATTCTTGATTTGGATAGGTAGTTGAGTGATAATCTCTATGGCATTGCTTCATTTAGATTCTTGAGCCTTGTAGTTTCCTATGAATATGCATAATGTTGTGGCTTGATTTTGTCTTTGGTATCACATAGAGTGATTTTCATCTTGTGTAGAGAGAAGTAATGTTCAAATGCAATAAAAGCTCTTTCGAAAAGATCCTCCTTAGAGGGGACACATGCATGGCACTTACAAAAAAATTTGAGAACTTGGATGACTTTTAAACTTAATATTGACTTTAAGCTTCACTTGACTAAATTCATAAGTCATTTTGTCTAATATTAAGGATAGGCAAAGGTTACCATATGGAAAAAGGGTGAATAGCTTCCTTTGTGCATTTAAAAAGAAAAAAAAAAGAAAAGAAGCTATAAATGCAAAATCACAAAGTGAGACCGCTGCCCTCCATAGAGATGCAAACCACCTTGAGCTAATTTAGTAAAAAGTCCAAGTAAAAGATAAAGAAAAGTGCTTAAAATTGACAAAGTTCTTGAGCTTTTGTTTTTGAAAGATTTCTCTCTTCCACTATTGATGAATAGAACTATTTGTGATTAAGAATGATTGTGTCAAAGATCCATATGCATAGTGTGTTCAAATGGGAATGTGGAGCTAGTTTCTAAAGGAGATTGTAAGCAATGGAGATCGTCATTCAAATGCCAACATCCCGGAAATTGCAATAGTAATGACAAATACTTGAATCAATTCATGGAAATGCTTCAATTCTACCACTTAGAGTTCAAACTTCGGATGTTTGTGGGTATCATCACTGTAAACCCTCACGAGACACACTCGTCTTCTAGGGGAACTTAGGAGTTCAAAGGCTTAATGCATGTGCTAAATGCATTTTCGGATATTATACATAGCTATTTTTATTTTGCTTGCTAAGGGACTAGCAAGAGTTTAGTTGGGGGGTGTTGATAAACGCGTAATTTTGTAGTCGCTAACGCTCTTTTGATTGTGTTTATCGCGTTTATTTTAGCCTAGATTAATTAAATTAACCCACTTTTGCACACACACTCAAAATATCAAGAATTGCTTTAACATGGCTCAAAGTAGCCTTTTTCTAGTGTCTTGATTGTGCTCATAGATTTTGGAAGCAAGTTGGGAAGCTTTGGGAAGGATTCAAGAGAGATAGAAGCCAAAAGAGAAGAAAAAAAAGTCTCCCGAAGTGTCCTCTGATCAATCAGAGGAGCCTCTGATTGATCAGAGGCCACCTTTTAATGCAAACATGCCCTCTGATCGATCAGAGGGTGCTCTGATCGATCAGAGCCCACCTTTTGAGCCAAAATCTCCCCTCTGATCGATCAGAGGATCCTCTGATCGATCAGAGACCTCCCAGAATGCACAGCACAGCCCCCAAAAGCAGCTTTTCTCCTCTTTTGATGCATTGAAACTCACCAAAAGTGCTGGACTTTCCATTTCTAGATAGGATGAGGTGCTTACCCATTGGGTTCTTTAGAAAAGTGTACTAGAATACCCATTTTTGGGCATTGCTCTCCCATTATTTATTGGCTCTTTGTCCCTCATGTAAAGGAGGCAATTTTCTAGATCTAGATTCAAGTAATATAAGCACTATTTTCCTGCACTTTGTTCATTATCTATCACTTGTAAGAAATCTAGAGAGAGAAGCTCTTGAGAGAAATGGAAATCCCTTTAATGGTTTTTGTTCATACAACTATCATGGAGTAGTTTCATTGCTAAGGCTAAAGGATGAAGTTTGCATTGCATTAATTATGTAAGTTTGTTTCTCATTCCATTGTTAGTGTTGTTAAATACTTCTTGAATCCTTCATCTTCTCTATTCAATCAACCATTCATAAGCTAGTAAGATAATCCTCATAAGGTGATTTGACTTTGTATGCCTTGTATACATAGATCTCAAGCATTAATGAGGAGATGATGCACTTGTGTATTTCTTATTAGCCTATGTCCATTCCTTCTATGATTGAGATACTTTACATTGCCAAGCATGTTTAGTCTTTGAATATTCATGGAAATACCATAAATTTGAGATTCCAATCCTTGAATGCTTTAATGATATGTTGAGTGCTTTCTACACTTTATGTGATTTTGAGACTCAATATTTTCTTAGTTAGAGTGTTGCCAAGGAGGATCTCTTAAGTTTATGCCATAATCAACTACACTAATCACCTTAAGGATTCAATTTGTATTTATCAAATGTGTCTAAATCGGATGATTTAATCTCCACCTAGACCTCCCAATCTTAGACAAATGAAATGTTATGATTTATTGTGCTAAACTTTTTAGTTGGCCATTTTCATAATCAAGTCAATTGCCTAGGGGAAACTAACAATGAATTCTCAATGCCTAGTTTAATTTTATGCCTTTTCTTTTGGTGTATCTCAAGTTTGCATCTTGGTTGGACATTATATGGGAATGGGTTGCACTTGCTTCACACCCTTTGTTACAAGATAAAAATGAGAGATACATTTGTGTTGAGCTTTACTTACACCCTTTCTTTATATGGCATTTATATGGGAATGGGTTGCTCTTGCTTCACACCCTTTTGCTTAGAAAAGTGTAAGGTACTCAACACTTAGGAATTGCATTGAGAATTTTGAATGAGATTTATTTTACATAACATTGCAAAGCAAACGAATTCTATAATGCCTTAGCCTTTTCTTATCAATTGATACATCACTTTAATTTTTATTGCAAGACTTTAAAATCAACAACTAAAATCAACCAATCAAATTCTCTTGAACAAAGCCTTGGACTCGTAATCACCACATCGTCTTTCCGACTATCCTTGTGGTTCGACACTTGGACTTACCAAGTATTATAACTTGACAACCTACACTTGGGTTCCTAAGCGCGGAAGTATTTATATATTATTTAATATTCTACATTTTCAACATATAAATATTAACAAGAAAGTAAAAATAATAATACTAATGCATTAATTGATATTGCTACTAACTAACTAATATTAACAAATCTTGCCCATAAACCAAAAAACCCAAATCTTGCCCACAGCAAATTATCCTAAACCATGGCTATGGCAACCCAAGCCTCCCTTTTCACCCCCACCTCTTTCCACCACCCCAAATTCAAACCCTCCCCTTCCATCTCATTCACTCCGAAACCCCTCCTTTACTCCTTACACATAGCGGTCAAGGAAAAAGCTGCAACAGCCACAAAAGAAGCATCGGTCGGATTCATTGGCATCATGTTTAGGTAAAGTCTGGCTGATGATAGCCTTCGGTGGTAATGAATTGTTTGACTCTTTGTTGGATGATCTTGTCCTTTATATTCTTTGCGAATTCAACTCCACCTTTGCCTCTCCTTTCGATTTCATCAGTGTTTTAATGATGCAAGCGATTGTTGCATTCACAGACAAACTTGGCCTACCAAATTTTGCTGGAAATTTTAAAAACTACGGGTCAAAATGAATTAATCCGATTTATTGGATTAATTTATTTAGCTTTTAATTTTTTGAAAAATGATAGTTTTTAGTATTATACTAATATATTTAGTTAAAATTATATGAATGTAGATTTGTATATAATGTTATGAGAATTTAAAAATGCCTCATACTTTTACATGTAAACTTAATATGTCTATGTAATTTAATATGTCTATTTAATATAGAATATATATGTAAATTTAATATGCCTATGTAACTTAATAAATCTATTAATAGACATTTTCACATACAAAGTTGTATGTCTGGAGTATTCATTTAATTAGTCATTTTTTTTTGCACGAAACTTAATATGCCTCGCATATTCTTCATGTTGTATTATGTCTACATTCAAACTGATTATATGCATGAAAAATTCATTTATAGTAAACACTCAGTTTTAAGGATTTAGTTTTTTGATATTCAATAATTTTGTTTTGCAATTTTGAATTTTTTTGAATTGATTTGAATTTGAAGTTTCGAATTTAAATATATGTTATGTTTTGGATATTGATTTTAGGGATTAAGTTTAGTAATATCTAGATTTTATGAGTTTTAATTAGTGTCAGCATTTAAATCACTTAATTTTTTTGAATTAGTTTGACTTTTGAATTTGAATTTAGGTTATGTTATAGATATTATTTATATTTTAGGTATTTGAATTAATGTCAAAATTAAATTAGGGTGAAGGATAATTTAGGAAATTTCAGTATTTATTTACAATTTTCTGATTTATTTATTGTAATTTTTATAATTGTCTTTTGACTAAATTGTGTCATTTTCAAAAACGTTTGTCCTCTAAACAATTGCACCAAAAATTATGTCCTTGAGTAGATAGAGAATGAAACTTTTGTCCTTTAAACTAAAAGTCCCAAGGATATATATATATATATTAGAGATTTTTTTAATATATTATTGAAAAAAATTATTATGTGGAAGTAATTTTTTGTAATATGGGACCCAAAAAATTTATATATTATAAAATATGGAAGTCGTTCCTAAATATAATTGGCCCAAATTGAGACAAACTATATTTTATAACTAAATAAATGTTATTACTTCATAAAGTGTCATTGTAGTGAGGTTCGACTATATTCTCTATTTTGAAAATCATTTAACTTTGTCAGTAGTCACTACATGCAGGATAATCTCATGTAAATACATAAATTGGGTCAGAGCTTAGTCAAGGCTTACGTTAAAGTTAGAGATTGCCCAACATTTTATGTAATATTTACGATTTGGGGCCAAATTTAAACGATTATGAAACAACATAACTATAATTTCGCATTCAGAGCAAAAAATAAAAAAAATATTCCTTAAATTAAAAGTTTTATTTTTACTACAGTACGTTTTTTTTTTTAGATAAAATAAAAAGGAATTAAAATCACTTTTTTTTACTAAAATAAGAAAAAAAATCCCCGCCCACTCTAAGTATGACTTCAATCCGAGATCTCCTGGATTGGAGTGGGCTCCTTGACTACTGTACTTCGGGCTTCTTCCAAAGCAAAATGGTCGAATTAAAGGGTAACAAATTCTTTTGCTAAGTTATTCACACTTATAAATGGGGTGTGGATACATTCTGACGTTTGTCCTAGACCTGTTGATGGGGATTTTCATATGAGTTCTAACCATAATTATCGTGTTAATGAATATTAATTGATTCTATTCTTTATCATGTTGTATTGGGACAACACTAATATGGCTCAAAAAGGTTAAAACTCCATCCATTAGCTTATAATTTCTTATAGATTTATGTCGTGTTATATGTCGTGTCCACAGTCTACTTTTAACGGGTCTAAGTTTGATTCTTATTTCTTTCGTTGTATTTTGATTTAAATTCAAAGTTTTTTAATAATTTACCTCTTGGCCCGAATGAAAGCATTAATGTAATTTGACTGTTAAATGCTCTGTGAAACTAAAATTTTTTAATTTATATTTTTGGAAAACCAAAACTAGTTAATTTGGTGTTACAAGTGTAACAGTAGTTTGTGAGTATTCGATCACTAGAGCATGTTCATGTAGGTGTAACGTAAAAAGCTATAACTGAAGCATTAATATATATATATATATATAATATTATATAATTAGTGGAACAATATCTGAAGGATCATCAGTATTAAATTCAATTAAATTTGGTTAGGTTAAAATATTAGCTACCATAGCTAATGGTGAAAAATACTCACAATAGCACTCTACTTTAGTTTTGGCACACTAGCATTTGGGCCAATAATTCTTATGAAGTTTAGAACTGATAATTTTGTGATAAAAATATATATCTGGCACAAATGCCAGTGATTTTGCTTTAGTGTTATTTTGGAGCCAAGAACTCTTTTAGGAAATTTAGAACATCATGACAATTTAGCGATTTTGCTGTAGTGTTCAACAATTTTCTGTTGGCTGTTGCAGTCAATCAGGTATGTGGCACAAATGCAAATGAGAAAAATATTTTAGCGATATTCAAAACAGATCTTATAAAATGAAACTTTGGCACCATAAAATACTTGATTAGAGGTGGATATATATTATCTCGACCAAATACTTCTCACTACATATGTATTAAATTTCATTTATTTAGACTTAGTTTCCCTAACTTTCTTGACTCAAGTATTTGTTCAACTGTTTGAACCGGAGTTGGCTCTTTCAATTCGCAGAAACATTGTCCTAAACCGGAGAAGCCGGCTCTTTTGCCTGGATCTCGTCCTGGACCAGAGTAGCGGGCTCTTTAGATGGAATCTCGTCCATTACCGAAGGAAGTGACTCACTTACGTACTAGAATCTCATCCTGATGCGGAGGATATCTCGTTGGTGCACTTAGAGGAAAGTACACGTCCCGAACAAGAGGTAGTGGCTCACTTACTCGAGACTCATCTTGAACCAGAGGAGCTGGATCCTTCGCAGGCGTCGTCACCTTAAATTGCTAGGGTTTGGTGTGGTTGCAGTTCTTGAACAACAGAGGCAATAGAGCTGGATCCTTTGGCCTTCTAGTTGATGATTGTCGTGCTAATGCCTTGTCCGTAGAGTCGTGCAAAGTAGTATTTGTTAAAAGATTAGTGAATAGCGCTGCTCATAGTATTGTTAGGGCTGCCCTTTCTTTATCTGGTTTCGAGGAATGGGAGCATGTTCCCCCTCCTTTCATTTCTGATGTTCTTGGTTCGGTTTAAATTTTATTTCTAGTTTGGCTTCAAAAAAAAAAAAAATTAACTTGTTCAAAACTTAATTTTCAAGCAAAGCAATTTAGGCAGAATTGTTTGAAAACAAAAGTTTTATAGGCAGTGATCTATTATATTTCTTAAAAAATTTGTCAAAGTATTATTTGGGTCATGAACTCTAGATCTTTATTCTAATTAGAACATCAATATTTCCTAAAATAATTTAATTATGCCAATTTTGTGATTTTGCTTTATTTGTTGCAATCAATCATGTAAGTGGCACTTATGCTGTTTTGCATGTGAGAAAAATATTCTACCAACAATGCAAACAGTTACGAAAAACTTGAGAAACCATAAAAATAATTGATGAGCGGTTGGCTATTTATTATTTCCATCAAATTAATACTTCTCTCACTACATATGTATTAATTTCATTTAGATTTATCTCCCTAGCTTTCTTAAGTATTTGTAGTGTTCAAACTGGAGGAGCAGGCTCTTTTGCAGGAATATCATCATAAACTATTGGAGATCTTTCGGGGGAGCCTCCCCTGAACGGGAGGTGCTGGCTCTTTTGCGAAAATCTTGTCCAGAACCGGAGGAGCTGGCTCTTTTGCCGGCATCTCGTCTTCAACTGAAGGAGCAGGCTCTTTCACCGTAGTCTTGCCCTGAACAAGAGGAGCTGGCTCTTTAGCAGGACCCTCAATTTGAATTGCAGGAGCAGGTTCATCCGCAGTAGTCTTGTCCTGTACTGGAGGACGTGGCTCACCTACTGGAGTATCGTCCATAAGCGAAGGAGCTGGCTCTCCCACGGGAGTCTCATCTTGAACCGGAGGGGCTGGCTCCTTTGCAGGAATGTCATTATCACCTTGAATTGCTAGGCTTTGTTGTGGTTGCCATTCAATTGAGGCGATAGAGGGAGTAGTTGCAATAACCACAATCCCAAGGGACAACACAAACAAGTTTGTAATCCTCATGTTTGTAAGTAATTGTGTTGTCAACATGTGAGTGAGATGATGCAAAAATGAGAGAATTAGGAATGGGTTTTATAGATAATTAGTGAGAGTAATTGTATTATGGCACGTATCTAATATCTCTGGTGCATATTTTGTAATGAGATTTTTTTCGGAGTTAAAATTTATAAATCTCATTTGATGGCTAAATGGTAAAAAATGGTAACAAACTTTTACGCTTTTGACACTTTCTACGTCCAACTTTTTTTGAGGTCAATCGTGGCAATGAACTTTTTAATTGCTATTAATTAGGTACATCCATTACATTCCATTAAAAATCTAACATAAAACAAATTTATTTACAAAAAATACCCCTAACTTTTAATGTATTTGCACAAACTTCTCCTAACTTTTTCATTTTATATTTTATGTATTTGAAGAGACCACCCTGCTCAACCATTGTATTTGAACAAAAAAAATTAAATAAATTAACAAACACACTGCTCAGCCATTGTTTGCCATTTAGTCAAAGATAAAGTATGTAATTTGAGCCGTCAAATTTAAATAAAACGATTCGTAGAATATTTAAACTTTAACTCATTTAATTTAAAATTAACATTATATATTACATATTTTATTTTAGAAATTATTTATATTATTTTAGAGGAGCGGAATCCCAAAACTGCAACTCTTTCGTTTCATTGATTGATATAATAAAAAATAAGAAATCATCATAACTATTTATTGTCATTTTATCACACGTACTAATAATAATGTAACTGAATTATAATGACCTTTAACAGAAAATCTGATATTTCACATAAATAGTATTTATCCCTAACCTCCTGTATTCAAAATGCCTAGCTAACTCCCTAATTGTCTTTTTCTTTCACATACTAATTATAAAATAAAATTTGTTGAGATCGTGGCTGATACCATCTTCATATGTCAAATTAAACTTTTAACTCTTCTCAAAATAGATAAATATATTAATATTATTAAATTTATTAATATTGGGTCAGTATATTTTCTCAAATCGTATAATTGAATTTTAGCAATATAATCTAATATATCCCATTTTACGACTTTCAATAATCAAAATTAATAACATTTTGTAATAGCCAAAATATTAAGTAGCAATATTTCTATCAAAAGTTCATATTTTTGCTATATTTGAGACAAAAAATCTTGTGTAACAATATTTTTCATAAAAGAATCAAGAATAATACTTTTTTGAAATAAGGACCTACTTTTTAATATTTTTCTAAAATAAGAGATTATTTATCAATTGTGTTTTGTGCATATTTAACTTTGCAATCCATAAAATTTAACGCAAATTTATTTTGGATGATATATTTATATTTTTAACAAGTATATTTTTATGTGTCACCCAGGTAACGCTAAAAAAAAAAAAACCAATACATATTAATGTATTAGAAAATAAGGAGTGCAAACTTAACTTTGCAAACCAAAAAAACAAATCAAGTGAGTTTTATTAATAAATGGGTTTAAATTTGAAAGTTGTTCAAATAACTTTAAAGCGCTGTCAACTAAACACTTAGATATAGTAATCTGCTAAAAACATGCAGTTCAAACTTAATTTTGCATGATACCATAAAATATTATAATTTGACAAATTTACTGCAAAGTTAATGTTGTACTCCTTTTAGAGAGTGGTCAAACATAAGTCCTTAATTTACAAAAAATATTAGTCCCTGATTTTTATTTTTATTTTTTGTAAAGAACATTTTAGAGAATCTCAATTTTCTAATATCCCGCTGTTTTTAATCCCAAACAATCAAAATAAATATTTTTACCAAAGTAGGTTGAGACTATATATAGATTATTGAAATAAATTAACGATTGTGAAACGTAACAGTTATTGGCCATCCTCTAAATAAATAATTGTAATTTTACATGAAATTTTGACCTTGAGCAAATTTGATTATACAATTAAAAATGATTAAGTTTGGAGCACAATAATTTATCAATATGTTGACGTGTTATCAATACATTGGTTAATCAATTGAGCTTATTACAACTAGAGTCTCTATAAACTTCATTTTGAACTAATACATGAATGTCAAATCACTGTGTTCTTAAAAATTCATACTACAGTTATTTATATTTTATATTAATTCTTATTACCAAAGAATTTTTTATGATACTTTTTATTTAAAGGACAAATCTCTTACTCTCTTTATAACAAAATACATTATATTTTTAGACTTAGTTTAAATGACAACTTTTAACATAGGAAAAAATTAATTAAAATTAATTAAAAATAAGAATTAAACAAATTTCCAACAATACCCTTATCAACTATAGAAACGAAAATTAGAAAAAAATATAAAAACATTATTTATCAAAAACATATTTTAGAAATAAATCTCAATCAACATAAATTTGAAAGTTAGCTTAATTTAGATTCAACAAAAATGATCTAAGAAAATAAATTTAAAACTTACTAACAACAGTGAACTTATTCGGACATAATAAACTACAACAAAGATAACTCCAATATGTTTGATATGACTACATAGTACATAAACAGACATATTACGCGCAAGCAGAATATATTGAACACAAAGATCATACCCTCTGCAAAAACAAAAAAAAAAAAAAAAATGAAACTGCAAACTAGAACATAGATTAATTTGCATAGACAACAGCAATAATCAGAGGAATAACCCATATCATAAACATTATACCTGACAATCTAATATTTGAGTAAAAGGACAATAATAGATATATTGATCTCCTCGACTAGAAATCATCGAACAAAGTAATGGAGAGCTAATATCCTTCCAATTAAAAACATGAAGATAAGATGCGAGCGTAAGAATTGTTGTCAATAAATATAAAAGCTGCTCTCCAAATAAGCAAAGAAAAGAAAACAATACTAGCAATTATGCCAAGGAACACACAATGAGGATGAAGAAAATTGACTACTAGGGAACAAATATGAGAGGGTGTGTATATCTCTGTAAACATGGGCCAACTAAAGCCAAGTTGAATTAATTTAAAATGGCCCATCATAAAGTTAAAATATAAGAAGTCCAATAGGTCATAATACACAAGCCCACGTTGGCAATACATGGATCAAAATGAATATAATAATAATTTTTTAATTAATTATTCTTTTATCCCGTTAGAACTAACTAAAACTATACCACTATTATAGGTGGTATTATTTTATCCCGTGATTGCTAGATAACAAAACGAATATAATAATAATTTTTTTATTATTTTATTGCGATCTTTTTCTTTATACCCTTTAGATAATCAAATTGATTAATGAAATTTTTGACTACCCAAAATCACAGTAACTCAACTAATAAAATTCATCTGTCATATAATATGGTATTTTTATTTTTGTATTATTAAATGAAGGTATTTATAAGAAAATTTTAATTTTATAAAAAATAAACTTTACATTAGAATTTGAATCTAAACTTAATGCCTAGTTCTAAATATTGTATGTAACATAGAACTTTTTTCCAAGAAGAGTGTTTTACGAATCTTACTTATAAATAGAAGAATCGCATTAGCAAAAAAAAAATTATTTTATTTTTGTGGACAACAATTAAAATTGCATGTATTTTGAAAACAAAAACGAGTTGCATTATATAATATCCGAACTTGTAATCCAGGACTGCATCTACCTCAAATGCAAAGTTTATTAAATATTTATCTGACTAGAAATCATTGTTCTGTCTGATCTTACTTAATCCTTATCTGACTAATTTTTTTTCTTTTCATATCTCGCATAATTACTATCAAATTAATTTTGACTCTTATCCCATCATATTCTACCTCCTTATCCGGAGCGCCAAATGCACCCCAATAGTTTATGTTAATAAAAGATTGTGGAATATTTTGAATAAAGTATAAAGTTTATTACATAGTTTGTTGGATAGTGATAAATTAAGAAAAATTGTATTAATGTAATCTTCTATTAAATCATTTTATGTAAATTAGTCTTAAAGCACACTCTACGGTGTGAAACACAGTACCTATAATAATATGTTTGACCAAGTTGAAACTAAAACACACAGATTGTTACTCTGGAGGTGAACAATGACAAGATATTTGGCAAATGTATTATATCTTGTCATTGTTCACCTCCAGAGTTTTTTAATTCTCTGGAGGAGAAACTAAAACATACGTATTGTCTGCTAGAAAATTGAAAAAAAAAAATAACTTAATATATCTGACAGAAAATTGAAATGATGCAGCTTAATATGTATGTCTAAAAATTAATTAGAAGAATGTAATTTAATGTTTGCCATAAAATTAATTAGATGAACATAACTTAATATGTATGTTTGCTATTATGGGAGAATTGTGCCTCAGATATATTTGCAGCTTCTATCTCATATTATGTTTGAATAGTTTGAGACATTTTTTTCCTTTAACTTTTTGGGTGATTTTGTTTCTATCTACCAAATCTTGCAATTAATTTGCAATATTAAATTAATCTGCATTACCTATTAAGTTAATCTGCGAGCATGAATAAACTGACATAAAAATATTATGAATTTAATTTTATAAATATTATTTTGAATAATAATTTAATACTAAAATATACACTAAATTAATAAGTACTACCACTTTATAAATTTAGATTCTAAGGATAGAGGCCTTTTCTCATTTTGAATTACAATGGCATCTTGGTACCCAAACATTCCCATTTGCTGGAAAAAATAAATTAGAAAAGTCAAATTCTCCAACAACACAAGCTACTTGCCTATTCTCTCTACCCCTCTCTCAGCTTATCTCTACTTACCATTTCTTCTTCTTCTTCATTTCTCTTTCTCAACGGCACATACCACCATTTTCGTTTCTCTCTAACATTTCTTCTTCGTCTCTCTCAATATCACTTACATGAACAAATTGAAATGGGTTCTCTCTCTACCAATTCTTCTTCATCTCTCTCAATAAGATGAAGATCCAAATCGGCCATTTTCATCTCTCTACAATAGTTAAATCCCCTCTTTGAAATCTAAATTCAATTGTCAATCCATTTTTCTTCGTCTCTCTCGATGAGATGAAAATCCAAATCGACCATTTTCGTCTCTCTCTGTAATAGTTAGAATCCCCTATTTCAAAACTAAATTCAATAATCAAATTATATGAACAAATTGAAATGGGTTCTCTGTCTACTATATCTTCTTCATCTCTCTCTCAACAACACGAAGACCCAAATCGGCCATTTTCGTTTCTCTTAACTCCCCTGTACCAAAACTAAATTAAATCATCAAAATCCCCTTTAAGGTGCGTTGTGGGTTGATTTTAAGCGCTTTGTGGGTTGATTGTAATATGATTTCAAACTGTTGAAATTTGTTGAAAGGTAAATACGAAATAAATAAAAAAGAAATTATATTTGGATTATGAATCTTAATTAAAATGGAATCTAAATTGAAACAATTATAGTTTAATTTTAATTGATGGATATACTTATCAATTTTTAAAAAATGTAATATTGTGAAATTTTATTCAAAATTTTCATGATTTAAGGGTAGATTAACTGGAAAATATGATGAATAGAAACAAAATCACCCTAAGTTTTTTATTTTTTTTAATAATTCTTACGTTATCTTCTTGTTAGATTTTCTTTTGATACGTGTTTGAATTAGTTTTCATTGAATTAATTCCAAATTTAATTGTAAATTTATTTTCTTATATTTATCTTTAAGAATGGTAGTATTGTAATTCAACTGAACTAATTGAAATAATGAAACAATTAATATTTTCCCTTGATTAAAAAGTTGTCCTTTAAACTAATAATTTTAAATGGATATCCTTTATTATAACCATTATTTATGTAATGTCCTTTATTATTATTTTCTATTTATTATAATATCAAATATATATTCAATCTTATGTTATATAATAGAAATGAATACCCAATATTATAACATCATATTAAAAACACAGTTCACAATTCTCCCTAATACTTTAAGGTGAGTTTGGCAACACCAATTCCATGATATCGAATTGGAATTAGGGTATGATTTTAAAATTACATTGTTTAGATGAACCAAAAGTTTATGGTTTTGAAATTCTAATCCATCAATTCTAAAGGATTGAATTAATTCTACATGGATATTAAGGTTTTTCAAATTTAAATCACATTAAATTAAAAAAAGAAAAAGAAAAAGACACACCCCCACCTAACCCACTCCCCCACAGTCCACAGACTGTACAACAACCCACTAATAAAACCCCTGCTCTCATATAAATTATTGTACGTGTATACTAAATTATTGTCATAGGACTAAGGAGAGTTGCAAACATTAGTATGGCCAGGCCTTAGACAAGACGCCAAGCTCTCTAGGAATCTCTCCCATTAGCGTGTTGTTTCCTAAATTAAAGCGAACCAAGTTTGTACAGTGGGATAAATTTGACTAGAATTTTCCCTTCCATAGAGTTGTTGATGAGCAAACGTGACTGCAGCCTACGTAAACGACCTATTTCACGAGGTATTTTGCCTTGAAATGTATTGTTTAATTTGTAGTCTGATATGTTGAAGGAAGCTCATGTTTCCTGTGTACGGAGACAAGGAACCCACTAGGCCGCTCGAGCCTAGGTCCAAACCGGTAACATGTATGTGCCGACTAGCGCATGTTACACCTCGCCAGTCATAAAAATGGACCGTGAGGTGGGGACTCCAAGAGGGTCTTGCAAATTTGCCTTGAAGGCCAATAGCACTTGGCTGTCGGTTTCGTTTCCAGCATAAGTGGTGGTGGCGGCAAAGGTAGAAGTTAAGAGTGCAACAAATAGGATGACAGGAGGACGGAGTGATTTGAATAACATTGAACTCATTTTCTGAAAGCCCGAGTGCTACTGTGTAAAATTGAAGTATTAAGACAGAGGCTAGCTTTCAAGATTCTGAGTATTGTTTATTCTAGAATAATCTCAAGGTTCTATATAGGCTTAATGACATATTTGACCAGCGAATTTTATTACTTTTTTCAATTTGGTCACTAAATTTTTATTTTTATTTTGGTCTAAAATCCTATTGAACGTTTCAATTGAACCAAACATTTTAACACTGTTAATTAAAATTAACGAAAAATATGAGTTGGACATTAAAGAATTTACGTGGCATCCACGTGGACAGACAGATGAGATGGCAAAAACCATTATGTGAGACGCACGTGTGAGGCTTTCCTCCTTAATTAATGTCCTCAACGGGTATAATCGTAAAATTAGTGTTTTTTTATAAACGAACTAAAATTGGGGGAAGTTGTGTGAATCAAAAATTGTTGATTTTTCCTCAAAATTGGTATGCATGATTGCTTCTATATGTTTTATTGAGTTTTGTTGATGATTGTCTTTTTCAACAGATTTTTATTTGGGTGAGTCTATGGTTTAAATTACGGGCACGATGATCGAGTTTTGTGAAAAAAAGTCTCCATATTTTTCCTTCATCAAAACAGAGCTCTTCGTTTGAATGGGGATAACCCTACATGTGCATATCACATGATGATTTTTGTCATCTCATCTATCCACGTAGATGTCATGTGGACTCATTAATGTCCTACTAAGATTTTTCATTAACTCTAATTAACGGTGTTAAATGATTGGGTTAAATTGAAATGTTATTAGGAGTTCAGTAGGTTTTTAGACAAAAAAAAAAGTCAGTGACCAAATTGAAAAAAATGATCAAGCTCGTTGGTCAAATATATCATTACCTTTTATATATTATAAGAAAGATTGTTTCTTAGTGGACTATTATAAAATTTATGCTTTTGTTGACTATATCTAACTTGACTTTTATTTCCTGCATAATATTTGTCTCCGGCAAAAACTTACGTAGATATGCTACTAGAATATCAGTGATTTCTCAGTCATAGGTATAGTGCTTGTGGCTGAGAAATGGTCATATATATAGTACATCTGATTGAAAAATCTCGATCTCACAAATATTATAACTATAACTGAGAAATTAGATATGCAGTATCTATGTAACGAGAGATACCAAAAAAAAGGGATTGCATCCTTTTTTTTAGAAAAAAAAATTTCTAATAAACCGCATCCTAAAAATGTTAGAAAAGAGGGACTAGACCCTAATTTTTCCACATAAATTATTATAAATACTAGTTCCTAGTGGGCGATACTAATATTTCATTGACATGCCTCTTGGTCACAATATTCTGTTTTAAAGGAAAAGTTTAATTTTTTAGGGTTACTTAAACTGGAAATTAACATTTCTTGTCTATATGGTTTGATATCAATTGGAGCTTGGAAAAATTAATTTTTTTGTGCGAATTAAAATGATATTTTTTTTTTACAAGTGATCAAATTATTTGTGGAATTGCAAATTTTCGTCAATAATTTTTTACAAATTGAAATATGTTATTTAAAATGGTCAATGATGGTGGTGTGAACCTATATATAGTGAGGTAGAGCCCATGAATTCAACTGAAATGGATATGTAGTTTTTTGAGCACCCATGACTTTTGTACACATTTCAGCTAATGACATGATCCTTCATCACCATGTTAATTGTTTAACCTAACTTTAGCGCCCGTTTGATTCAGGGTGAAATATTTTTCATCCGTTAAAAAGTATAATGATATACAACAAGACATGTATGCACATGAAACGTACTAGAAAATGGCATACTTCCTTCCACTGCAACCAAATTACTGATCATAACAATTTTATCTTTAGTTTTCTTCTCTCGGAGTTTTTTATTAGGGGAAATAAATAAATCATAATAATTGTAACGTCTTCCATTTAATAAGTTATAATGTAGAGTTTTAGATAAAGTAAAGAACTATCTAATCCGCTGAAACATATTTTCTTTTTTAATCCAAGCGATATATAAATACACCTAATGTTCGATTTAGGGGAGTGGGAAGGGAACATGTGTATCCCAGGTAACCCCTCCGAAATTGAAAATATGCTTAATTTGGCATGTTAACATATACACATAGTTTGTCTATGGCTGATAACAAAGTGAATCAAAAGTTCAGTTCAAATGCAAATCCTTGTGAGATATTCGGGATGCTAAAGTCGAGGTGAGTCTGCTCTGTTTTTATGTTATTTCTTTCAAACTTGTATTGCTATGTTTTTCGACTTTCATATTTTTTAAAGACACAAATTTCAACATAATTAGTGGTGAAAAAGTAACGTTGGTTTATGTCCCGAGACGAAAACTGAACTTTTAATTTAGTATGTCACAAAAAGAAAACTAGTCTATGTATTCAACCATAATTCAAAACCGTGAATTCTCAGCTCAAAAGAGTATCAAATTGTCATTCACATTATCTTTCTCTAACCGATTTTTACAAGCCAAAAGATATCCTAGCTTAAGCTAGGATCCAATTCACAAAATATTATAAAAGTATTCTACATATTCCCAACTTCCTTCCAAATTTCACAAAGTATAAAAGGTAAAAAGTAAGCAATAATGTCTAAGGAAATATTATGCTGCTAATACTACTTTTTGAAGATATCTAAACAACGTTCAAAAATTGAAGTTTTGATTAGCAAACTTGAACTCTCTTCACTTTCCTTTGCTTTTGAGCTCCAAATTGCTGCAAGATTTCTTCAAGAAACAAAAAGCACGCACAATATGTAGGGTATATAAGTATATCAAAATCAATCACTTAACTACTACTATATACAGGGGTGGAGCCACGTGGGGGCCAGGTGGGGCCATGGCCCCACCTGGGCTTTTTGAAAATTTTCAGAGAGTACAAGGGTTTGTGTGCGGGAAAGGAATGTTGAGGGGCCATTCTGTAATTTTGGGCGAGGGGGTCGGACGATCTCTATATATGCAGTCAGGTTCCAGAATGAACTTTTGGTCTTAACTTAACAAGCAAACTTCCCATTTTTAAGGGGGTCGGGCGACCTCTATAAGTAGATCATCTATTCCAAATTGCATCAAAAAATTAAACTAGGTTGTGGTTGAGATGACCATCTAAAATTTTCAAGAGTTAGAAATGCATATATATGCACACATCTATCTTTTAGTTCACCCACATCAACCAAATTTCATCAGAAAATTCAACCATTACGCCATCTAAAGGGGAAGTTTGCTAGTTAAGTAAAAGCGAAAACCCTTCATGGAGTCTAGCTAATATATGTTGATCGAGATTGTAAATCCTACAAGTCCCATTACAGGAAATCAAAGCCTTGCCAAGCAATATATAAAAATAAGGGCGCTACTCCACCCATTGTCAATTGGTTTTGGGTTGGATGCTCTAAATTCTAATAAAATGTATAATTATATGATAAGCAAATCAATATAATTGAAAAAGAAAATCAAGTTATGTGGCTTTGCATTAGATCTTATACAAGTTAGGTGGCTTTCCATTGATATATTTCACCATGACGTAAGTGGGTTTAAAAATTTACCTTCACGAGTTATGCTTCAAGTTCCTCAAGGATCCTCTTTACAAAATACAGCTCACGTATGACATCAGTTAAGTCCATTCGGTCTTGTGGTGAGTCCATGGAGCATGACACCCCAATCTTTACCATGGAAACTAAGCACTCTTTCATTTGGTTGCATTCTCTTGATTCTTCTCCACTTCGATTATTGTTGGATGTTGTTGGTAAGACCTCCTTCCCGTGATTGCTTGGAAGTTTCAGTTTCACAATCTCCATCACACAATCGGGCAAAGCATTTAAAGCGTAGTTATGAAGGCTAAGACCATTAGCATACACTGGGTCAATAGGACTCCTCTCTGTTATCATCTCCAACAACAATATCCCGTAGCTGTAGACATCTCCTTTCATTGATACCTTGCTCCCTAGACCATACTCTGTAGTATTAAAAAAAGAAAAAATCATTGAGAAAGAAAATATTCATCATTTGTGTTTAGAAATTACAGTGACCTCCCTAGTCCTATGGTTTTTTTTTTCTTTTATGCATAACGATGAGTACAGGGATAGACTGGGATTCTTTAATAGTTAAGCTATGAGCCAGATCTCCTATGGTTTAAGCACATACCTCTCCTATGTTTTGGGAGGCTCAATCTCAATATATAAAGAAGATTCTAATGAAAATTACAGAAATAAAAATGGAAACGAGATATCGCCAACATAGAAGAGGTTAATTATTCTAACATCAATCTCATAGAAACTGTTACAGGACAAAAATATCAAGGAAGCTCTAGTTTTAGGTACTCGTAGGTTTAATTTTAGTCCCAAAATAGACAAAATGGATGGCGTGACCAATTCCACAAGAAAATTATGCCCCTAAACTATTTTTTGATTTGTTGGTATCCTCAGTACCCATTGAATGTTGTTATATAAATATTCTCTTTGTCTCCCAATTAAGAGTATGTTTGACTTTCATATTTTTAAGAATGTAATAAATTTTTTGCATAATCAAAGTTTTAAAACAAAAGTTTTCAATTGTGAGTTTTAGTATATTGATTATGTCTTAAAAAGGAAATGAATTCTTAATTTGGGACATCCGAAAAAAGTATATTGGACTGATAATTTGGGATGGAGGGTGTATATGTTAATTTGATCCTACCTAGGTGTTAAAGCATAAATTGAAGGAGAAGAAATTGTATTTACCTGGAGCAACGAACCCAATAGTCCCTCTTATTCCTATTGACGAACTTTGATTTGCGACTGAGAGTTCAGGAAAAGAAAACTTTGCCAGCCCAAAATCTCCAACACGGGCGACCATATCACCGTCAAGTAAAACATTGCTTGGCTTTAAGTCACAATGTACGATCGGTTCTTCACAGTGGTGATGAAGGTAATTGAGTGCACTTGCCACATCAATGGCTATGTGAATTTTCTGCCGAAGGTTCAATTTACGAGGCTCATCCTGTCCATTATAATGGAGCCACTTCTCTAAACTTCCATTAGACATAAACTCGTAAACTAGAGCCTTAAAATCATTACCTTGAAAATCAATACTCGAACACGAAGTTATGATTTTCACCAGATTCCTGTGCCGAATATTTCTCAAGGTTTCACATTCAACCATGAAACTCTTAAAAGCTCCTCGTCGCTCAAGGTGAAGTACTTTAACTGCAACCTCTAAGTTGTCATGATCGAGTATTCCTTTAAAGACTATTCCAAAACTTCCCACGCCAATCAAATTTGTTGAAGAGAATCCATTAGTTGCTTTGAGAAGTTCTCCATAAGAGACTTTTAAGAATAATTCTTTGCTCAAAGATCGAGAAGAAGATTGCTCTCTCTTTTTCTTTTTGAGCAAGAAAATTAAGAAAGATGACATTAAGAAAACGACTAGAAACATACACCCTACAGCAAGTAGCACTACGTGCAAATTCGACAATCGACTTTTCTTTAATGATGTTGTACTGCATTTGGGTAGCCGTAGTTCATATATGCCTCCACAAACCCCATTATTACCTTTAATCGATATAGCACTTGCATTTGAGAAAACTCCTTTTGTTGGTAACTCGCCCTCAAATTTATTGAAGGACAAATTTAGGCTCTGTAGTGAAAAGCTCTCCAAGAATATTGGAACCTTGCCCGATAAGTTATTTCTAGAGAGGTCGAGGTTTTCTACACCTCTCAATGATTTGAATGCTAGAGGAATAGATCCCCGAAAGAAGTTACCCCTGAGGTATAGGTTCACAAGGGAATCGCAACTACCGAATTCATTTGGAATTTTTCCAGATAATTCATTCTCAGATGCATCAAGTTCTACCAAATTTTTCAGGTTACTAACTTCTGGAGGTATATGTCCAACCAAGTTGTTTCCAGCTAGATCTAGTGAAATAGATAAAGCAGAAGCACTAAAAAGTTCTTTGGGTATGGTGCCACTGAGGTTATTTTCAGAAAGATTTAGTAATATCAAGTTTTTGCACTTTCCAATGCTCGAAGGTATGGTTCCCTCCAAAGCGTTGTTGGATAAATCCACAACGCTCAATAAAGATAGGTTTCCTAGAGAGAATGGTATTTTGCCCGAAACTCGAGTTACTACAAGATGGAAAAAAATTAATTTTTGAATCTTGCCAATATCATATGGAATTTGGCCTTCAAATTGGTTGTCTCCCAGTTGTAATATTTCTAAGTTGGCAAGATTACCGAAACCCAGAGGGATTTCTCCATACATTTGATTGTCCTCAACCCCAAAATATCGAAGATGAATTGAAAGATTGCCCACAGAATTGGGCAAGGTGCCTCCTAATCGGTTAATTGATACCTCCAATGCTTCTAACATGGTGCAGTTGGTTAGAGAACTGATAAAATTCGCTTCATCAGCTTCCCCTCTTCCAAGAGAATTTTCTGATAAGAGAAGAACTCGAAGGCGTTGAAGGCTTCCGAGATTTGCAGGGACTTTTCCCACAAAATTGTTCCCAGAGAATTCAATATGCTCCAGATCAGAAGCATTGGACAAAGATATGGGAATTGCACCTGTTAAATTGTTTCCCCATAGCTGGATAATCTTCAGACGAGGAAGCCCCAAGCCTAAATTCTGGGGAAGAGCACCACCGATTCCATTATCGCCCAATGACAAATAAACAAGCGACGAAAGGTTAAATATAGATGAAGGGATCGTACCAGAGAGACTATTAGACAGGAGTACAATATGTGTCAGGTTTCGCAATTGTCCAAAAATATCTGGAATACTTCCCACCAAAGCATTCCCAATTAGGTACACCTTTTGAAGAGAGGTAAGGTTCCCAATGGAACTCGGAATCTCTCCCCTTAGATTGTTACCGCTCAATTGTAGTCCCCAGAGCTTTGGCAATCCGCCGAGCTCTCTAGGAATCCCTCCCTCGAGCTTGTTGAACGCTAAACTAAGGGCCTCCAGGCTTGATAATTGGGATAGATTGGTCGGAATTTTCCCTTCCAATGAGTTATGCGAAAGCAGTAGGTCTTGTAGCCTAAACAAATGGCCGATTTGAGGAGGCAATTCACCTTGTAATGTGTTATTTCTGAGTATAATTTCTCTAATGAAGCTCAAGTTTCCTATGTAAGGAGACAAGGGGCCCACTAAGCCACTAGCCTCTAGGTTCAAGGCAGTGACTCGTCTGTGTCGGCGGCCACATGAAACTCCTTGCCAGCTGCAAAAATGAACGGAATTGTTCCATGAGTTCAAGGCCCCGAGAGGGTCTTGCAAGTTTGACTTGAAGGCCAGTAACGCATGCATATCGGTCTCATTTGTGTAAGTGGGGATGGAAATGGCAAGATTAAGCAGAGCAATGAATAGGGTGAGAACAAGGTTGGTATAGATTGAACTCATTTTTTCTTTCTCAGAGTTCCAAGTGCTACTGTGAGTGCATGAGCCTGGTTTGAGAAGCAGACCGAGGCCTATTTATTAATACTAATTCACGGGAAGACCATTAATTATTAAGTTAAAATTTACGACTTATGACTTTAGTCTTCGGGTCTACATATATATTTTAATTTTAGTGTGGAAATTACTTTACTGTCTCCAAATATTTTGTACTATGCTAGATTCAGTTAAAGCTACTTTTCAATTTTCCTTTCGGCAGAAACGATAAAAAGCTTGGACAGTGGATAAAAAAAAAAATATCCTAACTTGCTTATATTAATTTTATTTGCTTAATTAATATTTGAATTGATATATTGATAAGATTATGCAAAGTAGTTAGATTCTTTGATTCGTTGGACATATTTTTAAGCTTGACAAATGTTATTAAGTTTATTAATAAGTACGCATATATTAAGAATTGAATAATTAGTACGAAATAAAAATAATAAAAATATAAACAAAATCTAGCAGGAATTGTAAAATTCAATTAATATTTAGAAAATCATATAATCAGTTAGCAATAGAAAATATTGTAAATACATGAAAAAAAATTCGTCTTGAATTTTTTTATTACGTATATAGCAAGCAAATTCTTAATCAGATATATAAGGGAGTAACATATTTTTACTACGTTTTTAGAATTGGGAAATAGTTAATTCTATTAAACCTATGTGAATTATTATGCCAAACAATAATATAACACTCGTATAAATAATATATTATATAACAGTGAAAATATTAAAACGGTAAAAAAGTAAAAAATTTAACATGAATGTTTTACTGAGCCACAGCTATAATGTTCATATTTTTTTATTTAAACATTAAACATAATTATAAATAAACAAATAAGTTTTAAAATATATAAGTTAATATAAATTTGATTTATTATAATGTTAAAACATTCAAGCAAAATAGAGTTTAATATACATACTAGAACAAAATTCTAATTTATGCTAAAAGTTTTATAATTTTAATATGATATATTAAATAGCCTCCTTCTTGGGAAGTTTTATACAAAACATATAATTAAACACAAACTCTAAATTGTTTAGTTATTTTAGCAAATAAAGTAGAGTTTGAATTTATTTTAAATAATAAGATAAGTTCCAATAGCTTCAACCGGAACCTTGACCTGATTTCCCATGTAAACATAATTCTCACTTAAGCTTGTGATGGTTTGAGTCGTAAGGAATCCCTATATTGTATTTGAAACATGAGTAGTAGCACCAGGATCAACCCACCAAGTTTTAGAAGGAACTTCACTAAGATTTGATTCAAAACAAGTTTGTCTTTGGACATAAATCACAATTTATTTAAGTGTTTACTTATTTCAATTCCGTAAGTAATAAGGCTAGTCCCTTTTATATATTTAATTAAGTCGGCATGTTACCTTTGAGAATCCAAAACCAACCCAATTAATTAAAAATTATATTCAAACTACCTTATTTCAATTTCTTAATTACTTAGTAATCATATACCTTTGGGTCTACACTTTAAAAAATAAAAAAATGACCTTATCATTGCCTCAATACAAAATAGTATACACAAATTATCACTTTACGGTTGAGTCACTTTGATGACTATCAAACATTCTTAAAATTTTAATTTTCTTTGAGACTAATGCTTGTATATATATTCAATACATGCTTACACACAATAATAAAAAAAAAACAGTGGGTACAAGATAGCAAATATAAGTTAACTTCTATGATTTTACTTTTCTACATATATAAAACAAAAATATACATATCATAACTATATACACAGAGATTGTGTATATACATATATATATATATATATATATTATATCCCTTCGTTACACACATATATATAATATACTTGAAATAAATTCGCATTGAAATATGCCCCATCATCATTGTTATAAATATATGTATATAAGTGAAACCAAGCATTAATATTCATGCATGAGCAAACTTTAATTATTGTAGCATGCATATGCATATATACACAACAAATAAGCTGTGGATAAACATTAATTTTGCATCTACGATCTTATCATTATGTATATATACTAGGGTATACCCGTGCCATCCGGCACGATAAAAAGAATAAAAAATAATAATTAGATAAAATATAATTACGTGAAAAATGTGAGGATTGAAGATGTGTATGATTGTATATTACTTAGGAATGAAAACGGATAATTAAGGTATTGCAAAAACGAAACATGTCTAACTAAAAATATAACCGTCCTCACTCGAGACGTATCTTACTTGTTCAATTAGACCTGAAATCGCATTGACCATTTTATAATGTAATGATGTTATGAGTGTATTTAAAAGAGAAAAAAAAATTATATTCAAGGTAGATCGAATTGTAATATAAAAAATTATCGCCCTAAAATTGCTTCGATCCTTTTATATTGTAATGGTGTTATTAGTATATTTAAAAGAAAAAATATTATATTTGAGGTAAGTTGGACACTAATATAAAAAAAATTCACCCCATATTCGAGGTAGGTTGGACACTTATTTTTAATTTTATTTCGGTATCTTTTATTCAAAATAACTAATGGATTTGTAAATTTAAAGTTATAGCATTAGAAAGTTTTTTTAAAATTTGATGAGAGAGAAATATATATTTTCAATAACTAATGAGTTAGAAATACTTTAAGTATACTATTATATTTGTAATGTTTCATAAGTTTTATATGCTATTATATTTGTAATGTTTTATAACTTTTTCTTGAATTTTTTTATACATAATTTAATAATTACAATGGATCTTGTTTTGTAGATGTTGATGAACATATTTCAAATATATAAATTTTATTAAAGTTGAATTTGTAAATTTAAAGTTATGGCATTTAAAAGTTTTTTAAAAATTTGATGAAAGAGAAATGTTGTAGAAAAGTAAAGAGATGTAAGAGTTATATTTGTGTATATGTTTAGTGTGTGAGTAAATGTTAAGTTGATTTGACATCTTGTTGTGAGGTATAAAAATGATCTAATGGTCTAAAAGTGTTAACACCATTACAAATTAATATTACAAATTAATATGAGACGTTGGATTGATTTATTATTTTATTGCAAAAAATCCTTGTTTTATAATATAGATAATAAATTTTTTTTATCGTGGATAAAAGTATTTCCTTCAAATTTGATTGTGGAAAAAAAAATTCCACCCATTGGCTCTTTTCCTATTTCTTCTTGACAGATGGAGGCTGTATACAACAATGTGCAACACATTTAAAAAGACGCGCATAAGAGGAGAGAGGTCACATTTAGACAGAGAAATGTAAAAGTTTTTTTTTCCCCTCCTTTATTGATAATTAAACAGTTCATTATTATTATTTTTTTCCAAAAATAATCAACATATCAAAATGTGTAATAAGAAACACGCTTGTACAACAATATTTACTTTAATGCCTGACTTTCGCTCTTTCTATAATCTAGTTGGATAATTATTTACGTTCACATCGTACAACAATATAATTGAGACCAACATAATTGAGACCTCTTTATCAGCAAAGCAAACTACTATCCACACAGAAAAAGCATTGTAATTACTGCAAACATTCACAGATGTCATTTGATTTGGTTTATATCTAATTCAATATACTTATTTTTTTTAATTAGCACATGAATAGAATCGTAATTAAAAATAGAAATTACAAAATTAAGATTTTTTTTTGCGGGAAATTAAGAGACTACTTAATGATCATTTATATTTTTTGCAAAAAATTAAATAATAAGTACGAAATGGCTAAAAAAGAAAAATTTACTTTGTATACACTCTCCATTTTAAAATTAGTGTCTTGAATTAATTATGTATTTAGTGTATGGGTCCCGCATTATTTATTCAATTATTTTTTATTAAAATATAGTATTGTATATTATTTCAATAATAATTATGTTAATAGTGTTGTATATAAAGTGTAAAATGTGGCCAACAGCCAACAGTGAATCATGAACAAAAAAAAAGGTCATAATTTTTTTTTCTCTGCCACAAAAATATTCACACACCACATTATTTTTTTCTCTACCACAAAAGTTTCTTAACCTTTGAGATAATTATATATAAGCTTACACGTGAGATAATTATATATAATTGATTTGTCAGAGACTATGCCATTTAATTCAATTAATTTTGTGTGAGATGAAAAATGGCCCTTTTTGCTTACACATAACTCACATGAGATAATTATATATAAGAGGGCTATTTTGCACTTTGAAGTGGGCTATTTTTTTTACTAACCATTTTACCAACTATGAGATCTATGAAAAACCATTTACACGACTACTTGTACTTACTTCTACCAACCACATCACACAGCTCAATTCCTGATCACAAATCACACCTACTTCTACCAACCATGAGATCTTAGTTATATTAAAGCTATTTAAAAAAAATGACTAATAATTAAGCCATTTGCATACCTATTTGTAAAACTCTTACAAATTTATTTTTTTTGTAAGTTTTCAAATTATTGGACAAAAAATTACACTTTATTTCACATTACCTTTTGCAAAAAAAAAATAGGTTACAGATTTATGCTAGAATGCAAAATCTAAAAAATTCTTCAATCATTCAACATGCCAAAAATTCTTCAATCATTCAACAAATTATTTCATATTGCCTTTTGCCAAAAAAAAAAAGAGGAAAGTTACAGATCTTATATATTGCCTTTTGCCAAAACACAAATCTTAAAAAACATGCCAAAACACAAATCTTATATATAAAACCCAAATCATTAAACATGCCAAGGTTAATCGCCAATTTACATAAAAGAATAAAAAAATGTAGCTTAAATTGAAAGAGAAATCCAAACAACTGGAATGCATGTTTAAGTCGGTAAAAGGCGCGCGTGGGATGGAGGAGAAATCCAAACAACTTGAAAGATTAACGGAGCTTTCAAACACCAACTTAACTTTGAAAGAAATTAAAAACATTTTAACCCTCCAATATATCCCATTATGCCAAATCATTCAACATGCCAGAGACTTTCCTTTTTTGGTACCGGATACAGAGGCTATGGAGGTGGGATGGAGGCGTCACCGGCGGACGGCGCGACGGAGGCGTCACCGGCGTAATGAGCGGCGTAGGTATCACCAGATGAACCCACAAATAAAACCATATAATCTTATATTAAACCCACAAATAAAAATATACAAATAAAAAAGAGAGGAGGTAGAGAAAGCAAGAAGAACCTACCATTTTTGGTGCCGGAAACAGAGGCTACAGAGAGCCGAGCTCTAGATAGAAGAGGCGTCACCGGCGGAGTGAGCAACGTAGGTGGCAACTGCGGAGGGGGAGGCTGCGGCAATGGTGGAGGGGGAGGTTTCTCCGGCAGATGAGGAGCTGTCGGAGAGAATAGTTTTCCTTTATCATCCATGAAAATGTAAAAAGTTAGAGAGAGAGAGGGGGGAGTAAAGGTTGAAAGATGAGGGAGATTGATTAAAAAGTTAAAAGTGATGTGGGAGAGTTGAGATTTGATGGTTGAATGCGTAAGTGGGAGAGTTAATATTTTAATGTGTAAATATGTAAATGTGTAAAAATATTGTGTGTATGTTAATGGTATGAGTGTGATGTGATATCTTAATGTGAGTATAAAACTAATCTAAGGGTGTAAAACTAATATATACCAAAACATATATATTCTAAGCCATTGGATCAATAGACTTTTGAAGTCAAACATGCTGTTTTATAATATAGATATGAAAGAAAATAGTGGGTTTGGGCATAAAGGAATCATACAAGATAAATTAAACAATTATTTTATTATGTTTCTCTACCAAGAATCCTAATCATCGTATCATCAAATCAATACACACAAGTATGACTTTAGTGATGGCCGACAACAATCGGTGATTATTTCGGAAAAGTTTAATGACGGTACCTGAATTTGACAGCATTGGTGATTAACAGAACAAAATTTATGTATGTAATTGAAATAGTTTTAATTCATAAACATCAAACAGGAAGAGAATTTGGAGTAATTCAAACAATAATTTTAGTAAAAAATATACAATGATTCATAACCCTTTCTCTGATACTATATGTCAGTAATAATGAAATTTAACAATTTCTAAAAATTTAATTAAGAATCATTGTATAACATGCTCAAATCATAAATAATTGAATTGAATGGAAGCGTACTTTGATCCGTTAAAATTTATCCTTGAATGCTTAAACCCTTAATTAATGGATTGATGTTTCTCTCCCTTAAGATGTCAAGAAATTTATGTATTCATCTTGATATGTATAAATGTCTAATTCTATGTCGCTTGACGTCTAGACTCTTTCTAGCTTGACTCTTTAGGTCTACATATTTTAGTTTTTGTGTGGAAATTATTTTGTAGGGATCTTGTGGATTATAGACTTTAGAGTATTTGAAAGAGAGTACATAAATAATACTTATTATTACTTTATTGTCTCCAAAGTTTTTTTATGTTGGATTTGCTTACAGCTATTTTCATTCAAATTATTAAATAATAATAATAATAATAATAATAATAATAATAATAATAATAATAATAATAATAATAATAATAATAATAATAACAACAATAATAATAATAGTAGTAATACTAATACTAATAATAATAATAATAATAATAATAATAATAATAATAATAATAATAATAATAATAATAATAATAATAATAATAATAATAGACTTGACAAAAAATACAATGGACTTGACCAAAATATGCCTATCAATGAGAGGAAATTGCAGGGTGTACATTAAAAAACTTAAAGGAAAACAAATCAAATTTTATATATTTTGTACTTTAGTAATTTTAGCATGGCACATGAAAAATTCGCGTTCCCACCATACAGTGTGTTGGACTAAAAAACAGAAAAATCGTGTATGTCTTGCAATAGTATGGTTAGATGCAAGGGTTATGTTTGCGTTTTAAAAAGGAAAAACTCAACTTTGTATCATGTGATTTAAATGAGGGTTAGATGAGTTGGTAAAGATGTAAAGGTTAAGTTCGAATTTCTCTATCAATAATTCTTTTTGATTGGTAATCTATAAAAATCACTGTGAGCATTTACTGAATTTAATGGCATGTTCTAGCCCTGAAATAAAAAAAACCTTCCATCACCTAAACTTTTTTACAATAAAAATAATAATAATATTATATATATAGATGCAAGATAAGATAAGATGCCTTGTTTTAAAAGTCGTGCTAAAAGTAATTTTGGTTAGCTATCATGTGAATTGGTTGATCTTGACTTGGAAAATTGGAAGCCACACAAGTCAGTCTTCCTAAATGATCTGAAGCTGCCTTTCGCGGAAATTATTTGAAAGGAAAATTTGCAACTTGACTCCTCCTAGCTTGACTCAGGTCAACATATTTTAATTTTTTGTGTGGAAATTATTTTGTAGGACCCCAAAGTAAACCGATATTGAAAGTTGATATTAAATCAAGATGTACAAATATTTATCTAATTACTTAATTCAAAAAGTAATATATAAGATGAAGGACCACTTCATTTTAATGATACGTTGAACTCTAATATAGTATCATAATTGAAGCTCTACAAATTAATTTTGGTTTTAAATTTTCTTTGTTGCATTTATTTCCCCTTTTTTGTTTACGCAAAATGCAACCTTTGTTTTGAGTGTAGGTATATGCACTGTAAAAAAATAGTTTAGCACCCTTAAAAAGTCATTTAGTTATATTTTATTTCATCTTTAGGCACTCTAAGTTCAAAAAACAATTTTCCTTCTCCAACTTGTGTTTTTGTTTACCCCTCAAAGAAAAAAAATTAAATAAAGAAAAAATAAAACTTGTGTTTCTATTTGGATACTATTCCCTCGTCCTTCTACAGCCAATTAAGTTGAAAAAAGCAAGAGCATTTGTTAATACTTGTGAAAAAGAAAATTAAGTCATGTATATATACATTTTAGATATACCCGTGTCGATGGCACTAGCAACTTAAATACGTACTGATTTTCTAAAAATCCATCTCAAATTAGATTCATTAAGGGGATATCGTAGACCGTTAAATATTTATATCAAATTTTTTATAAGCACTGTATTAAAAACAACTCAACCAACTCACTTGTTTTCAAAATGCATAGATTGAAATCAATTCTCGAAGTTAACCCATCTGGCAGTTGTGCAATTATGAGATATCATAAACCGTATAATATCTATTTATGACGTAATTTTCTCTGATATTGAAAGTTGATTTTAAATCAAGATGTCCAAGTATTTATTTAATTACTTAATTCACAAAATAATATATAGGATAAAGGACTACTCACTTTAATGATACTCAAAACTCTAATATAGTATCATACTTCAAGTTCCACAAAGTCTTGGTTTTAAATTTTCTTGCTTGCATTTACTTCCCCCTTTAGGTTTATGTAAAATGCAACCTTGTTTTGGGTGTAGTGTAGACACCCTAAAAAAATAGTTTAGCACCCTTAAAAAGTGAGTTAGTTATATTTTATTTCATCTTTAGGCACCCTTAATTCAAAAAACATGTTAACTTCTCCAACTTATGTTTCCGTTATGATATTAAATACGGGATATTGAAAAATATGGCTTGTTCGACAAAGTATTTTACAAATGAATCACGGAATAATATTTTTGTAAATTAAGGGCCGATATTTGACCAAACTTCTAAAAGAGTGCAAAGTTAACTTTGTAGTATTTTTTAAATATTTTTTTTTTATGAAATCTTGCAAAATTAAGTTTGCACTACATTTTTTTAGCATATTATTATAAATAAGTTTTTAATTGACAGTGTTTTGGAATAATTTTAATAAATTACATATTCAAAACTTATTTATTAATAAAATGGACATAATAATTTTTTTTTAAGTTATTCAAAGTTAAGTTTGCACTCAGTTAAAGCCCTTATTTAAAACACAATTGATAAACAAGCCCTTATTTCATAATGATGATGATATCTAGGCACTTATTTTTAAAAAATATTATTCGTTGATTTTTTTGCGAAAAACATTGTCACGCAAGACCTTTTACCTCATTTCCAATATTAAATATAACTCATCCCTCATCCTTCTACAACCAGTTAAGTTAAAAAAAGCAAGTGCATTTGTTAATACTCGTGATAAAGAAAATTATGTCCATATCGATGGAACTATTAACTTAAATATGCCCAAGTTCTTAAAAATTCATCCCAAATTTGATTCACTAAGGAGATATCATAGACCGTTAACTATTTATACCAAATTCTATTATAAGCACCATGTTAGAAATAACTCAACCAACCCATTTGTTTTCAATATGCATAAATCGAACTCGATGCTCAAAGTTAACCCACTTGGCAGCAATGTAGTTATAAGACATCACAATTAAGTCCTATAATATATGTTTATGACATAATTTTAATCACAAGTGAAGACTTCATCCATACCTAGAAAACTCTTGCCGATCACATGTGCTGTTATAAGAAGTGAAACAGATTGTCCAGCTTACTATAAATGTATTTAGAGAAAATTGTTATACATATTAGGTCAGTTTTGATCAAATAGATTAATTATGCGAACCAGAATCCAATCCAAAACTCATTTTGGATATATGTTGTGGAATCTATATTCGCCCCCATGTCCAAAAAAATTCATTTTAACCGTAATTTATTAGAGAGATTTACCAAAATTTTGTCTCGAGTTTGATTCGTAATGGAGATATCATAGGTCGTTTAATATTCATAACAAAATTTAATATAAGCACTAGTTTGAAGAATGCGACCCAATCTGTACAGTTATTGTTTTAAAAGACCTGAACCTGCTTTTTCTCATCATGCATAGCCTGAACTAGGTGCTCAAAGTCGATCTTTCCAATAGGTTGCAGTTATAAAATACCATACGACTTATAATATATGTTTATGATCCATATCTAATTACCCGTGAAGGTTTCACCAAAACCCAAAAAATATATGTCGATTTAGTGTTGTGTTATCAGATCGTGTAATAAATCAGCAAGGTTATTATACGGGTATTTAAAGAAAAAAATTATATTTAGGTTGGATAGGATTAAGCGAGTTAAATTTATGCCAACATGATCCCGATCAAAACTCGTGACGAGTATTTATTGTAGAATCCATAATTGCCTCGGTCTCAAAAAATCTATTTCATCCCCGATTTATTATGGAGATCTTAGTCTATATGAAATTTGTAATGAAATTCAATATGCATGAGCCACTGGTTCATAAGAATCCGAGCCAATAGGTGAATATTTTGTTTTGAAAACTTGAATATGGCCTATCAATCACATTGTAATTTTGTGATACTATAATTTTTTTTAATCAAAATTTATCATATTCAAAATAAGATTAGATTGATCAAATGGGTTAACTAAAAAGAATTTTAAATAAAAAATAAACATTAGAGTTGTAATTAATCTAATTTCACTAAGATATGCTTGTGCCTACGGCAATGTTGACTTCAACTCATACAGAATTTTCGTTCTATACCTAGAACTCATCACAAACCCAATTCGTTAGGGAGATATCATAAACTGTTGGAAATTTATACCAAAATTCAATATAAGCACTTGAGGAGAAATAACCCGTGCAGGTTTTGTTTTGAAAAACCTGAACTGGCTCCTTTTAATATGTATGAGCTAGAACTCAATGCTAGACTTTGACCCACCCTATCACATTCTAGTTACAAAACACAATAAATGTAATTACTAAAATTATAGTTATATTAAAACTGGGTCGAATAGAGAAAAAAAGGTCAAATTTATGCGAACTTAAACCACTTGAACTTGTACTGGATTTTTGTTGTTGAACTTATACTCATATTGGTTTAGAAAAAAAGCCATCTCAAATTCGACTTATTAAAGGGATTCTATTCAAACTTGATTCATCAAAAAGATTTTAGTGCGAAGGATATTTAGCGAATTTAATATGCATGGCTCACTTATTAGAATGCATCTGACCCACTATGTGCATATAAGACGTTAGATCAAAAGATAAACAACCGAGAATAAATCATAGCTACCACTTATCTTTTTTGTGGGAATTTTGTAATTTATTAATTTATATGTATACATATATATATATATATATATTTATATACATAATCTTCTTTGCCTAATACTTATAGGATGTGTTTGACACGTTGGATTAGAAAGTTAGATTGGATTATTTTATCCTATCCGGAAAGGATAAAACAATCACACCTCTCAGGTGAGATTCATTAATCATTCTCTCGATGGGATAATAAGCTTAAGTGGGATAAATAATCCACCGCAATATAAAATCCCGACAAACACCAAATATGGGATATGATAAAGTTATCTTATCACACCCTCTTATTCGGCGTGTCAAACGTAGCCATATAGAAAGAAAATCTCTTTTATCATATAATTCAAATCAACCTATGCTCATAGAAATTCTCTGGCAATATTGGGCACCCTGCCATTATTACAAAAATAGTGTCCCCGTTTCCATTCCCATATTTTTTTCTATAAGAAATCCATTCTCATCAAATAATAGGTTTTTTAGCGGGGCAAAAATATCTCACCTCTTTTTTTGAAAATGAAAAAAAAAATGTATTCAAAGGGGAAAAAAACATGTTTGACCATCACCAGCTATCCATGGCGTACAATTATCCATAATAAATTACTTATTAATGTAAACTAATTATGCAATTCATATATATAGATATAAGTATATACATACGTCCTCAATCTGGGATGGAGAATCCTATCAAACATAAGTTGGCTGTTAGATTATTTCCCATTCCTGGCATTATTTTGAAAAACCTGAACCCGCTTCTTTTGATCATACATAGTCTAAACTCGATGCTTGAAGTCGATCTATCGAATATGTTGCAGTTATACGATATTATAAGATACCATACGACTTATAATATATGTTTATGATCCACATATAATTACCCGTGAAGGTTTCACAAATACCCAAAAAATATGCGACAATTTTGTGTTGTGTTATCGGATCGTGTAATAAATCAACTGAGTTATTATAGGAGTAACAAAAGAAAAAAAATATTATATTTAGGTTGGATAGGATCAAACGGGTTAAATTTATGCCAACATGATCGTAATCAAAACATGCAACGAGTATTTGTTGTGGAAACCATATTCGTCTCGGTCTCAAAAAACCTATTTCATCCCCGATTTATTACAGAGATCTTAGTATGTAAGAAATATATATATGGAAATTCAATATGCATGAGCCACCGGTTATGAAGAATCTGAGTCAACAAGCGAGTATATTTAAAAAAAAATTTAAACTAGAATATGACATATAATCACATTGTAATTTTTTGATATTATAATTTTTTTATTCAAAATTTATTATATTGAAATCAAATCAAAATGATCAAAACAGGTTAATCTAAAAAGAATTTTAGATAAAAAAAAATAAACATTAGAGCTATCCTAATTAATTTAATTTCACCTAGACATGCTTGTGCCTAAGGCACTATTGACTTAAACTCGTACAAAGTTTTTATTATAGAACCTATACCCAAAAACTCAACACAAACTCGATTCCTTAGGGAGGTATCTTAAACCATTGAATATTTATACAAAAATTCAATATAAACACTCGATGAGAAATAACCTGTGTAGGTTTTGTTTTGAAAAACTTGAACCGACTCCTTTTAATATGCATGAGATAGAAATCAATGCTAGACTCTGACCTAACTCATCGCATTGTAGTTATAAAACACCATAAAGGTATTTACAAAAATTAGAGTTATATTTAAACTGGGCGAATCGGGACAAAAAGGTTAAATTTATGCGAACTTGAACCACTTGAACTTGTACTAGATCTTTATTGTTGAACTTATACTCACGTTGGTTTAGAACAAAAAAACCCATCTCCAATCCGACTTACTTGAGAGATTCTATTCAAACCCGATTTATCAAGGAGATTCTAGTACATAGGATATTTAGATCAAAAGATAAAAGATTAATAGCCGAGGATAAATCATAGCCACCACTTATATTTTTTGTGGGAATTTTGAGATTTATTAATATGTATATATATATATATATATATTTATGTTCATAGTATTCTTTACCTAATACTTATATAGAAATAAAATCCCTTTCATCATATAATTCAATTCAAACTTTACTCATACAAATTCTCTGACTTTTCACAACTTGCCATTTTTACAAAACATTTGTCCTCGTTTCCATTCCCATATTTTTCTATAAGAAACCCATTCTCATTAGATAATGGGTTTTTCAGTGGGGCAAAAAAAAATTCACCTCCTTTTTTGAAAATGAAAACCAAAAAATAATGTATTGAAAGGAAAAAAAATGTTTGACCATCACTAGCGATCCATGTGTACAATTATCCATAATAAATTACTTATTATTGTAAACTAATTTGCAATATATATAAGTATATACGTATGCGCTCAATATGGGATGGAGAATCCGATCAAACATAAGTCAATTTTTTTATTCTTCCCCATTCCTGGCCCCATTTAGTATTATTTTCATCTCGCTCGAGTCGAGGATGACGCCGCTTAAATAGCGCGTTGCGATAGAGCCCAAGTGCAGGCACGTCAAGTTGTAATATAGTCTCGGAAGTCCGAGTGTCGAACCACAGGGATAAGTGAAGAGGAATGGAATGGATTACGGATTAAGTGATTTTCTGGTTTCTGTGAGTTGGTTTGTTGTAGAACAACGTAAATGTAAAACAGATGCGAAAATAAATAAGAAAGCACTAAGGTAGGTGGAGATTAGTTACGATTTAAGGAACGGTGATCATTAGCTCATACTAAGATTAGAACACAAGGATTCTCGAGAAATGGGGAATGTTGGTGTATCTCTCAATAGCAGAGGGTGCGACGCTAGGCGACTCATTCCCGAATTGAAGCTATATCAAGAGAGATACAAACGACATACCACCAAAGACGAGGTTATCATTCCTACCTCTTAGCTACGGGTGTGAAGCAAGGCCACCCATTCCCGATGAAGCTAATCCGAGATAGATATGACGAACTCATCATAAAAAGATTTAACATCAAGCAAGTGTGGTAATCTCATGATTTAAAGAATGAAAATTATAAAGTGAATCCTAACAATGAAACGGAATAAAGTTTATGGGATAAATTAGTCAACTCATCATTTATCACATATGGTAGAAAATAAAGAGTCTAAGTATCACATAAAGTGTAAGAAGCACTCAATATATCAATAAATGAATCAAAGATAAGCTAAACAAATTTAAAATCCATCTATGGAGTTTTAAGAACTATTCATAATTTCTATGAAGAGGGAAAAACTCCATGGATGGGGGAAAGGGACTACAAGCTTTTTAGAACCATATAAATATGTTGTATGTTCATTAACAACCAAGCACTAAATATACAAGGCATATAAAGTCTTAATATTATGAATATACCTAGAAAGCTTGCAACAATGGAGGAAATGAAGAAGAAAAGGATTTACAACTATTTCTCAAACTTTAAACATGGATTGAGCCATAAATCACCGAATATTATATCGCGGTTCACCTCCGTAACCTTAGTAAAAGACTACTCCATAATACTCGAAACAAGAATTATAGAAGAAGCATTCATTTCTTAAAATCAAAGTAAACTTACAAGAAGAAGAAGAAATTACAAGGTTTTAGCTCCCACTTCTCTCTAGAACTTGTACAAAAACTTAGATCCCTCTAGCCTAGAAGCTAAGAAAAATAACATATACTAAAATATTGCAAAATATCTAACTAAATATCTAAAATAGCTTGAACCACTAAAATAGCCCATTTTGGGTGTGAAATGGCCAAGTTGCAAGGGCCATGATCGATCATGGTTATGCCCATGATCGATCATGGAAGTGCTCTGCCAGAAAATCTTGCAACCATGATCGATCATGGCTTTGCCCATGATCGATCATGGGTCTGGAACTTGTTCACTCAGCACTTTGCAAGCCTCCGAGCTTACTCTTGATCACTTCATGCAATGCCATTGTACTCCAATCCTACAAACACATGGAATACTACAAAATACACACCAACTTGGGCCATGTTAGATACAAAACTCGCTAAGACACTAATCTCAAGATAAGCGGATAATTAGGCAGAATTAAAGCAACAAACGCGTCATGCGTCTCTGGGAAAGAGCTTATGCATGACAATATTATGCGTTTATCAACTCCCCTCAACTTATCTCTTGCTAGCCCCTTAGCAAGACAAAAATATATAATTACAAAAGCACTATGCTTAAACAAAAAAAATTGTTAACTTCTAAGTTCCCAAAGAAGACGAGTTGCATCTCGTGAAGGTTTTCAGAAATGATACCTACAAACATCAGAAGTTTGATCATGATGAACGATGAGAATGAAGATTCAAGTTTCAATTTGCAAAGCAAGAGGCATTATTATCAATTTTCCAGAATGACGGACTTTTGAATGATCATCTAATTCACCTATCTCCTTTAGAACACAATCACATATTCTCCAATGCTCAAATACCAGACTTCGATTCAAACAATTCGATATAAACACAAAGAGTCATAATCATTCAAGAAGGAAGAGAGAACTTTTTCAAAAACAAAAGCTCCAAGATATGTCGATTCTAAGCACTTTCTTTATCTTTTACTTGAAAATTTCGCTAAATTAGATCAGGGTGGTTTTCGTCTCTATGGGGGGCAGCGGTCTCACTTATGAAATTTTTCAAAATTCTGCTCATTCATTGGAGCTTAAAGGAAGCTATTCACCCTTTCCCATATGGCAACCTATACCCATCCATAATATTAGACAAAGAGACTTAAGATTTAGTCAAGTGAAGCTTTAAGTCAATATTAGGATAAAAGTCATCCAAGTTATCAAAGTGCTATGCTTTTGTCCTCTCATTGGAGGATCTTTTCGAAAGAGCTTCCATTATTTTTGGACAAAAATTTCTCTTCTCTCAATGAAAATAAATCTAGGTGTTATTACCGAATTGAAAACAACCGAAGCAATCTAGCATGTGGAGCATGAGAATATAACGGGATATGAGACTAAGTGGAGCAAGGCAATTTAGATTATCATTCAAATTCCTATCTAGATCAAAGAATTCATGCCAAAAGCTAATGAAACAATAATCTTCATCGAACAAAATATCAATCAATCATCAATTTTCAAACTTCTAAAAAAAAATTGAACAAATCTCTTCTACTCATGGGAATGACTGATAGCAAGCCAAACAAAATAAACACAAAATAACGTACCCCCCTCCACTTGAAACACACATTGTCCTCAATGTAAAGATAACAACAACAACGCACGGAAGGGCTACAATGGCTTTGCTCTCCATGAGACAAAAATAAGATATAAACAAAAACTATTCACAAAACGGGTTAGAATTAGAATTCAAAAGCAAAAACTATAATATTCAATCATTAAAACCAAGTTCTAGAGTTAACATCAAGTCTCAATTCTAATACAACCCAAAAGAAATAAAATAAAACTAAGCATAAATATAGGTACTTAAAGAGTTTTCAGGCTATCACATCATCATCACATATCAGAAGGTGGGGGTGGTGGAAAACGACCATACAACGCCTCGAACTGCTGGCGTATGAACTCCTGCTGAGTCGTCATCTGAGCTGCAACTCGTGCCTCGACCTGAGCTGCAATATCTGCCTCCAAACGGTCCTGACGCAGTACCATAATCTCTACCCTCTCGTTGACGCTAGCAAACCCGGTCTGCATCAAAGCAGTCATCTGCTCAAACTGCTCTCTAATGAACTCCCTATTGTCATCCACAGGCCCAGAGCTTGCCCTTCTTCTACGCCTTGACTGACCCGGAACATCCGCTCCTGCTTCCTCTGCCCCTTCTTCTTCGCTATCCCCCTGTTGTGGTGCAGTTCATTTGCGCATCATTCAAGGTCCTACTTGCATAGTATATCACACCCGGTTTCTTGTCTTTTCGTTGACCAAGAACCGCTCCCACCGCATAGTCACTTGCGTCGCACATAAGCTCGAATGGCAAGCTCCAGTCCGGTGTCTGCATAATCGGCGCAGTAGTAAGCATATGCTTCAGAGAGACAAAGGCTTCCTCGCACTTGGCATCCCACTGAAAGGGTGCATCCTTGAGAAGTAGACTACACATGGGCTTGGAAATGGAACTGAAGTTCTTGATAAACCTCCTATAAAACCCGGCATGTCCTAGAAAAGATCGAACATCTTTGACATTCTTCGGTGTAGGAAGTTTAGCAATCAACTCAATTTTAGCTTTATCCACCTCGATTCCTTCTGAAGAAATGATGTGCCCCAAAACAATTCCCTTGGTAACCATAAGATGGCACTTCTCCCAGTTCAATACCAATTGTTTTTCCACGCATCTTCCCAAGACCTGTTCCAGGTTAGCCAAGCAATTGTCGAATGACTTACCATAGACGGTAAAGTCATCCATAAAAACTTCCAAAGTCCTTTCCACCATATCGCTAAAGATACTTAGCATGCACCGTTGGAAAGTGGCCGGTGCATTACATAGACCAAAGGGCATTCTTCGATAAGCGAAGGTACCAAAAGGACATGTAAAGGTGGTTTTTTCTTGATCATCTAGGTCAATCTCAATTTGATTGTACCCGGAAAAACCATCGAGGAAAGAGTAATATTCATGACCCGTTACCCTCTCTAGAGTTTGATCCAAAAAGGGGAGGGGGAAATGATCTTTACGAGTAGCCTCATTGAGTTTACGGTAGTCAATACACATTCGCCACCCGGTGGTGACTCTTTGTGGAATCAACTCGTTTGAGTCGTTCTTGACTACCGTAAGACCCGATTTTTTCGGTACCACTTGAGTTGGACTAACCCATTTACTATCCGAGATTGGATAGATGATCTTTGCATCCAATAATTTCAACACCTCGTTCCTAACCACTTCTTGCATGTTAGGATTCAACCGGCGTTGAAATTTCCTTGATGTTTTTGCCCCATCCTCCAAGTGAATTTTATGTGTACAAATCAAAGGGCTTATTCCTTGGAGGTCGGCAAGAGTCCAACCAAAAGCTTTTTTATATTTACCAAGCAAATGAACTAACCTTCCTTCTTGGTCATCCGAAAGTTCGGACGAGATGATAACTGGGAAGGTATCTGAAGCTCCCAAAAAGGCATACTTCAAATTGCTCGGCAATAGCTTGAGATCCATTTTTCCTTCAAGCTTTTTGGTGGGAGATTGTGTGTTTTCCTCTTTCTCCAAAAACTCAACCTGTTTGTCACACAAGGAGAACACTTGCATACAATCCTCGAGTTCATCGGAAGTGGTTAGATAACCTTCCATTGACTCTGATTCGAAATTTGCCACAAAGTGGTCTTGGATACATGACTCTATCATGTTTACGTGTTCACTTTCCTCATCATCATCGTCGTCTCTTTGATTGCTCAAAGAGAACACGTTTAGCTCTAAAGTCATGTTTCCAAATGCTAACTTCACAATTCCATTCTTGCAATTTATTATGGCATTAGAAGTAGCAAGAAATGGTCGCCCAAGGATAACTGGAATCTCCTTAGCGGGATTCGACACGGGTTGCATGTCGAGGATGATAAAGTCAACGGGAAAATAAAACTTGTCAATTTGAACAAGCACATCTTCGACTATCCCTCTTGGTATCTTAACGGATCGGTCCGCTAATTGAATAGTAACCCTCGTGGGTTTCAACTCACCCAACCCCAATTGTTGATATACAGAATATGGGAGTACGTTCACACTTGCTCCCAAATCTAGCAAAGCATTTTTGATCCTACAATTTCCTATGACACACGAAATTGTGGGGCAACCGGGGTCCTTGAACTTAGGGGCTCTCGTGCCTTGCATGATGGAGCTCACTTGCTCCGCCATAAAGGCCTTCTTCTTAACATTCAACCTTCGTTTTGTCGTGCATAAGTCCTTGAGGAACTTAGCATACGAAGGTATTTGCTTGACCGCGTCAAGCAATGGAATGTTGATTTTCACTTGTCGAAACACATCCAAAATCTCAGTATTAGATTTGGATGGTTGGTTCAATCTCTCCGGGAAAGGGACCTTAATTTCGTTCTTGATTTTCTCAAGATCCTCCTTTCCTTGTCTCTCTTCCTCTCTCTTCTTCTCTTCACTCACAACTTTTTCTACCTCCGACTCCTCAACATGCGTGGGATTAACTATGTCCGCCACCTTGGGGGTTTTAGGAACAATAGTTTTGTCTACCTCCTTACCACTTCTCAAGATTGTGATAGATTTGAGTTCTTCTATCTTGGAGCTAGACTCTCCTCCCTCTACTACTTGAACTTGACCTCTAGGATTCGCTAAAGGTTGAGAGGGGAATTTTCCCTTCTCTTGGGTAGCTAGGGCGGTGGTGAGTTTAGACATTTGAGTTTTTAACTCACCCACATCACGATCCGTTTTGTCCACAAATGATCTCAACAAAGCTTCCAAGTTTTGGTTGGGATTTTGATTCTGAGGTGGAACAAAAGAGTTTTGAGGTTGTTGTTGTTGCCTTTGGTTCTGATTATATTGGTTGTGGTTCTGACTTTGATTTCCTCCCCAACTAAAATTGGGTGATTCTTCCATCCTTCATTGTACCTTTGAGAATAAGGATCGTTTTGGTTACGGTTTTGGTTGTACTGGTGTAAAGCATTGACTTGGGCGGGATTTTTGAGGACTTCCCGGAAAGCGGGAATGGTAGGACAATCCTCGGTGGTGTGTCCTGAATTTTCACAAATGACACACAACTGACTCGAGGATACTACGTTGACCTCCTTAAACTTACTTGCTTCCATTGCCTCTACTTTCTTAGACAATTGGAATAACCTCGCACCCATGTCATCCTCATTAGACACTTGGTACAACCCACCCCTTCCTTGAGTTTTTGCTTTGGGTTCCTCGGAATAGGTGTTCCAATTTTGGGCACCTTCCGCTAATTCATCAAAATACAATAAAGCCTCATCGGGATTCTTACTTAAGAATTGACCATTACACATGGTCTCAACAAACGTACGCATATCAGGGGTGAGAGATTCATAGAAAAAACTAACAAGGCTCCACGTTTCGTGACCATGGTGAGGGCATGCGTTTAGAAGTTCCTTGTATCTTTCCCAACACTTATAAAAAGTTTCATTTTCTTTTGGCGAAAAATTAAATATCGCCCTTCTTAAAGCATTGGTTCTATGCACGGGAAAGAATTTTTTTAGAAATTCCGCTTGAAGTTCTTGCCAAGACCGAATTGATTGTGGTCTTTGAGCATTTAGCCAAATTTTTCCTTTATCTTTTAGGGAGAAAGGAAAGAGCTTTAAACGCATGACATCCTCATTAATATTTGCCTCACGAAATGTGGAGCAGACTTCTTCAAAGTCTTTCAAGTGCAAGTATGGGTTTTCCGACTCCATACCATGAAAAGAAGGGATATGTTGAAGCATACCCGGTTTGAAAGAGAATGCTCCGGCTTGGCCAGCGGGAAGCACAATGCACGAATTCGAAGTTGCCCGAGGCGGTTGAAGGTAGTCTCTCATGGTCCTAACATGAGGAACATTGTTGGCACCTTCCCCTTCATTATCGCTCTCGTGATCCGCTGCTCTACCTTGGTTTGCCATTCTTGGAGATGTGGGAGGGCTAATTCGAATATCCACAAACAATCGCCCTTGCATGGGCTTGGACAATGATTCGAATCACTCCTTGGGAACTCTACAAAATAAAACAGAAAATAAGGGAGAAAAATAAATTAATCAAATAGAGAGAAATACTTACAGAATGGTTTTATACAAAACCCAGAATCCGCCTTTTGCCTTATCCCCGGCAACGGCGCCAAAAACTTGACGCCGCTTAAATAGCGCGTTGCGATAGAGCCCAAGTGCAGGCACGTCAAGTTGTAATATAGTCTCGGAAGTCCGAGTGTCGAACCACAGGGATAAGTGAAGAGGAATGGAATGGATTACGGATTAAGTGATTTTCTGGTTTCTGTGAGTTGGTTTGTTGTAGAACAACGTAAATGTAAAACAGATGCGAAAATAAATAAGAAAGCACTAAGGTAGGTGGAGATTAGTTACGATTTAAGGAACGGTGATCATTAGCTCATACTAAGATTAGAACACAAGGATTCTCGAGAAATGGGGAATGTTGGTGTATCTCTCAATAGCAGAGGGTGCGACGCTAGGCGACTCATTCCCGAATTGAAGCTATATCAAGAGAGATACAAACGACATACCACCAAAGACGAGGTTATCATTCCTACCTCTTAGCTACGGGTGTGAAGCAAGGCCACCCATTCCCGATGAAGCTAATCCGAGATAGATATGACGAACTCATCATAAAAAGATTTAACATCAAGCAAGTGTGGTAATCTCATGATTTAAAGAATGAAAATTATAAAGTGAATCCTAACAATGAAACGGAATAAAGTTTATGGGATAAATTAGTCAACTCATCATTTATCACATATGGTAGAAAATAAAGAGTCTAAGTATCACATAAAGTGTAAGAAGCACTCAATATATCAATAAATGAATCAAAGATAAGCTAAACAAATTTAAAATCCATCTATGGAGTTTTAAGAACTATTCATAATTTCTATGAAGAGGGAAAAACTCCATGGATGGGGGAAAGGGACTACAAGCTTTTTAGAACCATATAAATATGTTGTATGTTCATTAACAACCAAGCACTAAATATACAAGGCATATAAAGTCTTAATATTATGAATATACCTAGAAAGCTTGCAACAATGGAGGAAATGAAGAAGAAAAGGATTTACAACTATTTCTCAAACTTTAAACATGGATTGAGCCATAAATCACCGAATATTATATCGCGGTTCACCTCCGTAACCTTAGTAAAAGACTACTCCATAATACTCGAAACAAGAATTATAGAAGAAGCATTCATTTCTTAAAATCAAAGTAAACTTACAAGAAGAAGAAGAAATTACAAGGTTTTAGCTCCCACTTCTCTCTAGAACTTGTACAAAAACTTAGATCCCTCTAGCCTAGAAGCTAAGAAAAATAACATATACTAAAATATTGCAAAATATCTAACTAAATATCTAAAATAGCTTGAACCACTAAAATAGCCCATTTTGGGTGTGAAATGGCCAAGTTGCAAGGGCCATGATCGATCATGGTTATGCCCATGATCGATCATGGAAGTGCTCTGCCAGAAAATCTTGCAACCATGATCGATCATGGCTTTGCCCATGATCGATCATGGGTCTGGAACTTGTTCACTCAGCACTTTGCAAGCCTCCGAGCTTACTCTTGATCACTTCATGCAATGCCATTGTACTCCAATCCTACAAACACATGGAATACTACAAAATACACACCAACTTGGGCCATGTTAGATACAAAACTCGCTAAGACACTAATCTCAAGATAAGCGGATAATTAGGCAGAATTAAAGCAACAAACGCGTCATGCGTCTCTGGGAAAGAGCTTATGCATGACAATATTATGCGTTTATCAGAGGACTTTGCGTTGTTTTTGCTATAACCAAAGTATCTTTATTTAGATCTTAAAGAACCAACTACCTTAAACATGCTCTTGTAGAATTCAGAACTCAATTTTGTGTACACCACGATTTCCTTACCTTTTCTCTTACATGAGGAAGGCTTACTTTTCTCAGTTACGTTTTTCGCTGCCACATTTTGTTTCTCAACCGTAGAACTAACTTAATCGAAACTTGGGGAATTTAGCCTCTTGGACAAGGATCCATGAACAATTAGATTGAAATAATATCGGGCATCCTCTTATTGGTTTCTGATAACAACTACCGCCGTAAGGGAAAGAAACTTAAGTTTTCAGTGAAACAGGGAAACCACTGCCTTTATCTTCCTCAACTAGTTGCGTCCAAGGATTGCTGATGTAGAACAGGTAGCGGACCTGTATTTAACAGCACTGGATCGTCGTAAGCCCGCCTGGCCCAAAAATTGACGAGACCAGAATTGCGTGGGGCCTGGCTAGTTTGACCCGAAACGGCCCAGAGAAATCAAGTCACTGCCTCTGGCGGTGATGCACGTCGTTTTTTGGCCAAAATCCTTCATTTAGGCCCCCGAATCCGCGTATTTACTATTTAAGGCAGGTCTTAATTATGCAATAAGTTGAGTTTGGAAAGTCAGATTTGACTTCCGTCAAATCCCGCGCGATCCTTAACATCAGCACTGCAGAATCCCATAATTTCTGCAATTTCCTATTTTTGGCAGTTTTTTGACTTATTTCGAATTTGTTTCCTTTTTTTTCATTTTGTAATCTCTTATAAGGGAATCTCTCTGTAATGGTGGAGGCAGTTCATTTTTTTAATAAAATTTCGAGTGTTTTCTCTATATTGTGAGTTTATTTCCCATTTCATAGCTTTCCGCTACGTCAATTGCACTGTATAGGGAGTAAATATTCATTACAAAAAATTCCATGTTCTTGGTTACCTTCCCAATCCTTATTGGAATGACAACTATGCAAATCGGCCTTACCGGTTCACCCTAAAGCTATAAATCTGTGCATTTATTGATCGGATGCTCTTCCTCGGTATGAAGCGTTATAGCTGATTGTATACATTCAGATAAAGCACCATTATAGGGAACCTCAACCCCCTCTAAATCCTGTTCACTAAAAAAAGGGCTCGTACAACAAGTTGCTTTCCCTATCTCTCTTCGGCGGGGCCAAAATATATATAATTTCAACGATTGGATGGGCCTAAGACCAAAGTTGGACTCTGAAAAGTTTGGTCCTAAGGTAATTTCTAGTTTTATCTAGTCGGTTAGTAATTCCATAAATGGCCTTAATAATTTTTACAACTAGTCGCTTTGTTTGCACCATAACCATTCCACTATGTGTTTATTTCTTCTGATCAACCTTCTTCCTAGTGGGTTTCACATACTCTACCAAGTGTCCCCGTTCTATTAGTTTTGCTACAACTTGGTTCAACATCTTACAGTTTTGTGCCCATGATCCTCATGATAGGAACATCGGAGTTTGGTATCTTTGGTGCTCGGATCACTTCCCATTTGCTTTGGCCACTTGAAGAACCATTTTCCTTATATCTCGAACATGATTTTGTGTATTGGCTTACCAAATATGGTACTGTTAACTCCTTTAAAAGCCTTAGAGCTTGGTTTATTCTCACCTTCCCAATCATCTTTTCAGCTTTTCTTCCTAGATCATTTTTCTCTCCTATCGGTTGCTCTAACCCTGGGCAATAAGTCATCAAAGGTCCTCAGAGACCTTCTAGTGAGATCATTATAAATGCCATTGGTATCCCATGGCAAACCAAACTTAAAAGTGCTAACTACATTCACAATCCTCTGTTTTCTAGAATAATTCCAAATGTTTCTCTTTGTTTCTTATTTAAATGGGTTAATTAGAGCTTCAAGGCCTTTAACAACCTGATTGTTTGTAATGAAGCAAGTCGTGAACTACTCGGCCAGCTCTCTAAAGCTGTCAATTTTGTTCGATGGTGAGTTGTCAAACCATCTTAAATCCCCCCCCCCCAAATTAGATGGGAACATTCTGTATATAAATGCTTCCTCATTCCTCCAATAGGCCAAAACCCTTGTAATGTCGGACATGGTCAATAGGGCCTATACGACCTTCATAAATGATAATTTTTTGCTGTTTGAACTCTTTTGGTAGGGGTGTAGTTTGGATTCATTGTGTGAAGTAGGACCCTTGGTCTTCTCCAAAAGTTTCATGCCAGCTCTGTGGCAGACTTTCCATCGGTTTTCTTATCAGCAATTGCCGAATAGATCATTTTCCTTAACCTTACATAGCCAATTTTTTGGTTGGGTTTTACCTTGGGTCATTCCTTGGGCTACTCTGCCCCCTACCCAATAAAATACGTTGGGACGAACAGTATGCTTAGGAACTTCATATGCTTGCCGATCAACTGCATTTTCAAGTCTGGGTGCTTCTGCCACCTTCTTTTTCCCTTTATCTTAGAACATTGACTCATTGATATCTGGATTTATCGTTTCCCTAGTAAAATATGCATGAGATCCTTTTGACGGGCTTTTTTTCACAGGTTGCTGACCATCATATTTGTTTGAGGTTAGGTTCCTCTGGTGGTTTTAATTCCTAATCCAGAGGTACATCCTCCCTAGATAGGTGTGTGTTAATTCTATTGACTTAATAGCTTAAAAGAAGTACAATTACAGAGTGATTTGGGTTTGGCTAAAGGAGGAAGAGGATTGTACGAAAGTGAATGTAGAATGGAGAGAATTATATATACACATACCTAGATTTTATATACACACATGTATACAAACTTCATTTTTTCTCTCTATATATAACCATCCAATATATATATAACCATCCAAATAAGCCAGTTGCTTAAAAATAAAAGCCATTTGCTTAAAAATAAAAACCATATCCTCCAAAACTTGCTCTCAGTTTATGTCTACTAATTTCTCGTTTTTATCTGTCTCTCAACAACACAGAGATTCATCATCATTCCCCTATCTCTCTCAATAAAGCACCACTAAGTTCCCTCCATCGTCCACAAAGCATCCTCAATAGGTCTATCTCTTTACACCGTTCTTTCTTTTCCCCTTCTTATCTTCATCAACAAAATTAAAACAAGCAATCAATAATAAGAAAATTCAAGATATGAATTTGTCCATTTCATGTCAAAGATTTAAAAGGCTCGATTATCTCTGCCCTAAAAATAGTACCCCAAATAAAAAAAAGATGGAAAATTACCCTTTTGTACACCATCAAATTCGCACAATTACTATCATATACAACCCACAAGAACGTGTATCCTCTCTCTTAGTTGAAATTCCTAAATAAACCCATATTTTTATTTTATGTTTTGTAGAAAACCCAGTTCATCTATGGCTATCAGAATAATCAAACCTAGTTTTTACATTTACTACTATGTATTTTAAATTCCCTCAATTAAGGTTTCAGGAAAAAAAAAACAAACTTTGATAAATGGTTGGATTCTTCTCACTAAGAAAGCGTAATTGTGGAGATAAGGAAAATTCAAAGTTAAAAGCCAATTATGAAGCAAATAAAACACAAATTCGAAGCCTAAATTTGAAATAAAACAAAAATAGAGAAAGAACAAAGAGAAATCGTCAAGAGATAGATCGTTTCAAGCAAATATATCGTTAAATAAAGTATCTTGATTGGGAGGAAATGATTTAATTTTCTTAATAGGGAGAGAGGGGGGGGGGAGAAAGAATGATGTAGAGAAATAAACTTTTCTTTTGACTAGAAATGAAGCAATTGAGTATTTTGAGTTTAGAAAAAAGAAAGTTGTTGAATTTTGTATTTAGATAGTATAAATGAAATTAGGGTTTGGGTTTGGATTACAATAAAAAAGTTTAGAATCATTTCCTTTGAGGTTAAGATTATAATTTGAATTATCCCCTAGATAATAGGCATAATTTGAGTTACCTCCAAGGTCAAATCAGTCATTTTGCACCTAAAATTTAACGAAAGCTAAACTCGTCAAATAAAAGGGGGTAACTCAAAGGATTATCAAACTGGGGGGGGGGGGGGGTTGGGGGGGGGTAAATCTAGTTATAGCTATTATTTAGGGGGTGGTTACTCATAAAGGCCCAAATTATTATATATAAAAGGTAAACTTGGGTACTACTTTAAGACAAATGTTGTCATTAATCATATTCATACTTGTATAAATGGTTATTTCCCATCACTTATCATCCAGCTCAACTTTCCTCTGTTTATTAGGCGATCAGAATTGGTCGGTCGTCATTGAATTTAAACACATTGGTCAGCTAGCTATGATAGCCAAATAGTGGTCGGCAGACACATGAAAAATATTTGGCACGAATGGAAGGCATCTTAAGCATTCATGCAATATTTATTGTTCTTCTTCTCCGTGTACACACTCAATCATGACAAAACACTAGTATGCTATTTATAGATGTAAAGGTCGGTTAATAACAAAAGAGATAGACATTAATTTATTAATTATTCCTTGGAACTTACACAAATTACTTTTTATCCACACAATTTTCTTGGACATTGCACACTCAATTTCTAGAAGTCACTTAAAACTTTTAAAAAATAATATACACCTTTGCTTGGAAGATTTTTAAGACACTACACCTCCACCAAGGGTAAATACATAACCACTAGTAGACTTTATATCATCTAAATCGGATTTCCAATTGCCATCGCAGTACCCTTTTAATATTTGTGGAAAATTTCCAAATTTTAATCCATAATCAATGGTGCCTTTTAAGTACTTGGCTATCATTTATAGTGCATTCCAGTGTTCTTTATTAGGACACTGAGTATAACTTCTTAATCTGCATACAGCATAAGCAATGTCAAGTCTTGTACAATTCATCAAGTACATTAGGCTACAAAAAATTTGGGCATATTCACATTGGGAGACACTATGCTCTTTATTTTTCTTAAGTTGGGTGTTAGCTGATTAAGGTGTCGTTACAGGTTTACAATCAAAATACCCAAATTTTTTCAATATTTTATCAACATAGTGCTCTTGTGATAATGAGACCATCACTTATTTTGATAATTTTAATTGATAAAATCACATCAGCTTGTCCCATATCTTTCATGTCAAAATTAGAAGCTAGGAATTTCTTGGTCTCATTAACCACATTCAGGCCAGTACCCAAGATGAGCATATCATTAACATATAAGCATACTATCACATATGTGTTAGTATCAAACGATTTATAATATATACGTTTGTCTGCCTCATTTATCAAATAACCATTTGATACTAACACCGTATCAAATCTATCATGCCATTGTTCTGGTACTTGTTTGAGCCCATATAAAGATTTAGCTAGCTTGCATACCTTGTGCTCATTGCCAGGAACCATAATAATATACTTTTGGGCCTAAATGAAAGCAATAATATATTAATTTGACAGTTAAATGTTTTGTGAAATTGAACTTTTTAAATTTATATTTTTGCAAAACAAAAACTATTTAATTTGGTGTTACAAGTGCAACAGTTATTTGTAAGCATTCACTATAACATGTACATCTAGCTTAATGTAAAAAGTTACAACCTCACCCCACGCCACCTCAACATCATTAATATATATATATAATTAGTGGAACAATATTTGAAGTATCATCAGCTTTAAATTCAACTAAATTTTGTTATGTTAAGAATATTACCTACCATAGCTAATGGTAGAAACTACGCAAGATAGCACTCTAGTTTATTTTTGGCATACTAGCATTTGGGCCAAGAATTCTTTTATGAAATATAGAACGTCAAAACATATATATGTGGCACAAATGCCGTTGATTTTGATTGAGTGTTATTTTGGAGCCAAGAAATCTTCTAAAGAATTTAGAACACATCGTGAAAAAATTTGTGATTTTGCTCGTGTTCAAAATTTGCTGTCGTTGGCTGTTGCAGTCAATCATGTATGTGGCACAAATGCATGCTGAGAAAAAAATTCTAGCGATATTCCAAACAGATCTTATAAAATGAAACTTTTGCACAATATGTGGCACCCATAAAAATACTTAGATTAGAGGTAGATATAATTATTTTGATCATCACTGCATATGTATTAAATTTCATTTATTAATTCTTATCTCCCTAGCTTTCTTGACTCAAGAATTTGTTCAACTGTTTGAACCGGAGGGGCAGGTTCTTTCGCAGAAATCTCGTCTTGAACTGAAGGCGCTTGTTCTTTCTCCGGAATCTCATCCTTAAGCAAGGAGTTGGCTCTTTTGCTGAGATCCCTTTCTGAACCAGAGGAGCGGGCTCTTTAATTAGCTCGAATCTTGTCCATAACCAGTGGACGTGATTCAATTACTGAAATCTTATCCTGGCCTGAAAGAAGTGTCGATGGCTGACTTACTAGATAGAACACATCCTGACTCGGACAAATTGTCAGAGTCAGCTATTTTAGGGTGAAACATATATAAGTAGGGGTAGAGGGAACATAGGCACAGTGGGGGCCTAAGTCCCCACTTGGATTTGGAAAATTTTCTTTGTGGTATTGTATTTTTATATTTCTGTAGGGGCCTTTCTTTGAAATTCAAAACTATGAAGTTGTTTTTGTAAAATTTTTCAAACTCCGGGGTTTGATTTGTATTTGGTATTAAAAAAAGATTAGTCTTCACCTTTAACCCCATTAATTATACAAAAACATATATGGACCTTCAAAATATTAGATATCATAGGCTTGCCCCTCATATAAGATGATTTCTATCAATTGATCAATTTAACAGTTAGACAAACAATTAAATATCTAGAGTACTGTCTATTATTAGATTGAAATATCACATAGACCCATATTCTATTTCTGAAATATATCTTATATTCTCTCATCCTACTTCCTCTCTTTTAAATAAATAAAAGAAAGGTCTGAGTCTCTTCCTCCTAACTACAAAGAACGAAAATCCTCCAAACCCCTAGAGAAAATGCAAGAAATTTATGTATGAAAATGTGTTTATTTGTCGAAAAAAACTTTTAACATTGAGAAAGTTATAATAATAATAATAATAATAATAAAAAAAAAAAAAAAAAAAAAAACGCTGAAAATGTTTTTCAACGTGTTCAAGATATGAAGCCTCAAAACTTTTCATAACTTGTATTTTTTTTCTACATCCCCTTATATAATTGATATTTAATATACAATTTTCAGTGTTATTCTTTCTTGTAATTAAAAAAATTGTTTACTGTTAATCAAGCCCCACTAAACTTAATTCCTACCTCCGTCACCGTATATAAGTAATAGTGTTAAAAAAGTGACTTAAATGGCCTTACTTATAATTAATTAAGTCACAAAATTAACAATTGACTTAAATGATATTATTTGTTGTAGTGAGTACACACCCTGAACGGGAGGAAATGGCTTATTTATCGGAGTCTCATCTTGAATAGGAGGAACGGGCTCCTTCGCAGGAGTCTTGTCGTCGCCTCGAATTGCTAGGCTCTGTTGTGGTTGCCATTCTTGAACAATAGAGGCAATAGAGGGAGTAGTGGCGAGAAACCCCAAGGTACAATACAAACAATTTGGGAGTCTAAATTTATCGATCAACTCTCCTAGTCTTCTTTAAATTGACGAAAATCAATTAAAAAATAAAGGATATAATTTGAATCATTAATTTCAAATTTAAATGTTCATAGTGGATTATGATTAATAGGGTTCTCGCTAAAGGAAAACACTTCGTCTCACAAGTAGTCAAAATTGATCTAAATAATTTAATTTCAAATTAATAATCCAGATACCTTAAAGGCATTCTTGACACTTTAGAAATGCAAGATCTAATACAATCTAAATTTTTAAGAATCACAAGTTATTAAATTATCAATGATAAAAAATGTAATATATACTTTTATGAGATTCAATACATTAATTATATTCATAAATAATAATAATAATAATAATAATAATAATAATAATAATAATAATAATAATAATAACTCTTAATCTTACATGTTGCAAAATGAAAAGTTAGTAACACATTCTCATTTTGCTAGGATATGACTATTACGTCAAACCTTGTGCAGTTTGTTACAACCTCCTCCCCTTCTTAAATCAAAAGATTTCCTCAAAGCAATTACGAAAGAATGTAAAAAAATAAAAAAAATTAAGTCTTTTTAACATCCGGTCCTTATCAAAATATATTTTTATGGATGTGACTCATTAAATTTTTTATATTTTTTTTAAAGTATGGTCCCTCAGGTATAATATTTAACTCTAGCAGAAGCTTTAGCAGAGACTTTGATACATAGATACTTTATCGGTCACAGATATTTTACCTATAGCTAAGAAATCTAGGTTCAATGGTGATGAATACATTACATGTGACCAAGAAATCTCGTTCACAGATACTATACTTTTGACTAAAAAATCGCATATACCAAAATTGAGGGACAACATCCTTTAAAAAAGTAAGGACCACAAGCTTTTAAAAAAAATAAAAAAATTTGATCGCATTCAAAAATTATTTGAGAATAAAGACCGGAGACTGATTTTCTCAAAATTCTTTTGCTAAAATTATTCACAATTATGAATGGGGATTTTCATATGGCTTTTTTTTTTCTTGTTTTTGGCGTTTGAGTGTTTGACCCTTTGTTTTGTTTTATTTTTATATATTGATTCTACATCTTTTAATAATATACTTTGGGCTCCCAAATGAAAACGTTAATGTATTAATTTGACTGTTAAATGCCTTGTAAAATAAACATTTTAAATTTAGATTTTTGAAAAATCAAAACCGTTTAATTTGGTGTTATAACTGTAGGGGTGTGTTTGTTGCGCGGGATTAGAAGTAGGATAGGATTAATTAATCCTATCCGGTGTTTGTTGCCGGAAAGGATAGGATAAGTAAATCCTATCATGCATTTGGCGCAAGCGTGGATAGGACCCGCGTTTGGTACAACACAGGACTGGATTGCACTCGGGATTAATTATACTTTTATCTTTTTAGAACCGGATAAATATATACCACCCCTATAGGTGGTATTATTTTATCCCATGGTTGCCGGATAACAAAATGAATACAATTTATTTTTTTATATTTTTCTTTACATCTTTTAGATAATCAAATTTATTAATGAAAATTTTCAACCATCCAAAATTATAGTAACTCAACTAATAAAATTCATTTATCGTATAATATGATATTTTTATTTTATTAAATGAAGATATTTATAAAATTTTTAATTTTAAAAAAAATGGTAACATAAGAATTTGAAACTTAAAACTGTACTTAATGACTAATTCGTAAATATTTTATGTAATATATAACTTTTCTTCCGGAAGAGTTTTTTATGAAACTTATTTAAATTTTTATCCGACTAGTCCTTATCCTAGTCCTTATCTTATATGCTCTCGCTTAATCCTTATCCAACTGAATCCTTTCCCATCCCATATCACATAATTCCTATCCGACTAATTCCGATTCTTATCCTATCCGGCCATTATCCTATCTTATCCTACCTCCTTATCCGGCGCGTCAAACACACCCTAGTAATAGTTGTCCGTATTCACTGTATATATACCTGTGTGTTATTGAGAGTAAGGGAAGAGTCCAAGGCATATACGTTGTACGATCCAGTTGCAAAAAATGTGATAATCAGCAGGGACGTAGTGTTCGAGGAAGATAAGTCTTGGAGTTGGGATAAGAGTATATGACGAATATATGATTGCTGATTTGGAATGGAACGATGAGGAGGACAGTGAAGCAGTAAGTGAAGACAATGACAGAGCGGTTGAAGAACAGGTTGAAGAAGTCATTGAAGGTTCAGCCAATAGTCCACAAGATATACCGAGAATGAAGAGGAACCATCAAATTCAGCATAGAGAAGAGTCAGAGGACCTCCAGTATGGATGCGTGATTACGTAAGTGGGGAGGGGCTTTCCGAAGAAGAAAACATAGTTGTGAACTTAGCTCTGTTTTCTTCAGCTGATCCAATTTATTTTGAGGACAGGTGAAGCATGACAAATTGAGGATGGCTATGGATTTGGAGATCAAAGCGACAATACGTGGGAGCTCACCGTCTTGCCCTCAGGTGCGGAGAAAATAGGAGTAAAATGGGTCTATAGGACTAAACTGAAAGAAAATGGTGAAGTGGACAAGTTCAAAGCTCGATTGCTGGCTAAGGGATATGTGCAGCAACAAGGGATAGACTACACTGAAGTGTTTGCATCGGTTGCGAGAATGGATACAGTGATTATGATTGTGGCCTTGGCAGCTCAACGGGAATGGAGTCTCTATCAACTCGATGTCAAATCGGCTTTCTTGCGTTGAGAACTTAGTGAAAAAGTGTACGTGGAGCAGCCTAAAGGGTACGGATTGAAGAGTCGTCCTCAGAAAGTGTATAAATTGAAAAAGGCCCTCTACAGACTGAAACAAGCTCCACGAGCTTGGTTCAGCGTATCAAAGCACTCTTCATGAGTCAAGGGTTTGAGAAGTGCTATAGTGAACACACCTTGTTCATTAACGAGAAAAAGGGAGGTAATATTTCTCATTGTCAGTTTATATGTAGATGATTTAATATTTACTGGCAATGACGAGTTGATGTTTGCTGAATTTAAAAATCCTATGTTGAGAGAATTTGACATGATCAATTTGGGGAGGATGAGATTCTTCCTTGGCATAGAAGTAGTGCATACGCTAGAAGGAATTTACATGGGCCAAAGAAAGTATGCTCTCGAAGTATTGAGAAGATTTAGAATAGAGAATTGCAACTTGGTTCATAATCCTATTGTTCCAGGCTGTAAGCTTTTTAAGGATGATAATGGTATTCGAGTTGATGAGACTGTATACAAGCAAATTGTGGGTTGTCTTATGTTCTTAACTGCTACAAGGCCGGACTTAATGTATGAAGTGAGCATGGTGAGCAGGTACATGTCGAAGCCAACCGAGTTGCATATGATGGCAGCCAAAAGGGTCTTAAGGTATTTGAAAGGAACCGTAGAGCTGGGATGTTTTGCAAGAAAGGAGGGTGTAAAGGCCTGCTTGGTTATACAGATAACAGTTATGCAAGAGATTTAGATGACCGCAAAAGCACATCAGGCTATGTTTTCATGTTGGGTTCCTGTGCTGTTGCTTGGTCTTCGAGAAAACAGCCAATAGTCACACTTTTGACCACAGAAGCCGAATTCGTGGCTGTTGCTGCTTGTGCTAGTCAGGCTGTATGGATGAGGAGAATACTAGAGAAACTAAGCCTAGTGCAAAATAATTTCACAACCATATTGTGTGATAATAGTTCCACAATCAAATTAACTATCGAAAAACCCGGAATTGCATGGACCAAGCAGGCACAATGATGTGCACTCCCACTTTCTTCGAGATCTCACATGAGAAGGAGTAATTGAATTGGTATACTATGGAACACAGGATCAGCTAGCTGATGGTATGACAAAGCCTCTTACGTTGGAGGCATTTCAAAGGTTCCGGAGTCAGTCAGGAGTTTGCCAAGTGCCTGAATTAAACTAGTTTAAACTGGGAATAGCTTAAGGGAGGGAATGAAGAGAAAGATAAGGATTCTGTTATGGTTTTTTTGTTGCATTCAGTTTGAATAAGTCCAAGTCTTTAGGGTATTTGCTTTCTATTTTTAGTAGCAGATATCACATTGTTTTAGTTGCAAACGTGAGCAAGTTTTTCTCTTTCCTGTTGAAGTGTAAAAGGCTATTTAAAAGGCCTTAGTTGTTCAATAAGAAATTACCGAGTATTCTCCTGCTTCGGTTTTTCAATTCTTAAGAATTTTGGAATAATCTCAAGGTTCTATTATTAGAAAGAATGTTTCTTAGTGGACTATTCTAAAATTTATGTTTTTGTTGACTGTATCTAACTTGACTTTTCTTAATGTGTAGTATCTACCACTAACGAGAACTTACACATATACATTATTTGAGTATTTGTGATTTCTCGGTTATAGGTACAGTGCTTGTGACTGAGAAATAGTCACATATATGGTACCTTTGATTGAACAATCTCGGTCTCACAGAGATTGTAACTGTAACCGAGAAATCACAGATGCAATATTTGTGTAACAAGAGATACTAAAAAAAGGGATCACATTCTTTTAAAAAAAAAATCTAATAAATCCCATCCTTAAAGTGTTCGAAAACAGGGACTAGATCCTAATATAAATACTAGTTCCTAGTAAGCTATACTAATTTTTCATTGACTTGCCTCTTTGTCCGTAATGTTCTGTTTTAAAGGAAAAGTTTACTTTTTCAGGGTCACTTAAACCTGTTAATGGAAAAATTAATTTTGTGTGCCAATTAAGATGATATTTTGATTTACGAGTGTTCAAATAATTCGTGTAATTGCAATTTTTTTTTTTTTTACAAATTGAAATGTGTTATTTAACATGGTCAATGATGGTGGTGTGAACCTATATATAGTGAGGTACGTAGACACCATGAATTCAACTGAAATGGATAGGTAGTTTCTCAGCACCATGTTAATTGTTTAAGCTAACTTTAGCTCCCGTTTGATTCGGGGTGAAATATTTTTCATCCAGTAAAAAGCATAATGATATACAACAAGTAAAAAGCATAATGATATACAACAAGACAGGTATACACATGAAACGTACCAGAACACAGCACACTTCCTTCCACTGCAACAAAATTAGTGATCCTAACAAATTTTATCTTTAGTTTTCTTCCCTCAGGGTTATTTATTAGGGGAAATAAATAAATAAAAAATCATAATAATTGTAACGTCTTCCATTTAATAGGTTATAATCTAGATATTTATATAAAGTAAAGAACTATCTAATTTGCCAAAATTTAATTTAATTTATTTTATTTTAATCCACACGATATATAAATACGCCTGATGTTCAATTTTGGGGAGAGGGAAGGGAACATGTGCATCCCAGGTAACTCCTCCGAAATTGAAAATATGCTTAATTTAGCGTGTTAACATATATACATAGTCTGCTCTGTTTTTATGTTCATTTTTTTCTAACTTGTATTGCTATGTTACACTATGTCGTGCCTACAGATGCCAATAACTCGGTGCCAGTACTCCCTCTTCCCATATTAAAGTTTGACTTTTATATTTTTTTAAAGATACACAAATTATAACATAATCAGTAGAGAAAAAGTAAAGTCAGTTTATATCCTAGCTTAAGCTGGGATCCAATTCACAAAATATTATAAAAGTACTCCACATCTTCCCAAACTTCCTTCCAAATTTCACAAAATATAAAATGATAAAAAGTAAGCAACAATATCTAAGGAAATATTGTGCTGCTAATTACACTACTTAAAGATACCTAAACATCCTTCAAAATATTGAAGTTTTGATTAGTAAACATAAACTCCTGTCACTATCCTTTGCTTCTGAGCTCCAAATTGCTGCAAGATTCCTTAAAGAAACAAAAAGCACGCACAATATGTAGAGTATATAAGTATATCAAAATCAACCACTTCACTACTATATATGCAGTCAGGTTCCAGATTGAACTTTTGGTCTTAAGTTAACGAGCAAACTTCCTCTTTTTAAGGGGTTCAGACAATCTCTATAAGTACATCACCGACTCCAAATTTCATCAAAAAATTAAACTAGGTTGTGGGTGAGATGACCATTTAAAATTTCAAGAGTTAGAAATGCATATATATATATATGCACATCTGTCTTGTAGTTCACCCACATCAACCAAATTTCGTAACAAAATTCAACCATTACCCCCTCTAAAGGAGAAATTTGTTAGTTAAGTAAAAGCGAAAGCCCTTTATAGAGCCTAGCTAATATGTGTTGATCGAGACTGTAAATCCCATAAATCCCACTTTGGGAAATCAAAGCCTCGCCAAGCAATATATAAAAATAAGGGGGCTACTCCACCCATTGTCAATTAGTTTTGGATTGGATGCTCAAAATTCTAATAAAAAGTATAATTATGTGATAAGAAAATCAATATACTTGAAAAAAAAAATCAAGTTATGTGGCTTTGCATTAGATCTTATGCAAAACCCGCTCAATGTTGACATATGGAGATTTTCCATTGATGAATTTCACCAACACGTGAGTGGGTTTAAAAATTTACCTCCACGAGTTATGGTTCAAGTTCCTCGAGGATCCTCCTTACAGAATACAGCTCACGGATGACATCAGTTAAGTCCATTCGGTCTTGTGGTGAGTCCATGGAGCATGACACCCCAATCTTTATCATGGAAACTAAGCACTCTTTCATTTGATTACCTTCTCTTGATTCTTCTCCACTTCGATTATTGTTGGATGCTGTTGGTAAAACCTCCTCCCCATGATTGCTTGGAAGTTTCCGTTTCATAATCTCAATCACACGATCGGGCAAAGCATTTAAGGAGTAGTTATGAAGGCTAAGACCATTGTCAAACATTGGGTCAATAGGACTCCTCTCTATTATCATCTCCAACAACAATATCCCATAGCTGTAAACATCTCCTTTCATTGATACCTCACTCCCTAGACCATACTCTGTAACATTAAAAAAACAAAAATTATTGAGAAAGAAAATGTTCATTATTTGTGTTTAGAAATTACAGTGACCTCCCCAGTCCTATGGTTTTTTTTTCTTTTATGCATAGCGATGAGTACAGGGATAGACTACGATTCTTTACTAGTTGAGCTACGAGCTAGATCTCCTATGGTTTTCTTTTAAAAATGATTTCACAAATATATTGAACTGTCCTAGGGTTCAAGCACACACCTCTCCTGCATGTGTTTCGGGAGGCTCAATCTCACTATATAAAGAAGATTCCAATGAAAATTACATGAATAAAAATGGAAAAGAAAAATCTCCAATATATACGAGGTTATTCTAACATCAATCTCATAAAAACTGTTACAGGATAGAAATGTTAAGGAAGCTCTAGTTTTAGGTACTCTTAGGTTTAATTTTAGTCCTAAATAGACAGAATGGATGGGGTGAGCAATTCCACAAGTGCAAAATATGCCCCTAAACTATTTTTTATTTGCTGGTATCCTGAGGACCCATTGAATGTTGTTATATAAATATTCTCTTCATCTCCCAATTAAGAGTATGTTCGACTTTCATATTTTTAACAATGTACTAATTTTATCATAATCGAAGGTTTAAAATAAAAGTTATTTCTTGTTTTGAGTTTTAGTACATTGATTATGTCTTAAAAAGGAAATTAACTCTTAATTTGGGACATTCGAAAAAAGTATATTGGATTGATAATTTGGGATGGAGGGTGTATATGTTAATTTGATCCTACCTAGGTGTTAAAACATAAATTGGAGGAGAAGAAATTGTGTTTACCTGGAGCAGCGTACCCAATAGTCCCTCTTATTCCTATTGACGAACTTTGATTTGCAACTGAGAGTTCAGGAAGAGAAAACTTTGCCAGCCCAAAATCTCCAACATGGGCAACCATATCACTGTCAAGAAGAACATTGCTTGGCTTTAAGTCGCAATGTACGATCGGTTCTTCACAATGGTGATGAAGGTAATTGAGTACATTTGCCACATCAATGGCTATGTGAATTTTTTGCTGAAGGTTCAATTTAGGAGGCTCATCTTGTCCATTATAATGGAGCCACTTCTCTAAACTTCCATTAGACATAAACTCGTAAACTAGAGCCTTAAAATCATTACCACGGAAATCAATACTTGAACACAAAGTTATGATTTTCACCAGATTCCTGTGCCGAATATTTCTCAAGGTTTCACATTCAACCATGAAACTCTTAGAAGCTCCTCGTCGCTCAAGGTGAAGTACTTTAACTGCAACCTCCAAGTTGTCATGATTGAGTATTCCTTTAAAGACTGATCCAAAACTTCCAACGCCAATCAAATTTGTTGAAGAGAATCCATTAGTTGCTTTGAGAAGGTCTCCATAAGAGACTTTGGAGAATAAATCTTTGCTCAAAGATCGAGAAGAATACTGCTCTCTCTTTTTCTTTTTGAGCAAGAAAATTGTGAAAGATGACACCAAGAAAACAACTAGAAACGAACACCCTACAACAATTAACACTATGTGCGAATTCGACAATCGTCTTTTCTTTAAGGATGTTGTACTGCATTTGGGTAGCCGTAGTTCATATATGCCTCCACAAACCCCATTATTACCTTCGATCAATATTGCACTTGCATTTGAGAAAACACCTTTTGTTGGTAACTCACCCGCAAATTTATTGAAGGACAAATTTAGGCTATGTAGTGGAAAGCTCTCCAAGAATATTGGAACCGTGCCCGATAAGTTATTTCTGGAGAGGTCGAGGTTTTGAATACTTCTCAAAGATTTGAATGGCAGATGAATAGATCCCTGAAAGAAGTTACCCTTGAGGGATATGTTCACAAGGGAAACACAACTACCGAGTTCAATTGGAATAGGTCCGGATAACTTGTTCTCATATGCATAAAATTCTACCAAAAATTTCAGGTTACCAATTTCTGGAGGTATAGGTCCAACCAAGTTGTTTCCAGCTAGATCTAGTGCAATAGATAAAGCAGAAGCACTAAAAAGTTCTTTGGGAATGGTGCCACTGAGGTTATTTTCAGAAAGATTTAGTAGTATCAAGTTTTTGCACTTTCCAATGCTCGAAGGTATGGTTCCCTCCAAAGCGTTGTTGGATAAATCCACACCGCTCAATAAAGATATGTTTCCTAGAGAGAATGGTATTTGGCCCGAAACTCGAGTTACTACAAGACGGAAAAAATTTAATTTTTGAATCTTGCCAATATCATATGGAATTTGGCCTTCAAATTGGTTGTTTCCCAGTTGTAATATTTCTAAGTTGGCAAGATTACCGAAACCCGGAGGGATTTCTCCATACATTTGATTGTCCGCAACCCCAAAAGATCGAAGTTGAATTGAAAGATTGCCCACAGAATTGGGCAAGGCACCTCCTAATCGGTTAACTGACACTTCCAATCTTTCGAATATGGTGCAGTTGGTTAGAGAACTGATAAAATTCGCTTCATCAGCTTCCCCTCTTCCAAGAGAATTTTCTGTTAAGAGAAGAACTCGAAGGCGTTGAAGGCTTCCGAGATTTGCAGGGACTTTTCCCACAAAATTGTTCATAGTTAATTCAATATGCTGCAGATCAGAAGCATTGGACAAAGATATGGGAATTGTACCTGTTAAATTGTTTCCCCATAGTTGGATATAATTCAGACGAGGAAGCCCCAAGCCTAAATTCTGGGGAAGAGTACCACCGATTCTATTAGCATCCAAAGACAAATTAGTAAGCAACGAAAGGTTATATATAGACGAAGGGATCGTACCAGAGAGATTATTATCCCCGAATTCAATAACCTCCAGGTTTCGCAATTGTCCAAAAGTATCTGGAATACTGCCCTCCAAACCATTCTCAGCTGCATATAGCAATTGAAGAGAGGTAAGGTTCCCAATGGAACTTGGAATCTCTCCCCTTAGATTGTTAATGCTCAATTGTAGTCCCCAGAGCTTTGGCAATCCACCGAGCTCTCTAGGAATCCCTCCCTCGAGCTTGTTGAACCCTAAATTAAGGACCTCAAGGCTTGATAATCGGAATAAATTGGTCGGAATTTTCCCTTTCAATGAGTTTAGCGGAAGCTGTAGTCTTTGTAGCCGAAACAATCGGCCAATTTGAGGAGGAATTTCACCTTGCAGTGAGTTATTGAATATTACCATTTCTCTAATGAAGCTCAAGTTTCCCAGGTAAGGAGACAAGGGGCCGACTAAGCCACTAGAAATTAGGTTCAAGGCAGTGACTCGTCTGTGTCGGCGGCCGCATGAAACGCCTTGCCAGCTGCAAAAATGAACGGAATCGTTCCATGAGTTCAAGGCCCCGAGAGGGTCTTGTAACATTGACTTGAAGGCCAGTAATGCTTGCATATCGGTCTCATTTGTGTAAGTGGGATTGGAAATGGGAAGATTTAGCAGAGCAATGAATAGGGTGAGAACAAGGTTGGTATAGATTGAACTCATTTTTTCTTTCTCAGAGTTCCAAGTGCTACTGTGAGTGCATGAGCCTGGTTTGAGAAGCAGACCGAGGCCTATTTATTAATGCTAATACACGGGAAGACCATTAATTATTAAGTTAAAATTATTATTTTTTTGTACGGAAATTTTGAAAGTAAAATTTACGACTTGATGTCTTGACTCTTCGGGTCTACATATTTATTTTAATTTTAGTGTGGAAATTATTTTATAAGGATCTTGTTGGATTATAGACTTTACTAGAGTATACTTGTGCCATTCGGCACGGTAAATTAAATAAGAATTGATAATAAGATAAAAAGAAGCAACGTGTAATGAATCTAAATCGACAAATTTAAGTTCAATATATCTTCATGCTAGAAAAACTAAAAGTAGACCAAATTGGACCGACTTGTTTTTAATTTTTAAAGAAATTTTTAATCATATTTTTTTATCTTATTTTGATCTCGGCAAAATAAGTTTTTAACAAATTAAACTCAAGGCCTTATGTGAAAATAATTCAATTACGTCTGTTGGTATGATTTGAAAATAGTTTAAAAATTTGACTGATATATTGTTATCATTCCTAAAAAGGACATACTGAGATGACCAATAATGTATGAGCACATAAAGTATGTCCTTAAATGTTATTTTACATAATTCTATATTCATGATGGATCTCGTTTAATTGATATTGATTAGTAGATTTTAAATATTAAATTTTGAATTTTTTATTTTAAGTTATGACATTTTTAATATAGAAAAAATGATTGGTGTGTGAAAATTCATTGTGCGCATATTATTAGTGTTAAATGTTACTCAATAATTTATTTATTTTTACATAATTCTATAGTCATGATGGATCTTGATTAGTAGATTTTAAATATTATTTTTTTATTAAATTTCTTGATTAGTATATTTTAAATATTAAATATTAAATTTTTTTATTTTAAGATGAATCTTGTTTAATGATCTTGATTATTATATAATTTTCTTCATTAGTAGAGTTTAAATATTAAATTTTTTATTTTTTATTTTAAGTTATGACATTTTTAATGTAAAAAAATTTTATTGGTGTGTGAATGTTTACTTTGTGTATATTATTGGTGTTAAATATTACTTAATAATTTTTATTTTTTTACATAATTTTATAGTCATGATGGATCTTGTTTAATTGATCTTGATTAGTAGATTTTAAATATTAAATTTTGAATTTTTTATTTTAAGTTATGGCATTTTTAATGTAGACAAAATTATTAGTATGTGAGAGTTTATTGTGTGTATATTATTGGTGTGAGTGTTTTAACTTTGATGTAACATCTTGATGTGTGTATAAAACTCATCTAATGGTGTAAAACTAATGCATACCATAACATGTATATTTTTAACCATTAGATTCTTATATTTTTTGGAAAAAAAATTAGTCAAAGATAGTGTTTTATAATATAGATAATATATAAATAATATTTATTATTACTTTACCGTCTCTAAAGTTTTTGTACTATGCTAGATTCAGTTACGTTAAAGCTACTTTTCAATTTTCCTTTCGGCAGAAACAATAAAAAGGAGGAAAAAAATGAAGAAATGGTGGTTGGGGGGGGGGGGGGCGTGAAATGAGAAAGCTTGGATAGTGGATTTGGGGCTTTTTTTTTTTTACTTCAACTTGTTATCTTCTTTGTTGATTGTTTTTAAAATGTAAGTTTTTCAGCCAAATGAGAAAATCCTAACTTGCTTATATAAATTTTACTTGTTTAATTAGTGATTGAATTGATATGTTGATAAGATTATGCAAAGTAGTTAGATTCTTTGGTTATTCTCTTTTATCTTTTTATGCATCTATTTATTTATACTAGTTTTTGTGCACACGAGTTGGACGTGGTTTTAGTTCTTGACAAATGTTATTAAGTCTATTAATGAATACGCATGTACTAAGAAATGAATAATTAGTATGAAATAAAAATAATAACATATAAACAAAATCTAGCAGCAAGTGTAAAATTCAATTAATATTTTTAAGAAAATCATATAATCAGTCAGCAATAGAAAAATATTGTAAATACATGAAAAAAAATTCGCCTTGAATTTTTTAGTACATATGTAGCAAGCATATTCTTAATCAGATATATAAGGGAGTAACATATTTTTACTATGATTTTAGAATTGGGAGATAGTTAATTCTATTAAACCTATGTGAATTATTCTGCCAAACAATAATATAACACTCATATAAATAATAGATTATATAATAGTGAAAATATTAAAATAGTAAAAAAGTAAAAAAATTAACATGAATGTTTTACTGAGCTACAGCTATGATGTTCATATTTTTTTTATTTAAACATTAAACATAATTATAAATAAACAAATAAGTTTTAAAATATATATAAGTTAATATAAATTTTATTCATTATAATGTTAAAGCATTCAAGAAAAATAGAGTTTAATATACATACTGGAACGAAATTCTAATTCACGCTAAAAGTTTTATAATTTTAATATAATATATTAAATAGTCTCCTTCTTGGGAAGTTTTTAAAAGTTTTATACAAAACACATAATTCAACACAACCTCTAAATTGTTTAATAATTTTAGCCAATAAAGTAAAGTTTGAATTTATTTTGAATAATAATAATAATATAAGGAGTTATACACTTATACTATTTTTTTTAATGTATATCTAGCTTAAAATCTTTGTTAATTATTTTAGCTAAATAAAGTAGAGCTTGAATTTATTTGAAACAGTAATACTAATATAAAAATATATAGAGTAGTACTGTTTTATTTAATGTAAATCTTAAAATCGTTTATTTAAAATCAAGGGGCGTATTTGTCTTCACAAAAATAAAAAAAAAAACCCATAAGTTTTTTGTACTTTTATATATAGTATAGATTGATTTATATTATAAAATTAGAATATAATAATATACATTATGGTTGGATCCTATTATTTGATTCGTTGATTCTTATATTGGTGGTGACCTTTGAATGAACGCTTGTAGGTGCATACTTGAATATCACATGCATGTATATATATATATATATATATATATATATATCTGTCTACTTGGTTTCAACATAGTTTATAATACCACTTAATTGTAAGAAGATCGAATATCGTAAGTTGTGAACTTTCTTGACGAACCGTTGCGTACTTTACCAAAATTGGTAATTGAATAATTGAACTAGAGAATAATTTGAGGTATAAATATTGTATCATGTCTTGATAATTTAAAGACATTACAACTTTGTACAAATCCAAGTTACCATTACAACCATTTTTGGATAGAATTTTGTATCACCCATATCTTAAAGAAAAACTACTTTTGGTCTTACGGATTGGGTTAATTGCTATACCAAATAATGGTATTTGTCCTCCATTAAATACGTAAAGGGAAGTGTTTGCACAACTTAGCCGAATAGTGACTTCGTAGACTTATAAGGCGTAACTATTCATGGTGAGGTACACTTTATATACTATACCTCGTTTGGAGTGGGGCCTCTTGAGAAGTGGCTAGCATATAAAAGGGCATACGGGTATGTATGTTCAGCACATCGAGGTGTGATTGTGGTAGTAAGAGTGCAATTAGTACACATTATTAATTTACTTTTTCATTGTCTATGCCCTATTAATTCTGGAACTTTTCTGGGCACTTTAAAAATAGTAAACATCTTAAAAAAATTATGAAACTTCAAAAATCTGGTGTGAAATTGCATTCCGGACAACTTTTGTTCTTTAAGTTATTCATTATCAATTCATCTTAGTATTGAAAACTATCAATTCATCTTAGTATTGAAAACTATCAATTTCACTTCTGCATATTCGGTAATTACTGTGCTGTGGGTTTATCCTATCACCTCTAAACTATTAAACCTTCTAAAAGTAAGCATGTAGTCCTTTGTTCCATGTAAGTAGCTCATCACTTTCTTCGCAGCCTTCTAATGCTCAAAACCAGGATTACTTTGATATCTACCCAAAACACCAATTGCAAAACTAATGTCTGGTCTAGTACAAGTATGGGCATACATAAGTGTAGACACCCTGATCCGTGACCCCTGCAAGAACCCTAACGACCATCGAGAAGTACAGTTCTTGGAGCCCGGGACCCACCCGAGCACCCGAAACTGCCCCGAAGGGGTTTTTTTTGCCAACAAGCCTGTTTTTAAGGGGGATTATCACGCGACATATCTGTTTGTTGCGCGACAATCTCCCTTGTGTTGCACGACAAACCCCTCTGACCCAGACCATCCATTCTTTAACACATCAGTCTGTCAGAGACATCACTTCAGCCGTTTGTCACGCGACATTGCTCAACATGTCGCGCGACACTTTCCCTTTCTGGAGAAATGTCGTGCGACAATCCTCCCCGAGCACTATAAATAGGCCAACACCCCCTAGGGTTCTGGAGAGAACTAGAGATCTAAGAATTCTGAGCTTTTATATCTGATTTTTTGTTCTTTTATCAAGTATTTTCTACGATCGTCTTATTTCTAAAGAATTATCGAATCTATTCTCGACACTCGACGTGTCCCGCTTCTGAAATTGAATTCTCAAAAATATCTAAAGAAGGAAAAGATTGTTATCGCCGAAGATCTCTCTGCCATAATATATTTTCTTTCTTATTATTATTCTAGTCGGGAAGGTAAAGAAAGTCTCTTATAGTATTTAAAATTAGATATATGTGTACTTGTTTTACTTATGTTGTTCTGTCCACGTTTTATTTGAATAAACTTATTGCCAAGTTAGAAGATAGTCTGCCGCTTTTTAAAACAAAGACCCTGATAAAACCATTTGCAAAATCAGAAAAATAAGCACATTATCATCCAGATAAAAATTATGTTTTCAAAATTCGGACCGATAAAACTTGTAGGTCGGAAAATACCCTAGAGGGGGGGTGAATAGGGATTTTGAAACTTAATGCGGAATTTAAAAACTTTTCGAAAATGTTTAAGTAAAACAATTTACTAAACAAATTTATCAAGGAATGTAAGCAAATAAAAAATCAAGCACAAGAGCAAATAATTAAGCAATCTCAAACAATTTAAACAATCAATAATAAAGAGATTGAGTAAGAAAGATTGAACCAATTTGAAGTCGAAGATTTTTTGTCCACACGGTTCGGCTTGTTCCCCCTACTCCGCGCTCGGTTAGTTCCCCGAGAATTTTCACTATAACCGATCTCCTTCCGGGTGAAGATCAAACCTCTACAAGTGTATTCTTCTCACACACTCTCACAAGTATTGAAACACCCTCAATACTCTCACAAGAAATTCCTCTTGCTAATCTATGAGATACACCTCTCACAATTATGATTCAAAATGAGTTTTGGTGACAAACACCAATGTACAATATCTCTCTTGTATATGACAAAATACAAATGAAGCTCACACTAAGAGATATCAAAATTGATCAAAATATATAGCTCAAAAATGAAGAATATGATCAATAATACTTGAATAACTTTGTATATATGTAAAATAAGTTTGTAGAATGATTCAAGTGTGTTAAAACATGTCTAAGACATCATATTTATAGCTTACAAAATCATATGGCCGTTGGGGATGATTAAGAGAGGTTTTGGCTCCAAGGTATACATTTTCAAACTTTCCAACAGCTAGTTTTGACAAAAAAATTCAAAATTGTTTTGTTAATTTCTCCCAATTGGACCGCTGGATCATGCTCAAATTTTAGTCAAAATTGCCAGGAGATGTTTTATAACTACTGTAAAAATTTCAAAATGATCGGAGTTCGGGAAGGTCTCCATTTTACCGTTAGATCAAAACTGGACAAAAATTGAGCGAATTTTAAACGAAAAATAAAAATATTTTTCCAATTTAATAATTTAGTTCCAAATAAAATTCTAATGATTTTTGAACCTCAAATATATGTTTCTAAGATACCCATTTTTATTATAGATTAAAATATGGTCATTTAAAATTAATATGAATTTATTTTGAAACTCGATTTTTGTAAAATAATGTTTTTCAAATAAATTCAATTTCAAGCTAGTTTAAATCAATCTTTAAAAGATGCAAGTTCATGTTTGAGCTATATAATCAATCAATTAAGAAACTTTACATTAATCCTAAGCAAACACTCAATTACCGAATAGATGAGTCTTCGAATGCTTCGATTTGTTTCTTCAAATTGATTCTTCCCTTGAAGCTTTTCCCTTGAAGCTTTAGCATATGATCCTTGATCTTTTGTGCTTCATGAAATGCATTGCTAGCTTGTGAGTGATGAGAATTATTTTCTTTGACTTGTCCAACGCTTGTAGTTGAATGATCTTGATTTGGATAGATCGGTTTTAGTCGAATGCTTCATTGACTTGATCGGATATTGATTGAATGATCCTTATCAAACTTCCTTTTAGCAATCATACTATTCTTGATTTTCCAAATAAGAAATCTATAATCTTATATCAAGAACATGTTAAATTACACATGATTGATTTATTGTTATTATCAAAATAAGATTAAGACCTTCAAGGTCAACAAAACTTACTTAGGAATTAAATCCGGCATTTCCCATTTTTTCCATAGACTGCGACGTGCCCGGTAAAACTCCCCTCAAAGAGTTCTAGATACAAGATACGAACTTTTCCAAAAAAAATCAAAACACGAGAAAACTGTCATTATCTGAGGAAATAATACGGGAAACTCTCTCTAAAATAAAAGGCTTTTGTCACTTGTATTTACATCTTTCAAAACAAAACAATCGAATCTCGGAACACAAAAGTTTCCATCCCTTTCCCTGTTTTCCCCAAAATTAGGTTTTTTTTTTCATTCGAGAAGTAGTAGGCTGCCAGTAAAAACATCCATGTTTTTCAACATAGAATAAACATATAAAAGACCATTAGAGACCGAAAGGGCGGAACGGGTGCTTAACACCTTCCCAATTCGTAACATAGTTTTCGAACCCTATAGAATCCTGGTTTCGCAGACAAACGTGTAAAAGAAGGCTTGTCTATAGCCTTTCCTCTTACACGACCCCTTTTGTCCGTTTTCTCTTAAAACGTACTGGCGACTCTGAACGAACCCTCTTGCATCTAGAAATAGGATAGAAAGATACCCCGATATGAATTATCAACTCCATAGAAGCAAATGGAACAACGGAATCCTTTTCGATGTTTCAGATGCCCGAACACAGGATCGAGACCCGGGGGTCGCATTTGCGGATTCTCACAATGAGACTTCCTATAGCCGAAGCATACGGAATTCCTTCCATTTTATTTCGTTCCCAATCATTCTTTGGACATTGCATAAGGCTAAATTTATTAACTTTCTAAACATAAGCATCACTAGTTAAACAATTCTCCATACCAAATCTCTCAAGAACTCTTTTGATATAGGCCTTTTAAGATAAACTTAAAATCCCTTGTTGACAATCCCGAATTATTTCAATTCTTATCACATATGCTGCCTCACCCATATATTTCATTTCAAATTTTTTAGAAATAAACTTCTTGGTTTCTTATAATAAACTAAGATCGCTACTAGCAAGTAAAATATCATGAACATACAAAATTTAAAATATAAACTTGTTCCCACTAACCTTCATATATATACAATGATCAGCCGTGTTTTCCTTAAATCCGAAGGAAACAATGGTATCATTGAACTTAATTTACCATTGGCAGGAAGCTTGTTTAAGACCATATATTGATTTATTAAGCTTGCAAACCATATGTTCCTTTCCCTTTATAGAGAATTCTTAAAGTTGGTCCATATAAACATCGTCCTCTACATTTCCATTAAGAAAACAGTTTTCACATCCATTTGATGTAACTCTAAATCAAAATGAACTATCAATGCCATAATAATTCTAAATGAGTCCTTTTTGGATATAAGTGAAAAGCTCTCTTTATAAAATGCCATCTTTTTTAGTAAAACCTTTGGCCACTAGTCTGGCTTTATACCGTTCAACATTGCCTTTACTATCGCGTTTGGTCTTAAAGACCCCATTTACAACCAACTTTCTTATATCCTTTAGATAATTCGACGATATCACAAACTCCATTTTGGTCCCCATTGATTTCAACTCTTCATTCATAGCATTAATCCACTTACTCGAATTATTACATTGTATGGCTTCTGTGTATGAAACTGGATCCTTACTTGTCCCTATATCAAAGTCAGATTCTTGTAGATAAACTACATAATCATCTAAAATAGCGTATTTCTTTTCTCTACGAGATCTTCGGAAGGGTATTTCTTGTGGCTCTTCTATTATTGATTCATTAGCAATAGTTTCGTTATAGAGTGATTGAAGATCCTGGTGTTGTTCGTTATTGTTAGATTTGTTAATAACAACATAAACAACAACTTGTTTAGAAGATAAAGGTAAAGGGACATTTATCCTATTTTCTTCAAAAATAACTTTTCGGTCTTCAACACTCCTACTAATGTCACCATTTTCAATAAATCTGGCATTGCCAGTTTCTACAGTTCTCGTGCTATGATTAGGATGGTAAAACCTATACCCCTTGGATTTTTCTGGGTAACCAATGAAGTAACCACTTATTGTTCTGAAATCCTTTTTTTTCATATGGATTATAAATCCTAACTTCTGCTAGACATCCCCAAATGTGTAAATGACTTAAACTAGGTTTCCTTCTAGTCCATAACTCAAAAGAAGTTTTCAGAACTGCTTTACTAGGTATCAGATTTAATACATACATAACAGTTTTTAGGGCTTCATTCCATAAATGTTCGGGTACTGTGGAGTTAATTAACATACTCCTAACCATTTTAATTAAAGTACAATTTTGCCTTTCTACAACACCATTCTGCTGTGGCATTTTCGGCATAGTGTATTGCACATAAACGCCATGCTTTTTTAAAAATTTTGCAAAAGGTCCTGGACATTGATTGGACTCATCATATTGTCCATAATATTCACCTCCTCTATCAGATCTTACAACCTTCACATTTATGTCTAATTGTCTTTCCACCTCAGTAATGTACACTTCAAGAGTGTCCAATGCTTGAGATTTTTCACTTAAGAAATAGATATAACAATAACATGAAAAGTCCTATATAAAGGTAATAAAATATTTTTGTCCACCGAAACATGAAATAGGAAAAGGCCCACAAATATCCGTGTGGATAATTTCAAGAAGCTCAGAACTTCTTGAAGCACATTTCTTGGTGTGTTTTGTTTGTTTTCCTTTAATACAATCTATACACACTCCAAGATCAGTAAAATCTAGATTTGGAAAAATTTCATGTTTTACTAATCTCTCTAATCTTTCTTTGGAGATGTGCCTCAATCTTTTGTGCCACAAAAAGATGAATTCTCATTAATTAAGCTATGCTTTGTTCCAACATTCGAATGAAGAGTTAATAAAATCTCGGCAAATAAATTATCAAGTTTTAGTTTGTATAATCCATCACATAACACACCAGAACCAAAAAAAACATGTATTTTGAAACAAACTAAAACATTTATTACCAATTTTTTTAAAAAAATATATCACAATCAAGTCTTGACAAACAAAGAAAATTCTTAGAAGCAGAAGGTACATAAAAGTCTGTAGTATATGTAAATGATAGCCTGTGTCTAGACATAAATGATAAGTTCCAATAACTTCAACTAGAACCTTAACCTAATTTCCAATGTAAAGATAATGCTCACTTAACCTTGTGATGGTTTGAGTCATAAGGAATCCATGTATTGTATTTGAAACATGAGTGGTAGCACCAGAATCAACCGACCAAGTATTAAAAGGAACTTTAGTAATATTTGATTCGAAACATACAAAAGCTGAACACTTACCTTTCTTTTCGAACCATGCCTTACGTTTTTTACAGTGTTTCTGAAGATGCCTAGGTTTCGTACATAAGTAACATCTTCTTTCATTGCCATGCTCTTTCTTTGGAACTTTGGCAAAAGTTGAGGGTTCATCCTTACTTGGTGAAAACTTTTGTTTCTTTCATTTTCCCATGCTTCTTTCCTTAGTTTTCAGTTTCCTGAGTCAAGAGATTAACATAGTGTTTTCCTTGTTGTTTAAGTCTTGCTACCTCTTGAACAACCATGCTAGCCAATTCATCCAATTCCATTTCTTTTTAATAGTATTATATTAGATTTGGAATGGCCTATATCGAGGAGGTAAAGAGTTCAAAATAAATTGAACAGGGAAAAACACTTCAACTTTTATCCCTAACTCTTCAATTTAGCAGCAAGATTTGTCATTTTCAGGATATGTTCATTCATCACTCGAGTCTCGACATATGTTATTATGGTTAATTTTGACATTAATGTACCAACAAGTGATTTGTCAGCAATACATAAACGATTCTTCACATTTTTCATAAATTCCTTAGCAGTCTTAGCCTCAGGAAATGAAGTCTTAATGTTGTTTGCAACTGTCATTCACATAAACATCATGCTAACACTACACCAACAAGGCTCTTGGGCTACGTAGTCAATAGAATACGTCGCCTCAGAATATCCTAGGCGATGTAATAATGACACATCGCCTAAGATAATCCTAGGCGACGTAGGTATATAATACGTCGCTCTAGATAATCCTAGGCGACGTAGGTATCCAGTATGTTGCCTTAGATTATCTAGGGCCACGTACTCAACTTCACACGTCACCCAAAAGCTGTTGACCACCGACACTTTTAAGTGGCAGTCAACAGGGGTTTGACTGACCTTTAAGCGACGTAGAAACTATAATTACGTCGCCTAATATATATCTTAGGCGACGTATGTATAGTTTCTACGTCGCCTAAGATCCTGTCATCTTTATATCAGAACCTCTCTTCCATTTTGGGGGTTGATGTGTTTTACAGCTACTTTGGGCCATTTTGGCGATTTTGAAGGTGAAAATCAACATCATTTCCCTCATTAAAGGCTTGTTTGATCTTTAGGTAATCTATCTCTTATTAATATTAATTATTTATTAATTTTTGTGTTTATATAGATATTGTGTTTAGTGTAGAAAATTTGTAATTAGTGTTTAAGATATAGTATTGTTGTTAATTGTTACCCCTATTTGATCTCTATGTTAGTACTACGTCGCCTAAGAAAATGCCATTTTTGGTTTTAGAGTTAATTTGGGCGATTTTAGCGATTTTGAAGGTGAAAATCAACATCATTTCCCTCATTAAAGGCTTGTTTGATATTTAGGTACTCTATCTCTTATTAATCTTAATTAGTTACTAATTTTTGTGTTTATATATATTGTGAGAATCCGTAAATGCAACCCCCGGGTCTCGCTCCCGTCCTTGGGCGTCTGAAACATTGGAAGGGATTTCGTCGTTCCATTTGCGTCTATCTGGTTTTGATAATTCATATCGGGTGTCCCTCTATCCTATTTCTAGATGCGAGGGGGTTCGTTCAGAGTTGCCAGCATGTTTTACGAGAAAACGAGCAAAATAATTGTGTAAGAGAAAAGGCTACAGATAAGCCTTATCTCTACACGTTTGTCTACAAAACTAGGATTCTATAGGGCTCGGAAACTATGTTACGGATTGGGAAGGTGTGAAGCACCCGTTCCGCTCTTTTGGTCTCTAGTGGTCTTATATGTTTATTTTATGTTGAAAAAATTTGGATGCTTTTACTGACAGTTTACTACTTTTCAAGTGAAGGAAACCCTAATATCTGGGGAAAGCGGGGAAAGGGATAAAAACATTTGTGTTCCGAGATCCAATGTTTTTGAAAGATATAAATACAAGTGACAAAAGTGTTGTTTTGTTTTAAGGAAAGTTCCCGTATTATTCCTCAGATAATGACGGTTCTAACTTCTTTTGGAAGAGTTCGGATCTTGTATCGGGATTAATTTAATATGGAATTAGAACTCTTGAGGGGAGTTCTACTAGACATATCACAATCTATGAAAGAGATAGGATATATCGGGTTTTTAATTCCTAAGTAAGTTTTACCGGTCCGGGTTTTGAAAACAGGATTTTGTCCGGATGATAATGTACTTACTCTTCTGGTTTTGTAAATGATTTTTATCAGGGTCCTTTGTTTTGAAATAGTAGACTATTTATAACTTGGCAATAAGTTTATTCAAATAAAACGTGGACAAAACAACAGAAGTAAAACAAGTACACAGATATCCAATGTTAAATACTAGAAGAGACTTTCTTTACCTTCCCGACAAGAATAATAATAAGAAAGAAAATATAATACGGCAGAGAGATCTCCGGCGATAATAATATTTTCCTTCTTTAGATATTTCCGAGAATTCGATTCCAGAGACGGGACACGTCGAACGTCGAGAATAGATTCGATAATTCTTTAAAAATAAGACGATAATCGAGAATGCTTGATGACATACTAGTAAATCAGATATAAGCCAATAATTCTTCAATCCCAAGTTGCTGTCCCTGAACCCTTGGGGGGTGGTGGCCAATTTATACTGCTCGGGGAAGATTGTCGCGTGACATTTCCCCAGAAAGGGCAAATGTCGCGTGACAATGTGTACCATGTCGCGCGACAAACGACTGAAGTGATGTTTTTGACAGACTAATGTGTCAGAGAGTGGATGGTCTGGTGTCAGAAGGGTTTGTCGCACGACACAAGGGGGATTGTCGTGCGACATACCCATTTGTCGTGCGACAATTCCTCTTAAAAATAGGTTTGTTTGGCCAACAAACCCTTTCAGGGCAGTCTCAGGTGTTCGGGTGGGTCCCGAATTCCAAAAACAGTACTTTTCGAAGGTCGTTAGGGTTCTTGCGGGGGTCACGGATCAGGGTGTTTACAGACCCTCTCGACTCAAGCTCATTGCTTGCAAGGAATTGAGGCGACTGGAATTGACCGTGGTCCATGGCTCCCGCAAGAACTCTAAGGAAGTGTGTGTATGCCGAAAGTGTTTGTGAACGCCTCCGGAGAGGGTTTGTGTTTGGTTTTGCCTCTAGAGAGGGCTTGTGTTACCTCATTGCCTTTTTCGAGGACTTTCATTTGCTCCACTCGCCTCAGATGGGAGGACTACCATTGCTCCACTCGCCTCAGATGGGAGGACTACCATTGCTACGCTTTGCCTCTCTGGGAGGGCTTTCTGATCTCTTCGCCTCAGGTGGGAGGACTACCATTGCTACACTGTGCCTCTCTAGGAGGGCTTTGTTCTTCTTGTCTCAGGTGGGAAGACTACCATTGCTTCACTGTGCCTTTCTGAGAGGGCTTTGTTCTTCTCGCCTCAAGTGGAGGACTACCATTGCTACACTGTGCCTCTCTGGGAGGGCTTTGTTCTTCTCGCCTCAGGTGGAAGGACTACCATTGCTACACTGTGCCTCTCTGGGAGGGCTTTGTTCTGTAGAAAGAAAGAAAATTGCCTCTGAGAGGGCTTTTTGTGAGTACTCTTGCCTCTGGCGAGGACTTGTGCTCGTGATTTGCCTCGAGGAGGGCTTGTGTTTCATTCTGGTGAATTTGGTTGTCTCTCTCTTTTAGACTGCTAGAGCGAGAGAGAGAAATTTTTGTGAGTGAACAGAGCTTCTCGGGGTTTAATCTCTATCCGGATGTCCATTTTCCCCTATCTTTCTGAATTTTTACTCTCATATTTTTCTCGGGCGAGGATACTTCTCTCAGAAAGCAGTCTTCGGATTTCTTCTGCTCTTCGCAGAGTGATGATTTGAGGTTTTTCCAAGCCATCTCTTCTGTATCGTGCTGAAAAGAAAATTTGCATAAAAGGTCAATCATTGATCTCTGGTCTCTTTAGTTCTTACTTTTGGTGGGCCCACATCGTTTTTCTGTTTTTCGATGTCCTTATTTCTCCCTCTTTTTTAGGAAAGACTTTTCTTGGCCTTCTCTGTTTTTGACCAAGAGTCCCTTTTATCCCTTTGTTGTGATCAGGAGCCTTACTCACCCAAAACGAAGCCCTGAGCCGGTTTTGGCCTAGCTGTCACTTTTGGTGTGGCTCTCCCTGTCACTCTACCTTTCTGTTTCTCTCCTTGCTCTGGGCGCTCATGCGGGTTCTTTCTCTTTTCTACTTTTTCAATTTTTTCTATTCCCGTCTTATTTTGGTCTTTTCTTTTTCTCATTGATGGTCTTGGTCCTTCTTGGGAGATCAGGGATTACTTTAACTGATGTATTTTGTTCTTGCATTTTCGGAGAGATGACTTGGAAGACTTCTCCTCGAATTTTTATCATGGGTGTGCGGTATTCAGAAAGGTTTCCGAAAACTGCTTCTAAGAAGTGTTCCTGCAAGAGATAAAATGAGACAAAGGTCAAAAAATCAGGGGAGAGTACCAAATGTCGCGCGACATCTCGGTGGTGAGGTGTTTGTCGCGCGACAATGAGCCTGTTTGTCGCGCGATAAACTGATTCATTATATAAGCCCCTTGCTGAGCTCATTCCACCTCATTCTCTCCTTTATCTTTCTCTCTCTAGCTCTCTTTCTCTCTTCTCTCAAGCGCGGAAGCCCTGCTGCTTTTCTGATTTTTTCGACTTTTTCTTATATTCCTCATACACGGATGGATCCTGCACAGCCAGATAGACTAGAGTGTGACCAGGAGGAGGTCACCTTTACCGATGCCCAGGGCGTTCTTAGGTGCAACCCTCACCATGATGACTGGGCGGACCTTGACTGGTATGGCGAGGATGGGGTAGACCGCGGTCAGGCGGTGGTCTACCGAGACGTTACTCGGGCTGTTCCAGTCCCAGATGTTCCTTGGCTCTTGATGGAGCCTGTTTCTCATGAGATCCGTCGACGGTCTCTGGTATGTCTTCTTTTCGTGTATATTATTCCTTCGATTATTTCTGTCGTTTCTTGCATGTATTTAAACAATTCTTATATTTAGTATGCATGTCTGCCTAGAAATAATATCCGATTTAGTGAACACATACTTTTTGTGATACCTCTTTAGGTTTTTGGAGAATTTACATAATTTACCCCCGTAACCTTATAACTCTCATAATTACACCAAAGTACCTTCAAGTTTGGAAAATTACATAATTTACCCTACAACCCTATAACTCTCATAATTACACCAAAGTACCCTCAGATTTTAGAAAATTCAATAATTTACCCCTAATACCCTACAACTCTCATAATTACACCAAACTACCCTCAGGTTTTGGAAAATTATATATTTTACCCCTATAACTCTCATAAATACACCAAAGTACCCTCAGGTTTGGAAAATTACATAATTTACCCCAATAATCCTATAACTCTCATAATTACACCAAAGTACCCTCAGGTTTGGAAAATTACATAATTTACCCCTATAACCCTATAACTCTCATAATTACACCAAAGTACCCTCAGGTTTTAGAAAATTACACAATTTACCCCTATAACCCTATAACTCTCATAATTACACCAAAGTATCCTCAAGTTTTAGAAAATTACACAATTTACCCCTATAACCCTATAACTCTCATAATTACACCAAAGTACCCTCAGGTTTGGAAAATTACATAATTTACCCCTATAACCCTATAACTCTCATAATTACACCAAAGTACCCTCATAATCCTGTATTCGTTCTTTTGTCTGCAGTGGGTTGGCCGAGGTTGGGGTTCCCCCAACACCATTTCTTTAGAGTGGCGACAGGCACCGACCCCTGTCCAGGAGTTGCTCCTTGCGACTCCATTCGGTCCTCTTTTCGACGCCCTCCCGAAACGGGTATCTAGGGCGGCTGTGTTGGTGTCGGCGCTAGCCTGTCACTGGTGGGACACCACTCATACCTTCCACTGGAGCTGGAGGGAGATGACGATGACCCCCCTCGACTTATTTGCTTTGACCGGGATTCCTTCAAGGGGGTCCCCAGACAGATCGATGTCCCCTTGCGTCTGACGGCAGAGGGCATTATTGGCGCACTTGGATGGTTCCCGGAGCGACGGAGTTCTGGTGATACAATTCCCCGGGCAGTTTTGGTTATGCGGCTAGCCACAGAGAGAGCCCGGCTAGTTGCTTCAGGGGTGCCGATGACCCGGCAGGAGGCGCGTCAGTATGCCCGTGTCCTTCTCTTACTGACGCTCCACGATTTGTTCGAGGCCCGTGGGGGGGACACGGCCCATCTTTGGTGGCTGCCCTATCTTCGGGACTTTAGCATCATGTTTGACTACGACTGGGGGGGCTTTATTCTGGCTGTTTTATACGATGCTATGGATCAGGTTTCTCGCCACTTAGCCCTGAACCTCAAGGGCTTTTCTTTGCTGTGGGAGGTATATACTTCTTGTCCCTTATCTATGTTTTTGGTCTATGCATTTTATCTGCTGATTGTTGCTAATGTTCTTTATGTCTCCTTTTCAGAGTTGGTTCGTGGCTTATACCCGTCTGGGTCGTGCCCAGGTGGATCTCCTTATTGAGAACGAGGACCAGTTTCCCTTTCTCCGCCGATTCATCGTGGGGAATTATAGAGCTCCTTATGTGTATCGGACTCGGGAGACCGGAGCTGCTGCGGTCCATGACCTGTTGGAGGAGCATGTAAGTATTTTAGTATTCTTTTTTTTCAAAATAAATAGTAAATAGAATACAAATAACTGAAATAAAACTTTGTTTTTGTTCAGATTGAGTGGGCCCCCTAGGGTGATCTGGGTCTCCACTTTGGATATGGCCGTGCTCTGACTACCTCGAGGACCAGGCGGCTTATCAGGGATGAGTACGGCCTTCACTTCTATTTGGGCGAGAGAGTTATTTTCCAGCATACACAGGCCTAGTGGCCCCAAGTTTCTTTATTTCCACCGGTTCTGATGAGGCGAACGGGCGAGATTGATCCGGTGACGGTGCAGGCCTTGATTGACAGGCTCGACTTTCAGACGTTTACCGAGGAGGGAGACTACACTGCCTTCGCTGCCCGTTATTTGATGAGGGAGCTGAAGGGGACCCGGGGACGGGTCTTTTACGAGAGATACCGAGCGTTGGGAGGTGATCCCAACTATATACGAGGACAGACGTATTTGTCCAGGATGGTCCCCGGTCATTTGCTGCCTGTCCTTGATCAAAGGGACAATATTTTGGATTCTGATGATGATGACCCCGAGGGAGGCGAGGGAGGTGAGGCAGCGGCAGTTCCAGAATAGCCTCCTCGGACGACGCCTAGAGAGGAGCAGCATGCCGAGGGTTTCGAGTTTCCTACTGGTCCGTCGGTATCCTCGGGGGTAGTTTTTGATGCTGCTGAGGTTGCTAAGAGGGGGAAGCAGCTTTTTCTGAGCGGTCTTGGGAGCCTGAGGACTTTGGGGCTGATTATGAGCAGTTTGGGCGGACCCCTCATGCTGCTGCTGCCACTCCTTCTAGAGGGGTCCCGCCTCTGAGAGTGACGGCGGTGGTGGACCCTCCAGGTGTCCGTACCTATGCCACACTGACCCCTCTTCCATCGGCTGCTATGGGCCCTCCGGCCCGCTCTCCTGGTCTTGGTGGTTCTTCTTCTCGGCCTCCCTTGTTCCCGATCTGTGAGGAGGGTGGGTCTACTTCTATGGAGGTACCGGTGGGTCCATCCATTCCTCTAGTTGACATCTCGTCCCTCCCTCGGGATTTTATTTACGTTGGTGCCGGTCTTCGCTGCTATACCGTGCCCGAGTATCCTTTACCCGAGGATACTTTTGATTATCTGGGCGGCCGCGTGGGTGACGAGGTATGCTCGTTCTTTTCTGTTCTTATGCTCTTCTTTCATATATGTTTGTCTTAAAAATGTGCTAATTTCCTCACTTATGTCTTCTTGCAGCGGGTGAGTGTTCGTGCAGCAGATCTGAGAGCTCTCCATGCCCAGTATCTCTACAACTGAAACCTCCTCCATTTCGTTGGTCGAGACCCCACGGCGTACATGCGCGATTACCAGAGGGTGATCGACGTATCTCTACGGGTGGACGACCCTCTGTCCTCTTCTCGCGCTCGGTCAGAGTCTCGGAGGAGCAGTATCCGAACCTCTAGGAGTTCACGGTCCTCGGTGACCCGCCCTACAGCTCCTGTTCAGTCGACGGGGCCCTCTCAGGCAGCAATTCCTTCTCATCCGGATGTCCCAGCGGCTGATCCTACTCCGGAGGAGGGTTCTGGTGACAGTGGTAGCATGTCGAAGCGCGCTTGGATAGATTAGCTTTTCCTTTCTGCATTTAGTTAGTTTAGACAGATATGTAGCTTTTATTTATTTTTTAGACATGTAGACAGAGTTTTAGTTTTGAAAATTGTTCCTTTATTGGATTTATGAAAAATCTTTATTTGTGTCTAATGATATACATTTATTCTTTATCTGTAGTGAAAATTTATATGAATCGGTAATTTAGGAGCCATACCTCGTAACGCGGTGGTACTTAGAGTCCCTGCAAAAGAACAAAGTGAGCACAAAAATGCAAAAAAGTGATTCTTTTGGCAAAAATGACTCTTATGTGTAAGAAATGCCAAAAATAGGGTACATCAAAAAGGATTGTCGCGCGACAATCCCTCCTGGATATGGGTTTGTCGCGCGACAAACAGGTACAAGACCTTCTTTTTTGCTATAAATACATCCATCCTCCTTTCTTCATCCTCACACCTTTCCCAAAATGTCTTCTTATCGCACCAATTCTGATTTTTCTTATGTTGAAGCCCGAGATACTCTGATATCTTCTGAGAATGGCTTGAACTTTGGTGCATTCAGTCCTTTAGCGGGCTGGTGCCATCGTCCTATAAATTTCTCCTTTTTGTTAGGCGCTTTGTATTTCTGTAGCCCTGTGGATCATCTTTTCCGTTTCGAGCTAGATGAGCTCTACCCGACTTACGAGGAGTTCTCTTGACTGTTGCGTTCTGACGTTCGTCTCCCGATGGCTGTTCCCATTGAAGAAATCGGTCCTCGAGATATGCTGATTGCTTTGTTAGCCATTTCCCAAGTGGCTTGTGATGGTTTTATTATCGATGGGCTTCTTGACCTCCACAAAATGGTGAGGTTCTTTCATCGTTACGAAGAGAGAGCCTCTTATAGCGTGGGGCGTACTGCGGCGGCCTTGATCTGTCTTGTTTCTGATATACTACTGTTGACGGGCTCCTCCTGTGTTGATCCGACTATTTTGAGTTTGATTTACCATGCTAGGAATGGGGAGTCTATAGTGCCCATCGTTCTTGCAGAGACTCTGAATGGCCTAGATAATCTTCAAAGGGGAGCTTCACCCTTCTTTAGGGGAAGTCCGCGTTTGCTATACATGTGGCTATTGGAGCGTTTCGGATCGGTGGGTTTCAACGGGGTTCGGCTTGACAATCCGATGCACTTCTTTCATCGTCCCCTCTTTGGTGCTTTGACCATGTCTTCATCTGATTGGACGGTGTGATTTTCGGAGAATTTTCGGGCTATTCGGTGGAACATTCCTTGGTGGAAGCTGAGGGCAATGGTGCTTAGTACCGGGGGCAGAATTACGTTCGGCTCCGTGGGCTCTGATTCACTTCTTTTTATCTCCTAGGACGTCTTCTTCGGCAGTTCAATGTTTCTCAGGACATTCCCCTCGACCTGAACAACTTCTCTTCCGAGTCTAAGTTTGTGACCCAGCATGTTTCTTTATCAGTGGAGAGAATGTGGCGCGCTCGACTGACTCGTCAGTTCAATTATGCCCGTTTCGGTATTTTTAGGCCCCTCCGGGCTGACATCATCCGCTCTCGTTGGGGGTCTCTGGAAGGGGATTTGATTGATGATCCCTTCCAAATGGAGTGGTTTCGGTTTATGGATTCTGAGCCCACAGAGGAGAGTATCGTCTTTGCGTACCAGATCCTGGATGAGGCTCGAATTGACTTGGCCACTGAGGACCCTGCTTGGCCGATCCCTAGGGATTAGGCTTTTCTGTATGTTGTATTTCCTTTGTAACTTCCGGTGTTCTGAACCACCTTAATAATACGAAGGACTATTTTTGTGGGAAATAAATTTCTTTACAATGTTTAAACCGGGCCTGAAGTCACTTCTCAGGTTACCTACGTTCCCCTTTTGATTTTACAAGGAACAAAATTTTGAGTTGGGGCTCAGGTTTACGTAATTCTTATCTATATATGTTATATCTATTGGTAATACTTCTTCAAACGATCCATGTTGACTGGTGAATGCAGTAATTATCTGTCCAAGTCAGTGAATATGGCGGCATCTCCTGTGTCAATCTTTTTGACGATGTACAGCCCTGTCCATTTTTGTCCAAACTTTCCCCTTGGGTCTCTGGCTGGCTCTCGAATTTCTTTCAACACGATGTCGTTCTCATTGATACCCCGAGTCTTTACTTTCTGGTTAAATGCTCGAGCGATTCTCTTCTGATACCCTTGGTGGTGGTATGCAGCTCTCAATCTCTTCTCATCTAGCAAGGCCAGCTCGTAATAACACGCCTGGACCCATTCCAGCTCGTTAACTTGGTTTTCGAGCAGTACTCTGAGTGAGGGGATCTCCAGCTCAACTGGAAGGACTGCTTCCATCCCGTATGTAAGGGAAAACGGGGTTGCCCCGGTAGAGACCCTCCCAGTGGTGCGGTATCCCCACAATGCATACGGTAACTTTTCTAGCCAGTCCCGGCAGGTGTCGATCATCTTGTTTAGGATATTCTTTAGATTCTTGTTGACAACCTCAATTGCCTCATTGGTTTGCGGTCTATATGGCGAAGATCTGTGTCGGGTAATACCGTATTCCTCCATGACTGTATTAGCCTCCTCTTCGAAGTGGGTGCCGTTGTCCGAGATGATCTCGTGTGGGACCCCATACCGGCAGATGATATTCCGTTTGATGAATCGGGTAACTTTTTTGGCGACAAGGGCTTGGAAGGACTCAGCCTCTACCCATTTGGTGAATTAGTCGATGGCTACTAGTATGAATTCATGGCCGTTGCTGGCTTTGGGCGAAATCTTCCCAATGATGTCGATTCCCCAGGTTGCGAAAGGCCAGGGAGTAGTCATGTTGTACAACTCTTTCGGAGGAAGCTTCTGAGATTTAGCGTAGATTTGACACTTGTGACAACGGCGTACGTGGTTAACGCAATCGTTCTGTAAGGTAGACCAGTAATAACCTTGTCTGATGATTTTGCGGGCAAGTGTATGACCGCTCATATGGGGCCCACAATTGCCCCCATGTATCTGATCTATCATCTTAACAGATTCTTCTTCAATGAGACATTAAAGATGGGTCCCTTCATAGTTCCTCTTATACAGCATTCCGGCACAAAGTATGAACCTTGATGCTAATCTCCTGAGTGTGACCCGCGTTCTCTTGTCTGCTTGCTCGGGATACCGATGATTTTTTAACAGGTTCCAGCGTTGTAGAACCAAGTGGTTGAGTCTCCATTCTCTTTATTCTTTACCTCAAGGGTCATGCAGTGTGCTGGTCCTGATCTTCTTTGTACAGTAAGAGTTATTTCTTCCATCCCTTCCGGGATATCGATCATGGATGCTAGGGTTGCTAGTGCGTCAGCAAAACTGTTTTGTGACCTGGGGACGTAGTAAAACTTTGAATGCTCAAATCTTCCTGCGACATCCTCCAGTCGGGCGAGGTAAGGGACTAATTTTTCATCTCTGATCTTCCATTCCTTCAGAATTTGGTAGACCACTAATGTCGAATCTCCGTACACTTGTATTCTCTTTATACCCCTTTGGAGTACGATCTCTAATCCGATTATACAGGCTTCATACTCGGCCATGTTGTTGGTGAAGAAGAAGTCCAGACGATATGATACTAGGGAATGAGTTTGGTCTGGAGAGACTAACAGGATGCCTATCCCGTTCCCATTTCGGTTGGCGGCACCGTCAAAGTATAGTTTTCAGTCTTCATCGATCTCAACATTCATGATAGTTTCATCTGGGAATTCGGCTTCTTCTAACATATCCCCTAATATTGGATTGTGGGCTAGGTAATCAGCTATGATCTTGCCTTTGACTGCCTTCTGGGTCATGTAGGTGATGTCGAATTCGGAGAGTAGGAATAACCATTTTGCCATACGGTTTGAGAGAGCTGGTTTCTCGAAGAGGTATTTCAGTGGATCTATTCGTGATGCCAGGATGACCGGAAAAACCAGCATGTAGTGCCTTAATTTATGTGTCACCCACACAAGAGCGGTGCATGATTTTTCCAATGGCGTGTAGTTTATCTCAAATAGGGACAATTTCTTGCTGATGTAGTAGATGGCCTGTTCTTTTCACGTATCGGTCAGATGTTGAGCTAGCATGGCTCCTGCAACCGAATCGATGACTGTTAGGTATATGATTAATGGCAGTTCGGCCTGTGGTAGGGCTAGTACTGGGGGGTTGAAGAGGTAGTCTTTGATCCTATCAAAAGCCTCTTGGCACTGATCGTCCCATTCCCCTGGTGAAGACTTCCTCAGGAGCTTGAAGATGGGTCTGCGTGAGTTGAGAGATGAACCTGCTGATGTACTATAAATTACCCAAGAATCCCCGGACTTCTTTCTCGGTACGAGGCTCGGGCATTTCTCGAATAGCTCGAACCTTGGCAGGGTCTACCTCGATTCCTTTCTTACTGACAACATAGCCCAGGAGTTTTCCTTTAGTTATCCCGAACACGCACTTCTGCGGATTGAGTCTCATCTGATACTGGCAGAGTTGGTCAAAGAAGGCTCGTAAGGCTGGTACGTGGCTTCCCTCTCTTTCGATTTGATGATCATATCGTCCACATATACTTCTACTTCTTTGTGGATCATGTCGTGGAAGATGACTGTAGCTGCTCTTTGATATGTAGCCCCGACATTCTTCAGCCCGAATGGCATAACGGTGTAGCAGTATGTTCCCCATGGTGTGATAAATGCCGTTTTCTCTTGGTGATCTGGGAGCATCTTGATCTGATTATACCCGGCGAAACCGTCCACGAACGACTTCAAGGCATGGTTGGCGGTATTATTTACTATCAAATCAATGTTGGGTAATGGAAAATCGTCTTTTGGGCAAGCTTTATTGAGATCTCGGTAATCTACACACATGCGGACCTTTCCATTTGCCTTTGGAACGGGCACAGTGTTGGCTAACCATGAAGGGTATTCGATCACTCGCAAGAACCCCACACTCAGTTGTTTCATCATTTATTTTTTTACTTTCAGGGACCATTCAGGCGTAAGCTTTCTCAATTTCTGTTTGACGGGCCTGTACTCCGGCTTAGTGTGTATCTCGTGCATGACTATTTGGCTGTTCAAACCTAGCATGTCAGCATAGGACCAGGCAAAGATGTCCACGTACTCATTCAGAGTTTGTGTGAATTCCTCTCTTTCTGTCTCACTTAGACTTGCCCCAATACGAACTTCTCTCCTTTCCTCTTCTGTCCCGAGGTTAATTAAAAGAGTGTCTCCCTCCTCACTCTGTATACGCTGTTCCTCCCGTTCAGGGTGTTCATTTAGTCCTTCTATTTCCATATAGGCAATTACAGAATTAAAACTAACAGGATACCGCAAAATAGAACCTTCTTCATTAATAACAGTGCTTACAGGTACAAGTTTGAAAAGTAAATTTAGGAGTGACTCCTCCTTAGCCCTACCCTTGTTCTTATCTCTTACCCTTACAATTTCACTCTTTCCCCCTTTTCCTGATAATCTAGATCATTGTGTATCAAGTGCACAGGGTCGTCTCTTGGTTCATCATTCCCCTAGGGCCATGACGTCAAAGAGATCTCCGATCATTTCTTCCTCTTCGTCTTTATTTTCTTCCCTCGACTCGATCGTTAATTTGATTGAGAAACTGTGTATAACATTTTCCTTAAGGTGAAGGTCCTCTTCATAGAAGATTTCCCATCCTGGCAGGTTATCATCGTTGCTATTTCTCCAAGGCTCCTGAATGCCGCAAAAGGGGAAGTCATCACCCTCTTTCACAAAAAATCCATTAAGAGAGCTAAAACTCGGATATTGATGCCCTTGGCCCATTTTCTCTTGATCGTCTTCCTCGGTGTGTTGGTACCCTAATCTTTCTCTTTCACGCCTCGTTATTGGTTCTAAGGCCTGAAGTAAACCTTGTTGCCCCATTCCAAGACTGGCTCTAGGTAAGTATTTTATCATTCTCAATATATTGGTGATCTTGGTGCTGAGACCGGGGATATTATCAGGGGGAAGGTACTCGATTCTCTGGGTGGTGAGGGCTTGCACTTGAGGCTCGTAAGAAAAGCCTCACAGCTGTATGCTTTGACTCCCAATGCCCAAGACAGGTAATTCTAAATCCGCCAAGGTCCTTTTAGGATCTCCTTGGATGGTGATTATCTTCCATTCGAACGATATCTTGATCTTCTGGTGTAAGGAGGAGGGGAGTGCTCCTATGTCATGTAGCCATGCTCTTCCCAACGGGAGGTTAAAACTGGAGGGAATGTTTATGATTTGAAAGTCGGCCGAAAAGTTTCAGGGACCGACCATGAGATCAAGTTTCAGAGACCCCAGAACGGCCCTTCTAGTGTTGTCATAGGCTCTAACGGTTACAACTGATGGGAAAAACTCTGTGTCTAAGATACCCAGACATCTGGCGATCTTCAAAGGGCATACGTTTATGGTTGAACCATTGTCGATGAGAACCTATGGCAGGATTTTTCCTTGGGTTCGGACAGTAATATGGAGGGCCAGACTATGTTTCTTCTCCAATGGAGACAAGTATTCATCTGAGAATGACAGACTTCTTTGGATTGTAAGTGACCCAATCATGCTTGGTAATTGTTCTGGCGTAAATTCTGGTGATACGACGGCCTCATCTAGGAGTTTGATGAAGGCGGTCCTGTGAGATTTGGAGGCAACCAGGAGACCCCAAATGGTGATGTGTGCTTGGGTTTTCTTCAACTGTTCCAGTACTCGATCCCATCCTATTTCCCTAGGAGGAGGTGTTTTCTCGGCATCCATTGGTGGTGGCTGATATACCCTTCCTGAACGGGTAATTTGCTGTATCCGAAGGGATGCTGTGTCTGATCCCTCTGAGGCTTCCGATGATTCTGGTTCCACCGACCAACTGAAAGTTTTGAGGAAGGTCTCTGTCATACAGATTGTATCCTTGGGAAGGCCTCGGGGCCTCCATGGTTGTTTCTTCTTATCCTGGGTCCATCATATCCCAGATTTTTCGGGATTGGTTTTGATTGTAAGGGGTTGTGAGATCCCCTGATTGGCCTTTCCAAACCTCTGCCCGGGTAGAAAGTTCATCTTAGCCATCCATTGGTCAATTATCGAATTGAGGCCTGGGGCAACTTGTGTTCTTTCTGGCGGCACATCGGGTGACTTGTAGGCCGGGTCATCTCGAATGAGTCCCACGGGATCAAACCCTTCTTCATCGGTGGTCAAGGCGTTAATTCTCGCAGGTGGAGCATGGTTGGGAAAGGGATTGTTAGTAACATTGGGCCCGCCGGGTGCGGGTATAGTACCAGTCTCGATTAGGTCCTGAATACGATGGCGAAGAGCCAAATAGCGTTCCGTGTCATGGTCCGCGGCCTGATGGTATGCACAATTCTCATTCATTCTCCAGGTACTAGGAATATGGTTTGGTGGGGGGCGTGGGTTGAGTGGAGTGACTAATCCAGCCTTTCGGAGCAGTTCCAGGCTTTTGACCAGGGTAGTGAAAAGGGTGCAGAAGTTCCTCCTTTTCTTGACCTCGGTGCTCGAAGAGTCTCCTTGTGCGGGCCAACTCATCGGAGGCGTCTGTTGTGGCTGTTGAAATGGGTTTTGTTGATATGGATATGAGCTTAGTTGGTTCACGGCTGGAGTGGCCATCTTTCTCCCAGTGTATGAGGCTTTCTTAGTATCTGTCTCTGCTTTCTTGGCCAACTCTTCTTCTACTTGTGACCCTATGCTTAACAGGGCTCTGAAGTGTGGGAATATGACACAACTTAAATAACGCGCTTTGATATAGCCCAAGTGCAAGCACGCCAAGTTATAGTATAGTCTCGGAAGTTCGAGTGTCGAACCACAGGGATAGTCGAAAAGGAATGGAATGGATTACGGATTTTACGGTTTTCTGGTTTTGTAAGTTGGATTTGTTGTGAAACAACGAAAATGTAAATCGGTTGTGAAAATTAATAAGAAAGCACTAAGGTAGGTGGAAGTTAGTTGCGATTTAAGAAACGGTGGTCACTAACTCATACAAAGATTTCAACACAAGGTTTCTCGAGAAATAGGGAATGTGGATGTATCTCTCAATAGCAAAGGGTGCGACGCTAAGCGACTCATTCCCGGATTGAAGCTATATGGGTCATTTTGGATGTATCTCTCAATATGGGTCATTTTGGTTTCGGTTTTGGTTGTACTGGTGCAAGGCATTGACTTGGGCGGGATTTTTGAGGACTTCTCGGAAAGCGGGAATGGTAGGGCAATCCTCGGTAGTGTGTCCTGAATTTTCACAAATGACACACAACTGGCTCGAGGATACTACATTAACCTCCTTAAGCTTACTTGCTTCCATTGCCTCTACTTTCTTAGACAATTGGAATAACCTTGCACCCATGTCATCCTCATTGGACACTTGGTACAACCCACCCCTTCCTTGAGTTTTGGCTTTGGGTTCTTCGGAATAGGTGTTCCAATTTTGAGCACCTTCCGCTAATTTATCAAAATATAATAAAGCCTCATCGGGATTCTTACTCAAGAATTGGCCATTACACATGGTCTCAACAAACGTACGCATATCAGGGGTGAGAGATTCATAGAAAAAACTAACAAGGCTCCAAGTTTCGTGACCATGGTGAGGGCATGCGTTTAGAAGTTCCTTGTATCTTTCCCAACACTTATAAAAACTTTCATTTTCTTTTGGCGAAAAATTTGATATCGCCCTTCTTAAAGCATTGGTCCTATGAACGGGAAAGAATTTTTTTAGAAACTCCGCTTGAAGCTCTTGCCAAGACCAAATTGATTGCGGTCTTTGAGCATTTAGCCAAATCTTTCCTTTGTCTTTTAGGGAGAAAGGAAAGAGTTTTAAACGCATGACATCCTCGTTAACATTTGCCTCACGAAATATGGAGCAAACTTCTTCAAAGTATTTCAAATGCAAGTATGGGTTTTCTGATTCCATACCATGAAAAGAGGGGATATGTTGAAGCATACCTGGTTTGAAAGAGAACGCACCGGCTTGGCCGGTGGGAAGCACGATGAACGAATTGGAAGTTGCCCGAGGCGGTTGAAGATTGTCCCTCATTGTCCTAACATGAGGAACATTGTTAGCACCTTCCCCTTCGTTATCGCTCTCGTGGTCCTCCGCTCTGCCTTGATTTGCCATTCTTGGAGATGTGGGAGAGCTAATTCGAATATCCACGAACAATCGCCCTTGCATGGGCTTGGAAAACTATTCGAATAGCTCCTTGGGAAATCTACAAAATCAAACAAGAATAAGAGAGAAAAATAAATTAATTCAATGGAGAGATACTTACAGAGAATGGTTTTATACAAAACCTGAAGTCCGCCTTTTGCCTTATCCCAGGCAACGGCGCCAAAAACTTGACGCAACTTAAATAACGCGCTTTGATATAGCCCAAGTGCAGGCAAGCCAAGTTATAGTATAGTCTCGGAAGTCCGAGTGTCGAACCACAGGGATAGTTGAAAAGGAATGGAATGGATTACGGATTTTACGGTTTTCTGGTTTTGTAAGTTGGATTTGTTGTGAAACAACGGAAATGTAAATCGGTTGTGAAAATTAATAAGAAAGCACTAAGGTAGGTGGAAGTTAGTTGCAATTTAAGAAACGGTGGTCACTAGCTCATACAAAGATTTCAACACAAGGTTTCTCGAGAAATGGGGAATGTGGATGTATCTCTCAATAGCAAAGGGTGCGACGCTAAGCGACTCATTCCCGGATTGAAGCTATATCAAGAAAGAGACAACCAACATTCCACCAAAGACGAGTTTATCATTCCTACCTCTTAGCTACGGGTGTGAAGCAAGGCAACCCATTCCCGATGAAGCTAATCCGAGATATTTATGACAAACTCATCATAAACAGATTTAATCATAAAGTAAGTGTATGAAATCTCATGATTTAAAGAATGAAAATTAGAAAGTGAATCCTAACAATGAAACGGAATGAAGTTTATGGGATAAATTCGTCAACTCATCGTTTACAACTTAGGATAGAAAATAAAGAGTCCAAGTATCACATATAGTGTAAAAAGCACTCAATATATCAATAAATGAATCAAAGATAAGCTAAACAAATTTATAACCCATCGATGGAGTTTTAAGAACTATTCATAATTTCTACAAAGAGGAAAAATCTCCATGGATGGGGGAAAGAGACAACAAGCTTTCTAGAACCATATAAATATGTTGTATTTTCATTAATCAACAAGCACTAAGCATACAAGGCATGAAAAGTCTAATCGTACAATGAAAATACCTAGAAAGCTTGTAGAATGAAGGATTTAGAAAGGAAAAGGATTCACAAATATTTATCAAACTTTAAACATGGATTGAGTTAATAATCACCGAAAATCATATCGCAATCAACCTCCGTAACCTCAATGAGAGACTACTCCATAATAAATGAAAGAACAAATATCATAGAAGAAGAAATCATTCTTACAAATTAAGCACTTACAATGGAGAAATGAAGAACAATGAACAAAATGCTCTCCCTTCTCTCTAGAACTTCTAAGTGTTTCAAAAATAGATCATAATATCTACCCCTCTTTCTTAGACTAAAAACTAGCCAAAGAAGTACAAAAACTAATAAAATAATCAAGGGAAAATATCTAGGAACCAAAACCCCCGAAATAAGGCTAAAAGCAAAAGATAGTTGGTGCACTCGCGAGGCCATGATCGATCATGGCTTTTCCCATGATCGATCATGGAAGTGTTCTGCTAGAAATTTTGCAAGCCATGATCGTTTATGGCTTTGCCCATGATCGATCATGGGTCTGGAACTTTTCACTCAGCACATTTGCAAGCTATCTAGGCTCGCTCTTGATCACCTCATGCAATGCCATTGTATTCCAATCCTACAAAAACATGGAATACTACAAAATATACACCAACTTGGGTAATGTTAGATACAAAACTCGCTAAGGCATTAATCTCGAGATAAGTGGATAATTCGGCAGAATTAAAGCAACAAACGCGTCAAGCGGCTCCGGAAAAGAGCTTAAACATGACAATATTATGCGTTTATCAACTCCCCTCAACTTATCTCTTGCTAGTCCCTTAGCAAGACAAAAATATATAATTACAAAAAATAATACACTATACAAAAAGATGTTAACTTCTAAGTTCCCAAAGAAGACGAGTTGCTTCTCGTGAAGGTTTTCAGAAATGATACCTACAAACATTAGAAGTTTGATCATGATGAATGGTGAGAATGAAGATTTAAGTTTCAATTAGCAAAGCAAGAGGCATTATTATCAATTTTCCAGAACGATGGACTTTTGAATGATCATCTAATTCGCCTATCTCCTTTAGAACACAATCCCATATTCTCCAATGCTCACATACTAGACTTCGATTCAAACAATTCGATATAAACACAAAGAGTCATAATCATTCAAGAATGAAGAGAGAACTTTTTCAAAAACAAAAGCTCCAAGATTTGTCGATTCTAAACACTTTCTTTATCTTTTCTTGGAAATTTTGCTAAATTAGATCAGGGCGGTTCTCATCTCTATGGAGGGCAGCGGTCTCACTTATGAAATTTCTCAAAATACTGCTCATTCATTGGAGCTCGAAGGAAGCTATTCACTCTTTCCCATATGGTAACCTATACCCATCCATAATATTAGACAAAGAGACTTAAGATTTAGTCAAGTGAAACTTTAAGTCAATATTAAGATAAAAGTCATCCAAGTTATCAAAGCGCTATGCTTTTGTCCTCTCATTGGAGGATCTTTTCGAAAAGAGCTTCCATCATTTTTGGACAAAAATTTCTCTTCTCTCAATGAAAATAAATCTAAGTGTTATTACCGAATTGGAAACAACAGAAACAATCTAGCATGTGGAGCATGAGAATATAACGGGATATGAGACTAAGTGGAGCAAGGCAATTTAGATTATCATTCAAATTCCTATCTAGATCAAAGAATTCATGCCAAAAGCTAATGAAACAATAGTCTTCATTTGAACAACATCTCAATCAATCATCAATTTTCAAACTTCTCAAAAAAAATTTGGAATACATCTCTTCTACTCATGGAAATAGACAATAGCAAGCCAAAACAAAAAGAAATCACAAAACGTACCCCCCAACTTGAAAGAAGCATTGTCCTCAATGGAAAGAGAACGATAAAATGCACGGAAGGGCTACTTTGGCTTTGCTTTCCATGAGACAAAAATAAGAGATAAACAACAACTATACACAAAACGGGTTAGAATTAGAATTTAATAGCAAAAACCATAACATTCAACTATTAAAACCAAGTTCTAAAGTTAACATCATGTTTGAATTCTAATACAACCCAAAAGAAATAACATAAAACTAAGCGTAAATATAACTAATTAAAGAGTTTTCAGGCTATCATATCAATTTTCGAAAGGTGGGGGTGGTGGGAATATACTGTAGAACGCCTCGAATTGACGGCGTATGAAATCATGTTGAGCCGCCATATGAACTTCCAACCTAGAGGCAATCTCTGCCTCCATATGATCTTGGCGGACCAGCATATCGTCCACCCTCGAATTAAGAGCATCAAACCCAGCGTGCATCGTGGCATTCATTTGCTCAAATTGCTCTCTCAAGAACTCCATGTTATCGTCCACTGGCCCCGTACTTGCTCTTCTTCTTCTCCTCGAAGGACCCGGAGCGTCGGTTCTTGCCTCTTCTGGTGCTTCTTCCTCGGACTCAACTGGAGGAGGTGCGGCCGAGGAACTTGGCCTGTTTCTCAGTTGGCCGGTAGCTCTAGCTTGGGTGGACCTGTTTATCGGGGCATGCTGAATCTTTCTGACATCGGCGTCCCTTTCTTGGACACCAGCTTCCAAGCAAATGCGGGTCAGAAGCACACCAAATTTAATCGTTTCATTATGGGCCACCGTGTCATAGACTTTCATGATCTTACGCATAATGTAGCGAACTAGGCAACATGGTCTATTGCGGGCGATGACGTAGAGAACATAAGCATGATAGGTGTACAAATGCTGAATGTGCGAGGTGGGGTCTATCGCATTGGCTACAAAGAGCCACAGGGTCCTAAATTATGGTGCTAAATTGTTCCTATCAAATTGGGAGCCAATCCAAGTCATTGGGCAACCGGCCAAGAATGTAGCCAACTCGTCATTTGTGGGATACACAATTCGGGCCGAATGCGAGAGGTCATAGCTACCATCCGGCAATGCCGGAATCCCCGTCACTCGACTAACTACTTCGAGGTTAAACGGTACAGTTCTCCCACGCACGTGGGCAACATATGCATAGGCAGCATTGGGCACACACACCAAGCTTGCAACAAATTCACGACATAGAGTGAGATTGCATTGATTACCTGTTTGTCGCAAATATTGCACCCACCCCTCGTGTCGCTCGAATGTTCCCATTTGCGGGAAATCATCTAGAGCACCAATAATGACGGGCCTCTCGATCATCACAGCCCGGTTCTTAAAAGCATAACTCCACCAATCATATTCTTGACGGCTACGGAATCCGCGGTACCCACCCCTCGCGGCCTGAAACACTTCTGGCTTGGTAACTGGAGTAATGGCAGCCATTGATGTGGGACAAATGGAGTATGAAGGGAGAAGTGGAGAGAAATTTCGAAATTTGGGGGACTAGGGCTCGAAATTGGGAGGGGGGTTTGAGAGAGAGAAAATGGATGATTCTTAGATGGGTGTGGGATTTGGGGTTGAATTTGGGTGATTATGGAGGTGGAAGGGCTAGGGGAGGGTTCAATTTGATGATGATTGAAGGTTTGAAGAAGGGAGATGGAGAGAAATGAGAGTTAGAGAGAAGATGGGGCACGATTTTAGGTGAATAAAAACGGCTGCTCTGTTTTTAAGAGGGACCATGATCGATCATAGCTTTGCCCATGATCGATCATGGAAGTGCACTGCCGCAAGAAAAGTTCACCATGATCGATCATGGCTTTGCCCATGATCGATCATGGAAGTACACTGCCTCCTCAACTTGATCCCATGATCGATCATGGGTATAACCATGATCGATCATGCCTTCAACAAAAATTCTCCCATGATATTTCTTCACCTGAAACACCTTTCCACTCCCCCCAACTTTGTCTGGCTCGATCCAATCTCGCCCGAACCTCTAAAATAAATTCCTGCAACTCAGAAAATACTACAAAAAACATTATTTACAAAATCGACCTATGCTTGTTAGGCATAAGTCGGGTCTTCGAGAGGGATGGACTCTTCTCGACTTGGGAATTCCAAAAATGGCTTTAGACGCTGTCCATTCACTTTGAAAACATAGCTAGTTTTGGGATCCTCGACATTCACAGCCCCAAAAGGAAATACATGACGGACAATGTATGGGCCGGTCCAACGAGACTTCAATTTTCCCGGGAAGAGATGCAAACGAGTATCATAAACAAGAACTTTGTGCCCAAGTTTGAATTCTTTTCTTAAAATAGATTTATCATGAAAAATTTTGGCACGTTCCTTGCTTATCTTCGCATTATCATATGCATCTCTTCTCAATTCCTCGATTTCATCAATTTGCAACTTACGGTCAAGCCCGGCTTTTTCGAAATCACAGTTAACCATCTTAGTTGCCCAGTATGATTTGTGTTCCAACTCTACTGGCAAATGACATGGTTTTCCGTATACAATGCGATAGGGAGACATATCTAGAGTTGTTTTATACGCAGTACGGTAAGCCCAAAGTGGGTCGGTCAGTCTTAAAGACCAATCCTTGCGTTCGGGTTTACCGTTTTCTCTAAAATCTGTTTGATCTCCCTATTTGCCAGCTCGGCTTGACCGTTGGTCTGAGGGTGAAAAGCGAGCTATACTTTGTGGTTTACACCATACTTTTGCATTAATGATTGAAATGGTCTGTTGCAAAAGTGAGTACCGCCATCGCTTATTATTGCCTTGGGGGTGCCAAAACGTGCAAGAATGTGTTCTTTCAGAAATCGGATCACCACTTTGTGATCATTTTTCTTGCATGCTTGGACTTCCACCCATTTCGAAACATAATCTACGGCAACTAAAATATAAAGATTACCGTAGGAGGATGGGAATGGTCCCATAAAATCGATGCCCCAGCAATCAAAGATTTCAATCATCAGGATTGGGTTGAGTGGCATCATATTCCTTTTGGAGATCCCTCCAAGCATTTGGCATCTTTGGCATGCCTTGCAAAAGCGTTGTGCGTCCTTAAAAAGCGACGGCCAGTACAGTCCACTTTGCAAAATCTTCGCGGTGGTCTTCTTTGACGAGAAGTGTCCTCTGTAAGCTTCTGAATGGCAGGAGGAGAACTCTCTCCACTTCTTGATCTGGGATGCACTGTCGGATAATTTGATCCGCACAATATTTGAATAGGTACGATTCATCCCAGTAGAATCTCCTCACTTCGCTCAAAAACTTTTTCCTATCTTGAGTGCCCCATGACTTCGGTATCTTTTCCGTTATAAGATAGTTTACAATGTCTGCATACCATGGGAGTGTCGAGATTGCCAACAATTGCTCATCCGGGAACGAATCTTGGATCGGGCTTTCTTCGATGTTGTTCGTAAAAGTGAGTCGAGACAGATGATCGGCCACCACGTTCTCGACTCCCTTTTTGTCCTTGATGCTCAAATGGAATTCTTGCAACAAGAGTATCCACCTCAAAAGCCGCGGCTTGGCATCTTTCTTTGTGAACAAATACTTCAATGCCGCGTGATCCATGAAAATAACAATGGGCGATCCTATCAAGTAGGATCGAAACTTGTCCAGGGCGAAAACAATTTCCAGAAGCTCTTTCTCTGTCGTGGTGTAATTCATTTGCGCATCATTGAAAGTCCTATTTGCATAATATATTACACCCGGTTTCTTGTCTTTTCGTTGACCAAGAACCGCTCCAACTGCATAATCACTCGCATCGCACATGAGCTCAAAAGGCAAACTCCAGTCCGGTGTCTGTATAATAGGTGCGGTAGTGAGCATATGCTTCAGAGAGATAAAAGATTCTTCGCACTTGGCATCCCATTCAAAGGGTGCATCCTTGAGAAGTAGATTACACATCGGCTTGGAAATGGAACTAAAGTTCTTGATAAACCTCCTATAAAACCCGGCATGTCTTAGAAATGATCGGACATCTTTGACATTCTTGGGCGTAGGAAGTTTTGGCAATCAATTATATTTTTGCTTTATCCACTTCAATTCCCTCTGACGAAATGATGTGCCCCAACACGATTCCCTTGGTTACCATAACATGGCATTTCTCCCAATTCAACACCAATTGTTTTTCCACACATCTTTCCAAAACCTGTTCCAGGTTAGTCAAGCAATTGTCGAATGACTTACCATAGACAGTAAAGTCATCCATAAAAACTTCCAAAGTCCTTTCCACCATGTCGCTAAAAATACTTAGCATACACCGTTGGAAAGTGGCCGGTGCATTACATAGACCAAAAGGCATTCTTCGACATGCGAAGGTGCCAAAAGGACATGTAAAGGTGGTCTTTTTTTTATCATCTAGGTCAATCTTAATTTGATTGTACCCGGAAAAACCATCGAGGAACGAGTAATATTCATGGCCCACTACCCTTTCTAGAGTTTGATCCAAAAAGGAGAGTGGAAAATGATCTTTGCGAGTTGCCTCATTGAGTTTACGGTAGTCAATACACATTGGCCACCCGGTGGTGACTCTTTGTGGAATCAACTCGTTTGATTCATTCTTGACTACCGTAAGACCCGATTTTTTCGGTACCACTTGAGTTGGACTAACCCATTTACTATCCAAGATTGGATAGATGATCTTTGCATCTAACAATTCCAACACCTCGTTCCTAACCACTTCTTGCATGTTAGGATTCAACCGGCGTTGAAATTGTCTTGATGTTTTTGCCCCATCCTCCAAGTGAATTTTATGTGTACAAATCAAAGGGCTTATTCCTTGGAGGTCGACAAGAGTCCAACCAAAAGCTTTTTTGTATTTACCAAGCAAATAGACTAACCTTACCTCTTGGTCATCCGAAAGTTCGGACGAAATAATGACGGGGTAAGTGTCTAAAGCTCCCAAGAAGGCATACTTCAAGTTGCTCGGCAATAGCTTAAGATCCATTTGTCCTTCAAGCTTTTTGGTGGATGATGACGTGTTTTCCTCTTTCTCCGAGAATTCAACCTGTTTGTCAGACAAAGAAAACACTTGCATACAATCCTCGGGTTCATCGGAAGTGGTTAGATAACCTTCCGTTGACTCCAATTCGAAATTTGCCACAAAGTGGTCTTGGATACATGACTCTATCATGTTCACATGTTCACTTTCCTCATTATCATCGTCCTCTCTTTGATTGCTCAAAGAGAACACGTTTAGCTCTAGAGTCATGTTTCCAAATGCTAACTTCACAATTCCATTCTTGCAATTTATTATAGCATCAGAAGTAGCAAGAAATGGTCGGCCAAGGATGACCGGAATCTCGTTAGCGGGATTCGATACAGGTTGCATGTCGAGGATGATAAAATCAATCGAAAAATAAAACTTGTCGATTTGAACAAGCACATCCTCAACTATCCCTCTTGGGATCTTAACGGATCAGTCCGCTAATTGAATCGTGACTCTCGTGGGTTTTAACTCACCCAACCCCAATTGTTGGTAAACCGAATATGGGAGCACATTCACACTTGCTCCCAAATCTAACAATGCGTTCTTTATCCTACAATTTTCTATGACACACGAAATTGTGGAGCAACCAGGGTCTTTGAACTTGGGGGCTCTCGTGCCTTGCCTGATGGAGCTCATTTGCTCCGCCATAAAGGCCTTCTTCTTGACATTCAACCTTTGTTTTGTTGTACATAAGTCCTTGAGGAACTTTGCATACGAAGGTATTTGCTTGACCGCGTCAAGCAAGGGAATGTTAATTTTCACTTGCCGAAAGACATCCAAAATCTCGGTGTTAGATTTGGATGGTTGGTTCAACCTCTCCGAAAATGGGACTTTGATCCCATTTTTGATTTTTTCTAAATCCTCCTTTCCTTGTTTTTCTTCCTCTCTCTTCTTTTCTTGACTTACAACCTCCTCAACACTTGTGGCCTCAACTATGTCCGGCACCTTGAGGGTTTTAGTAACAATAGTTTTGTCTACCTCCTTCCCACTCCTTAGGATTGTGATAGATTTGAGTTCTCTATCTTGGTGCTAGACTCTCCTCCCTCTATGACTTGAACTTGACCTCTAGGATTAACACTTATAAAAACTTTCATTTTCTTTTGGCAAAAAATTTGATATCGCCCTTCTAAAAGCATTGGTCCTATGAACGGAAAAGAATTTTTTTAGAAACTCCGCTTGAAGCTCTTGCCAAGACCGAATTGATTGCGGTCTTTTAGCATTTAGCCAAATCTTTCCTTTGTCTTTTAGGGAGAAAGGAAAGAGTTTTAAACGCATGACATCCTCGTTAACATTTGCCTCACGAAATATGGAGCAAACTTCTTCAAAGTCTTTCAAATGCAAGTATGGGTTTTCTGATTCCATACCATGAAAAGAGGGGATATGTTGAAGCATACCTGGTTTGAAAGAGAACGCACCGGCTTGGCCGGTGGGAAGCACGATGCACGAATTGGAAGTTGCCCGAGGCGGTTGAAGATTGTCCCTCATTGTCCTAACAGGAGGAACATTGTTAGCACCTTCCCCTTCGTTATCGCTCTCGTGGTCCTCCGCTCTGCCTTGATTTGCCATTCTTGGAGATGTGGGAGGGCTAATTCGAATATCCACGAACAATCGCCCTTGCATGGGCTTGGAAAACTATTCGAATAGCTCCTTGGGAAATCTACAAAATCAAACAAGAATAAGAGAGAAAAATAAATTAATTCAATGGAGAGATACTCACAAATAATGGTTTTATACAAAACCCGAAGTTCGCCTTTTGCCTTATCCCAGGCAACGGCGCCAAAAACTTGACGCAACTTAAATAACGCGCTTTGATATAGCCCAAGTGCAGGCACGCCAAGTTATAGTATAGTCTCGAAAGTCCGAGTGTCGAACCACAGGGATAGTCGAAAAGGAATGGAATGGATTACAGATTTTACGATTTTGTAGTTTTATAAGTTAGATTTGTTGTGAAACAACGAAAATGTAAATCGGTTGTGAAAATTAATAAGAAAGCACTAAGGTAGGTGGAAGTTAGTTGCGATTTAAGAAACGGTGGTCACTAGCTCATACAAAGATTTCAACACAAGGTTTCTCGAGAAATGGGGAATGTGGATGTATCTCTCAATAGCAAAGGGTGCGACGCTCAGCGACTCATTCCCGGATTGAAGCTATATCAAGAAAGAGACAACCAACATTCCACCAAAGACGAGTTTATCATTCCTACCTCTTAGCTACGGGTGTGAAGCAAGGCAACCATTCCGATGAAGCTAATCCGAGATATTTATGACAAACTCATCATAAACAGATTTAATCATAAAGTAAGTGTATGAAATCTCATGATTTAAAGAATGAAAATTAGAAAGTGAATCCTAACAATGAAACGGAATGAAGTTTATGGGATAAATTCGTCAACTCATCGTTTATCACTTAGGGTAGAAAATAAAGAGTCCAAGTATCACATATAGTGTAAAAAGCACTCAATATATCAATAAATGAATCAAAGATAAGCTAAACAAATTTATAACCCATCCATGGAGTTTTAAGAACTATTCATAATTTCTACAAAGAGGAAAAATCTCCATGGATGGGGGAAAGAGACAACAAGCTTTCTAGAACCATATAAATATGTTGTATTTTCATTAATCAACAAGCACTAAGCATACAAGGCATGAAAAGTCTAATCGTACAATGAAAATACCTAGAAAGCTTGTAGAATGAAGGATTTAAAAAGGAAAATGATTCACAAATATTTATCAAACTTTAAACATGGATTGAGTTAATAATCACCGAAAATCATATCGCAATCAACCTCCGTAACCTCAATAAGAGACTACTCCATAATAAATGAAAGAACAAATATCATAGAAGAAGAAATCATTCTTACAAATTAAGCACTTACAATGGAGAAATGAAGAACAATGAACAAAATGCTCTCCCTTATCTCTAGAACTTCTAAGTGTTTCAAAAATAGATCATAATATCTACCCCTCTTTCTTAGACTAAAAACTAGCCAAAGAAGTACAAAAAATAATAAAATAATCAAGAGAAAATATCTAAGAACTAAAACCCCCGAAATAAGGCTAAAAGCAAAAGATAGTTGGTGCACTTGCGAGGCCATGATCGATCATGGCTTTGCCCATGATCGATCATGGAAGTGTTTTACCAGAAATTTTGCAAGCCATGATCGATCATGGCTTTGCCCATGATCGATCATGGGTCTGGAACTTTTCACTCAGCACATTTGCAAACTATCTAGGCTCGCTCTTGATCACCTCATGCAATGCCATTATATTCCAATCCTACAAAAACATGGAATACTACAAAATATACACCAACTTGGGTAATGTTAGATACAAAACTCGCTAAGGCATTAATCTCGAGATAAGTGGATAATTCGGCAGAATTAAAGCAACAAACGCGTCAAGCGGCTCCGAAAAAGAGCTTAAACATGACAATATTATGCATTTATCAGAATACATACTTTCCCATACAGCTCAATACAGTTGGAGTGAAATTCTTCTGTGTGATCTCCAACTGCTCTTCTTCATTGGGCCGTTTGGACATTTGGGAGGCCATTTCTCTCCAACGGGTGACAAAGTCGCTGAAGCTCTCCTTCTCGCCTTGCTTGGCCATCTCTAGGTGTTTGCGGGTAATTTCCAAATCTTTGTTCGACCCGTATTTATTCATGAACTCCTTGACGATATCTCCCCAAGTCTTTGTGTGGTGTCTCTCTAAATCGAAAAACCATCTCAGGGCGGCCCCCGTGAGAGTCATGTGAAAGGCCTGAGCCAGCTCCGGCTCTCCGCAACCGGACACTTGCATGGATCTGATATAGGATTGGAGGTGAGTTTTCGGGGGTGTGGTTCCTGTAAACTTGGTGATGGAAGGGAGCTTAAATCCCTGGGGTAGTCTTGCTTCTAGGTAGAGGGAGAAAGCATTCATATCTGTAATCTCGTATGCTCCTTTTATTAGAAAAATCCCCCTTTGCAGAACCTTCATCTGCTCTTTCAGTTTCTTGATTTCCTCACTCTCTCTTGATACCTCGTTGGGCTATTTCCGAGCTATAACTGATTCTGCATACACTGCCCAAGGTCGGTTGATGTTTGGGTACTCATTAGGAAGGGCTACTAGGGTCGGGGGTGGAATAGGCCTTGCGGGAAGTTGTGGCCATGGTTGGTACTGAGGCTCAAAACCTTGTTGGGGTTGGGGCCAGACGATGGGTGGCTCTTGTTGTTGATAATTGGGGCCTGAATCAGGGGCCCATTGATTCTGATTGTTGGGATCGGTCTGAACGGGACCGGCTATGATGGGGCCCGTTTGGGGTGGATTGGTTCCTTGGATTGGGGGAAGTACTTGTGATGACTGCCCTTGATTTTGATCTCCATTCGGTGGTAGCCGTTCAAACCCCGGTGGTGCAGTTCGTTCGGCTGACAATTCTTCTACTCGGACCCGGGTACTCTGTTGCTCGGTTGTCAGGCTTGCTAGATTCTTACTGGCGGTCATTAGTAAACGGTGCATCTCGGCTAAGGTTGGCTGAGCTGCAGATGCCTCGGCTAGGCTCTGATATATTTCTTGATTCTCGCATCCATCGGCCATTGCGGGTGTGCTTGGTCTTACTAATCTTTCGGTATGATCTCGACCGGCCCAACCTTCCAGACTGTCGTTTGTTTCACAGCTGTAGACGAAACCACGTGGCGAAGATGAAGGAAGACTATGATGCGACTCAATTTTTGCCAAAAGAACCACTAGAAATCGCCGAGCAAAGACTCAGGTTTTAAAAAAGTGTTGTAAAGTAAGCCGTAGGGTGGTACATCCCCTACGGCTGTTTGACAAGTGTTTTAGCTGACTCAATCTTATATGCAGCGCGGGTGTACGAATGGTTAAGGCTTCAGGCTCCCTCCTATTTGGCAAGACCTTGCGATATACCCCAGGGGCGGGTACGTGCAAGAGCCTTTTTATATACTTTCCAGGTACGTGAGTGTTCTCGTCACTCGATATACCTCGGGGGCGTACTTGGCCAAGGAGTGTGGAAGTAAATGCTTTCGGTTTATGTTGGCCCAAGCAAGCCAACTCCCTACTCACTTATAATACTTCCGAGGGTTTGGGGTAATTCACACTCGTAGAACCAATGCATGATTTCTGAACGTGCGTACAGAGTTCGAAAGGTTGGTTTTACAAATATCATTATCTTTATTACGTATTTTTGAAAACTTCTATTTTTAGGAAAAAGTTTCTTCTCAATCAATTAACATAAGTAGGGAAAGCAGTAAAAGCCAAATATTCAACAAATAAACAAAAGTCTACATATAAGAGTCTAGTTTTCTAAGGTCCCCAGCAGAGACGCCACTGTAAGAATCCGCAAATGCGACTCCCGGGTCTCGCTCCCGTCCTTGGGCGTCTGAAACGTCGGAAGGGATTCCGTCGTTCCATTTGCGTCTATCTGGTTTTGATAATTCATATCGGGTGTCCCTTTATCCTATTTCTAGATGCGAGGGGGTTCGTTCAGAGTCGCCAGCATGTTTTACGAGAAAACGGGCAAAATAATTATGTAAGAGAAAAGGCTACAGATAAGCCTTATCTCTACACGTTTGTCTACGAAACCAGGATTCTATAGGGCTCGAAAACTATGTTACGGATTGGGAAGGTGTGAAGCACCCGTTCTGCCCTTTTGGTCTCTAGTGGTCTTATATGTTTATTTTATGTTAAAAAAACTTGGATGCTTTTACTGACAGTTTACTACTTTTCAAGTGAAGGAAACCCTAATTTCTGGGGAAAGCGGGGAAAGGGATAAAAACCTTTGTGTTCCGAGATCCAATATTTTTAAAAGATATAAATACAAGTGACAAAAGTGTTGTTTTGTTTGAAGGAAAGTTTCCTTATTATTCCTCAGATAATGACGGTTTCTGACTTCTTTTGGAAGAGTTCGGATCTTGTATCGGGACTAATTTAATATGAAATTAGAACTCTTGAGGGGAGTTCTATCAGACATATCATAATCTATGAAAGAGATAGGATATACTGGGTTTTTAATTCCTAAGTAAGTTTTACCGGTCCGGGTTTTGAAAACAGGATTTTGTCCGGATGATAATGTACTTACTCTTCTGGTTTTGTAAATGATTTTTATTAGGGTCCTTTATTTTGAAACAGTAGACTATTTATAACTTGGCAATAAGTTTATTCAAATAAAACGTGGACAAAACAACAGAAGTAAAACAAGTACACAGATATCCAATGTTAAATACTAGAAGAGACTTTCTTTACCTTCCCGACGAGAATAATAATAAGAAAGAAAATATAATACGGTAGAGAGATCTCTGGCGATAATAATCTTTTCATTCTTTAGATATTTTCGAGAATTCGATTCTAGAGACGGGACACGTCGAGTGTCGAGAATAGATTCGATAATTCTTCAGAAATAAGACGATAATCGAGAATGCTTGATGAAATACTAGTAAATCAGATATAAGCCAATAATTCTTCAATCCCAAGTTGCTGTCCCTGAACCCTTGGGGGGTGTTGGCCTATTTATACTGCTCGGGGAAGATTGTCGCGCGACATTTCCCCAGAAAGGGCAAATGTTGCGCGACAATGTGTACCATGTCGCGCGACAAACGGCTGAAGTGATGTTTCTGATAGACTGATGTGTCAGAGAGTGGATGGTCTGGTGTCAGAAGGGTTTGTCGCGCGACACAAGGGGGATTGTCGCGCGATATACCCATTTGTCGTGCGACAATTCCTCTTAAAAATAGATTTGTTTGGCCAACAAACCCTTTCGGGGCAGTCCCAGGTGTTCGGGTGGGTCCCGGACTCCAAAAATAGTACTTCTCGAAGGTCGTTAGGGTTCTTGTGGGGGTCACGAATCGGGGTGTCTACATATATATATTGTGTTAAGTGTAGAAAATGTGTATTTGGTGTTGAACATATAGTATTATTGTTAGTTGTTGCCCCTATTTGATCTCTACGTTCGTACTACGTCGCCTAAGAACATGCCATTTTCGGGTGTGAACACCCCAATCCACGACTCTCGTGTGAACCTAATGGGCATATAGCATTTAGTCCCGAGTCATCACGCATACAGGAGACCGTTAGGAAAAACCCTAATTTTCGAGCGTGTTAGGAATCTACCACAACCATGTCACCACTTCGCTTACTAGGACGGGGGTCGATCACTCTTGGCAATCTTAACTCAACCTTTAGGCTGTGCTAGCAAGATGGTGCGAGAGGTGCAGACCCCCCACTCTTGGCAGTCGCTAATATGACATTCCTTTTGAGGGTGGCTAGGAGTGCCATTTCTTAGAAAACTATCATAAAGGAATATCTCCTGATAGACAACCTCGGTTATGCCAGCAAGATGGTGCGATAGGTGCCGACCCGACCACTCTTGGTAACCAATAACGTCCTCCCCAAAAGTTAGGGAGTTTCATCACATTCTCCATGAGATCAGGGAGTTTTGTCACATGGTTATGACAAAAAGATAGTGCAATAGGAGCAAACCCTGCTACTCTTGGTAACCATTTCTTCCCCAGAAGATTGGGAAGCTTTATCACGACGAAGTCAAGAAGGTGTTGTTCTGAAAGAATCTAAACTCTAAGAACTTTTTTAAATACATTTGCAAAGAATGAGAAGTGTTCTTAAGAATAGGCCATTCAGAGGGTAAATGGTAAGATTGGTGCATCCCGCAAGCTGAGGGTAAAACATCGATAAGCTTGAAAATTCTGAAGAATGATTGAGATGGATTCCCTTAGGGTAGACGGGAGAATAAGATTAATGTATCAGAGATGGCTTGGCCAAGAGGAAGGTCAACCGTGGATCATATTGCCCAAAGTACCACAATATTCCCCTAACATGAGGATACATTTCGATTCACAGATTTTCATGGATAAAACAACCAGTTGAGATTCACGCGAGAGTCGTAAATTGTTGTCTTCTTTTTATCATCCCAGACTTCTTGCAAGCAAGAATCCAGGGACGAGAGGGTCTGTGAACACCCCAATCCACGACTCTCGTGTGAACCTAACGGGCATATAGCATTTAGTCCTGAGTCATCACGCATACAGGAGACCGTTAGGAAAAACCCTAATTTTCGAGCGCGTTAGGAATCTACCACAACCATGTCGCCATTTTGGTTTTTTGTTAGCCAGCCGCACGCCCCCCAACCGCATGGTTGGCTTCGAGCCGCACGCCTCAGCATCAGCCCTCCCTAGCCGTACGGCTGGCTCCTAGCCGCGCGGCTACCCAAGCCATTTTTTGGCTTTTTTTCCCTCTAAATAGGACCTTTGGGCTCTCATTTTAGGCATCAACACTCAATAGTGTTTTTTGGTAAGTAGAAACTCTGTCAAAATTATTAAAGAGTCATTTTAGAGAAATTCTGAGAGATAAAGTTTTAGAGAGAGAACTTCTAGAGAGAGAAAGTTCTAGAGAGAGAAAGTCCTAGAGAGAGAAAGTCATATAGAGAGAAAGGAGCAATCAAGGCAAGGTTCTTATTTCTTCTTCAAGCGCATCAGGTACGTCTTTCTACCACTCTACTAATTTTAATACTGCATTTTTATATAGTTTTAATACAAAAAATTAGATAACTTGCGAAGAAGTTCGCTGTTTTCTAAACTAGTCCATTTCAAGTTTTACAAGAAATCTAAAAAAACTGTTTTGACACGTTTTCAAAACAAAACAAAAATACAAAAATAGTTTCCAAACAAAAGGAACTACGAGACTCTGATTTTATTCTACGAATGAATACGTAGGCGCTCGCAAAGCTCGAGTCTGATTTCAAAATACAATTTTAAACTGAATTTATCCCGAAAGGACTATTCTGAAAACAACTCATACTACTTGCAAGATGTCTAAAATTGGAATTAAATACATGATCCATTAAGAGACCGAAAGGGCGAATTGGGTGCCTAACACCTTCCTAATTCGTAACGTAGTTCCCGAACCCTAGCAAAGTAAATTTTTAAAATAAATCTTTGGTTTCAAACGTATGAAAGATAATTCACTTTTGAATTGTCCTTCGTACGATCTTTTGTTTGTTTTCTTGTAAAACAAACTGGTGACTCTACAAAACACTTCATTCTTCTTCAAAAAACCGAGAACGAGGATTCTTCTTCTCGGGTCGCGGGTCCGGATTCTCACATCGGGGTTTATGTGTTTTAGAGTTAATTTTGGCGATTTTGAAGGTAAAAATCAACATCATTTCCCTCATTAAGAGCTTGTTTGATCTTTAGGTACTCTATCTATTACTAATATTAATTTTTTTACTAATTTTTTACTTTATATAGATATCGTGTTTAGTGTAGAAAATGTGTATTTGGTGTTGAAGATATAGTATTATTGTTAGTTGTTGCCCCTTTTTTATATACACGTTAGTATTATTCTTAGTTGTTTATAATTTTTGAGTGTGTAATTATTTGTCATATGACAGTGATCGAAAATGAATAAAAATTGGATGAAATTCTCAAGAGGTTCAACGGAATTCATTGTGGGGCTAATGGAGTTCTTAGAGTATGTACGAGAAAATGGCAACAATTCGATTGAATTGTATCCATATCCCTGCAAAAAATGTTTCAACATGGGCCAACGGGTGACATTAGATGAAATATATATCTACTTGACCAATGTAGGTATAATGGAGTCGTATACAGTATGGAACCTACACGGGAAAATTCTAGAGACACCTTCGCAATGGCAAGCAGAACAGAACCGGGCGTCTTCGAGTAACCCGACTATGGACTTCGTACAAGATGCTTTTCTTTTTCATGAATCGTATGATCACGCTGGCGTTGACAATGCATTTCATGCCGACCCTGTCGCCAAATAAAATTTGATAGCATATCAGCGTCTCTTAGATGAAACAGTGACTCCACTGTACGAGGGTAGTCAAGTCACGGCGCTAGCTTCAATGATTAGATCGCTGCAGCTGAAATAGAGTTGCAATATGGCAGACACATCCTTCAACAAGTGAGCTGCTGAAATTAATTACCTGTTGCCCAAAGGGAACAAGTATCCCGACTCATACAAAGCTATAAAAAGGCCTTAAAGAAGATCGACATGGGTTACGAGGTCATCCACGGGTGTTACTACGGCTGCTACTTGTTTTATAAGGAGGGTAAAGACCTAGATTAATGTCCCATTTGCGGTGAGTCAAGATGGGAAGAAGAAAATACAAGCGGTGGCAAACGAATTGCCCGGAAGACGTTCAGTACTTCCCATTGGCACCGAGGTTGCAACGTCTGTATAGTTGCCAACATATTGCAAAGGAAATGCGGTGGCATGGGGAAAGAAGAGAAAATACTTAATATCTTAGACATCCAGCGGATGGAGAAGCATGGAAGGATTTCGACAGGTGACGTATATATTTACAGTTCGTACATATACAATTTACTAAATTGTTAGTTTAATTATTTTTATATTAAAAAATTTGTCTTGTCATGTTGCAGGTCCCAACCGCAATTTTCCGCCGACATTAGAAACATACGTCTTGCTCTAGCGTCAGACGGGTTCAGTTCGTATTCTACTACAGCGGTTTCCTACAGCTGCTGGCCTGTTATTGCGATGCCTTATAATTTGCCGCCTTCGTTATGTATGAAGAAGGAGTTTAACATTCTAGTCTTACTAATATCCAGCCCCAAGAATTCGGAAAAGACTCTAAATGCGTTTATGAGACCACTGATTGATGAACTTAAGATGTTGTGGGAGACGGGGGTTTAGACTTGGGATCGATACGGTGAAATGGCATTCAACATGAGGGCAGCCGTTATGTGGACCATCAACGACTTTCCAGGACTAGGAATGTTGGGAGGTATTCAGAAAAAAGGGTACAAAGCATGTCCTATATGTTTGGACGATATTGTTGCGGTTCACAATAATAGAAGGATGTCATACCAGGGCGCGCGTAGATGGCTTTCCGAATATCACCCTTATCGGAGGCGATCAGAAAGGTTTAATGGGGAGCCAGAGCTCAGACCCGCCCCAGAAAGAAAGTCTGCATGTCAAGTTCTTGAAGCTATCAACAGTTTTTCTTACCCTCAGAATTCTTTGCATCCGCATCCTGACTTCAAACAGGTACGGCTCAAACTAACATTAGTTATGATATTGTAATAAGTTAATTTGTGATATTGTAAATTGATAAGTTGTGTTGTACTTAATGTCAGGCAGCTAAAAAGAGACTGTGTTGGACTCACGCAAGTATATTTTGGGAGCTGCCTTACTGGACATCATCGAGTGTGAGACATGCATTAGATGTGATGCACATCGAAAAAAATGTATGCGACAACATCTTGGGCACCGTTCTAGGTCTCGATGGAAGGACTAAGGACGATGTGAAATCTCGATTAACTCTAAAGAAGATGGGCATACGCAGCAATCTTTGGCAGAGGATAGGGCCGTCAGGAAAAGTGACGCTACGTCAGGCGAATTACACAGTTCGTCCTAGCGATCAGACGGATGTATTTGATCGAGTTGCAGCTGTTAAATATCTAAGAGGTTATGCTGGAAGCCTAAAGAGTAAGATCAGACCGCCTGATAAAAAGTTTTTCGGATTGAAGACTCACGATTGCCATGTCATGCTTTAGCGTGTTCTTCCTGTGGTTATTCGACCATATTTGGGAAGGGATGTCGTCGACGCGTTAGTCGAGTATTGCAGATTCTTCCAGACAATTTGTGCCCGAGAGTTGAAGAAATCGGACGTCTGCCAGCTGCAGACCGATATTTTCATGATCCTATGCAAGTTGGAGATGATATTTCCACCAGCTTTCTTTACTGTCATGGTCCATCTCTGCATCCACCTGCCCAAACAGGTCCTGCTCACCGGTCCCGTGCATTATACCTGGATGTTTTCCACTGAAAAGTATTATTTCAGATTTTAGGATACTATATATAATTGTCTTTAATTGTATACATTTGTACTATATATATTGCGCAATCTTACAGGCAGCTCGGAGAATACAAGAAAGATGTTGGAAACAAACGTTATCCAGAGGGGTGTATTGCCGAGAGGAACATCATGCACGAGTGTGTGTCTTTCATCAATAACTATCTACATGATCTTAACGCGAGTGATGAAGTCATACCAGATTCACCTCAGTGGAACAATTCTGTTGTCTCCCACCTCGTCAAGCCCAAAGGTTGCGTTAGGAACGTCCGTTTTAGTAAGCAACAAATTGCGACGGCTCACTGGTGTGTTATGATAAACTGTACAGAAACAGAATGGTACATTGAGACTCACCGCCGACAATTTGAGGAAATAGTTCCACACGACACTGATGCTGATCGTGTGGCGTCGTTTCTTGACCACCTCCCCAAATGGGTAAACTTTCAGCCTTAACTTACTTTCACTTGTCGCATGCATATTTACATTTCACTAATGTTCCATGTATATATATTATTATGTAGATGCTCTATCTGCTACAAGTACATGATCCTAAATACAACCGGGAGATACAGATCCTTGCATCTCAGCCTATGATGTGCACCATTTTCTCTCAGTGCGAGGTGAACGGTGTCAAATTTGTTACTGAGCATCGAGACCGGATTCGAAAGACTCAGAATAGTGGAGTGACATGTGCGGCCGGTGATCTGATATACTACGGGATTCTGCAATCAGTTGTCCAACTAACTTATGCGGAACGCATGCTAGTTGTGTTGTTCAAGTGTAAGTGGTACAACACCGACCCTACTGTTCCCGGTAGCGTACAGTATAATCGTGGTCTTACTTCCGTGAACACGAATAGTAGTTGGTACGACCCTAGTGTAAGCATGTTCGACCTATCCCAATTATTGTTTAATTTAATTTCCTCCACACAACTGGATTTAGTAATATCAGGGGGCTTCTCAGTTTGAAGTGACAAGTCCAAATCCAAAACACCTAAATAAAACTGGACTTGTTCACACCAATTAGAGAAATTAATTCCATTGATGACCGGAATAGAAGAAGCATGCGAGTGCAGTGAAACAGGAATAGGGACTGCGATAAAATAAATATAACTTAATGCTTTGAATAATGAACACTCATAAATAACAAAAAAAAAATTAATATAAGACGAACAAATACAATTACTAGTTTGTCTTTGGACATAAATCACAATTTATTTAAGTGTTTACTTATTTCAAATCCGTAAATAATAAAGCTAGTCCCTTTTATATATTTAATTAAGTCGGCATATTACCTTTGGGAATCCAATACCAACCCAACTAACTAAAAAATATATTCAAACCACCTTATTTCAATTTCTTAATTAATTATTAATCATATACCTTTGGGTCTATACTTTAAAAAATAAAAAAAAATGCAATTGACATTATCACTGTCTCAATACAAAACAATATACACAAATAATCACTCTACTGTCGAGTCACTTTGATGACTACCAAACATACTTAAAATTTTAATTTTTTTGAGACTAATGCTCGTATATATATTCAATACATGCTTACACACAATAATAATAATAATAAAAAAAAAAAAAAACAGTGGGTACAAGATAGCAAATATAAGTTAGCTTCTATGATTTTACTTTTCTACATATATAAACACAAATACATATATCATAACTATATACACAGAGATCGTGTATATACATACATACACACATACATATATATATATATATATATATTATATCCCATCATTACACACATATATATAATATACATGAAATAAATTCACATGAAATATGCCCAAAACAGGCATTAATATTCATGCATGAGCAAACTTTTAATTATTATAGCATGCATATATATAGACAACAAATAAGCTGTAGATAAACATTAATTTTACGTCTACGATCTTATCATTATATATATATATGAAAGAAAAAAGTGGGTTTGGACATAAAAGAATCATACAAGACAAATTAAACAATTATTTTATTATGTTTCTCCATTCAGAATCCTAATCATCATATCATCATATCAATACACACAGGTATGACTTTAGTAATGGCCGACAACAATCGGTGATTCTTTCGGAAAAGTTTAATGACGGTACTTGAATTTGACAGCATCGGTGATTAACGGAACAAAATTTATGTGTATAATTGAAATAGTTTTAATTCATAAACGTCAAATAGGAAGAGAATTTTGAGTAATTCAAACAATAATTTTAGTAAAAAATATACATTGTTTCATTACTCTTCTTCTGATACTACATGTTAGTAATAATGGAATATAACAATTTTTAAAAAATCAATTAAGAATCATTAATTGTATAACATACTCAAATCATAAATAATTGAATGGAAGAATACGATGATCCATTCGAATTTATCCTTAAACGCTTAAAACCTTAATTAATGGATTGTTGTTTCTCTCCCTTAAGAAGATGTCAAGAAATTTATGTATTCATCTTGACATGTATAAATGTCTAATTATAAGTCGCTTGACGTCTAGACTCTTTCTAGCTTGACTCTTCGGGTCTACATATTTTAATTTTTGTGTGGAAATTATTTTGTAGGGCTCTTGTGCATTATAGACTTTATAGTATTTGAAGGGGAGTATATAAATAATATTTATTATTACTTTATTGTCTCCAAAGTTTTTGTATGTTGGATTCACTTACAGCTATTTCCATTCAAATTATTAAATAATAATAATGATGATGACGATGATGACGACGATGACGATGACTATGATGATGATGATAATAATAATAATAATAATAATAATAATAATAATAATAATAATAATAATAAAAGACTTGACAAAATATACAATAGACTTGACCAAAATATGCCCATCAAAGAGAGGAAATGGCAGGGTGCACATTAAAAAACTTAAAGGGAAAAAAAAATCAAATTTTACATATTTTGTACTTTAGTAATTTTAACATGGCACACGAAAAATTCATGTTCCCACCATACAGTGTGTTGGACTAAAAAACTGCAAAATTGCGTATGTCTTGCGATAGTATGGTTAGGTGTATGGGTTATGTTTGTGTTCTAAAAAGAAAAAATTCAACTTTGTATCATGTGATGCCAATGAGGGTCAGATGAGTTGGTAAGGATTCGAATACTTCGCTTGTAAGGGTTAAGTTCGAATTCTACTACCAACAATTCTTCTTGGTATGTAATCTATAAAAATCACTGTAACCATTCATCGCCTAATCTTTTTTATATTAAAAAAAATAAAAATAAAAATATTATATATAGATGCAAGATAAGATAAGACACCTTGTTTTAAAAGTCGTGCTAAAAGTAATTTTGGTTAGCTATCATGTGAATTGGCTGATCTTGACATGGAAATTTGGAAGCCACACAAGTCAGTCTTCCTAAATGATCTGAATTGAAGGCGCCTCTCGCGGAAATTATTTGAAAGGAAAATTTGCAACTTGACTCCTCCTAGCTTTGACTTGGGTCAACATATTTTAATTTTTTGTGTGGAAATTAATTTGTAGGACCCCAAAGTTATCCAGTATTGAAAGTTGATTTTAAATCAAGATGTACATATATTTATTTAATTACTTAATTTGCAAAATAATACATAAGATAAAAGATTACTTCATTTTAATGATACTTCAAGTTCCACAAGATCTTGATTTTGAATTTTCTCGCTTATATTTGTTTTCTCCTTTGTGTTTTTGCAAAATGCAACCTTTGTTTAACAGGAAAATAAAAACCCAAAAAGCAAAAGAAATCTTTTGAATTAAAGAAAAGAGATTTGAGTGTAGGAAAATTTAATCTGAAGGGGGACACATTGAAGGGTTTTGGTCAAAAAGTCGACTCTATAACTATATATAATATAAAATTAAAAAGTTAGGGGTGATTTTAAATCACTCTATGCATTCATTGAGTTTAATGCCATGTCTTGATCCTGGACCAAAAAATCTCCCCTCACCTAATTTTTTTGAAATTTTTTTTAAAAAATTTAATTATATATAAATAAAAGAAAAGATAGGATACTTCATTTAGAGTTTTAAAAGTCGTGCTAAAAGTACTTTTGGCTAGCTATAATGTGAATTGACTGATCTAAACTTGGAAAATTGGAACCCACACAAGTCAGTCTTCCTAAATGATCTGAAGGTGCCTCTCGCGGAAATTATTTGAAAGGAAAATTTCCAACTTGACTCCTCCTAGCTTGACTCGGGTCAACATATTTTAATTTTTTGTGTGGAAGTTGTTTTGTAGGACCCCAAAGTAATCCGATATTGAAAGTTGATCTTAAATCAAGATGTACAAATATTTATTTAATTACTTAATTCACAAAGTAATATATAAGATAAAGGAGCACCTCACTTTAATAATACGTTGAACTCTAATATAGTATCATTACTCAAGCTCTACAAATTAATTTTGGTTTTAAATTTTATTTGTTGCATTTATTTCCCCCTTTATGTTTATGCAAAATGCAACCTTTGTTTTGAGTGTAGGTATAGGCACCTTAAAAAATAGTTTAGCACCCTTAAAAAATCATTTAGTCATATTTTATTTCATCTTTAGGCACTTTTAATTCAATAAACATTTTCCCTTCTCCAACATATGCTTCTGTTCACCCCTAAAAAAAAAATTCTTGTGTTTATGTTCGCATACTAAATAAAACTCTTCCCTCCTCCTACAACAAATTAAGTTGAAAAAAGAAAGTGCATTGGTTAATACTTGTGAAAAAGTAAGGGCGCGCATTTATATCAATTTTTTTATAAGCACCATATTAGAAACAACTCAAGCAACCCACTTGTTTTCAATATGCATAGATCGAAGTCAATACTCTAATTAAGTTAACCCACCTGGCAGTATCGTAGTTATAAGATATCATAAACCGCATAAAATCTATTTATGACTTAATCTTCTCCGATATTGAAAGTTGATTTTAAATCAACATGTGCAATTATTTATTTAATTAATTAATTCACAAAATAATATATAGGATAAAGGACTACTTCACTTTAATGATACCGAAAACTTTAATATAGTATCATACTTCAAGTTCCACAAAGTCTTGGTTTTAAATTTTCTCGCTTGCATTTACTTCCCCCCTTTATGTTTATGCAAAATGTAACCCAAAACTGGGTGAGTGTAGGCACCCTAAAAAAATAGTTTAGCCCCATTAAAAAGTCAGTTAATTATATTTTATTTCATCTTTAGGCACCCTAAATTCAAAAAACATGTTCACTTCTCCAACTTGTGTTTATGTTATGATATTAAATATGGGATATTGAAAAATATGTCTTGTTCGAAAAAAATTTCCAAAAAAGAATCACAGAATAATACTTTTTGTAAATTAAGGGCCGATATTTGACCAAACTTCAAAAGGAGTGAAAAGTTAACTTTACAGTATATTTTTGAATTGTATATTTTTTTTTATGAAATTATGCAAAATTAAGTTTGCAGTACGTGTTTTTTAGCATATTATTACAAATAAGTGTTTAATTGACAATGTTTCAGAATAATTTTAACAAATTACATATTCAAAACCTATTTATTAATAAAATGCACATAATAAATTTTTTTAGTTATTCAAAGTTAAGTTTGCACTCCTTATTTTCTATAACATTACTATGTATTTGTGTTCATTTAGCATTGTTTTAAAATTTTATGAATGAAACATAAGAATATACTTGTTAAAAAAATATAAATACATCATGCAAAACAAATTTGCATTAATTTTTTTTGATTGAAAAGTTAAGTTTGCACTCGGTCAAAGCCCTTATTTTAGAACACAATTGATAAACAAGTCCTTATTTCATAATGATGATGATATCTAAGCCCTTATTTCAAAAAACTATTATTGGTTGGTTTTTTTGCGAAAAACATTGTCACGCAAGACCTTTTACCTCATTTCCAATATTAAATATAACTCCTCGCTCGTCCTTCTACAACCAGTTAAGTTGAAAAAAGCAAGTGCATTTATTAATACTTGCGATAAAGAAAATTAAGTCATGTATATATACATATTAGATATGTCTGTATCGATGGCACTACTAACTTAAATACGCCCTAAGTTCTTAAAAATCCATCCCAAATTCGATTCACTAAGGGGATATCATAGACCGTTGACTATTTATACTAAACTTTATTATAAGCATCATGTTAGAAATAACTCAACCAACCCACTTGTTTTCAATATGCATTAATTGAACTTGATGCTCAAAGTTAACCCACTTGGCAGCATTGTAGTTATAAGATATCATAATTAAGCCATATAATATCTGCTTATGACATAATTTTAACCACAAGTGAAGATTTCACCCATACCTAGAAAATTCTTATCGATTACATGTGCTAGGGCGTGAAACAAATTGTCCAGCCTACTATAAATGTATTTAGAGAAAATTGTCATACATATCAGGTCGGATTTGATCAAATAGATTAATTATGCGAAACAGAATCCAATCCAAACTCATTTTGGATATAAGTTGTGGAATCTATATTCACTCCCATGTCCAAAAAAACTCATTTTAACCGTAATTTATTAGAGAGATTTTCCAAAATTTTGTCTCAAGTCTAATTTGTAATGGAGATATCATAGGTCGTTTAATATTTATAACAAAATTTAATATAAGCACTAGTTTGAAGAACGCGGCCCAATCTGTACAGTTATTGTTTTAAAAAACCTGAACCTGTTTCTTCTAATCATGCATAGCTTGAACTAGGTGTATGCATGAACTAGGTGCTTAAAGTCGATCTTTCCAATAAGTTGCAGTTATAAGATACCATACGACTTATAATATATGTTTATGATCCGTATCTACTTACCCGTGAAGGTTTCACCAAAACCTAAAAAATATATGTCGATTTAGTGTTGTGTTATTGAATCGTGTAATAAATCAGCAAGGTTATTATATGGGTATTTAAAGAAAAAAATTATATTTAGGTTGGATAGGATTAACCGGGTTAAATTTATGCCAACATGATCCCGATCAAAACTCGTGACGAGTATTTGTTGTTGAACCCATATTCGCCTCGGCCTCAGAAAATCTATTTCATCCCCGATTTATTATGAAGATCTTAGTCTATATGAAATATGTATTAAAATTCAATATGCATGAGCCACCGGTTCATAAGAATTCGAGCCAATAGGTGAATATTTTGTTTTGAAAACTTGAATATGGCCTATCGATCCCATTGTAATTTTGTGATATTATAATTTTTTTTAATCAAAATTTATTATATTCAAAATCAGATCGGCATCATCAAACGGGTTAACTAAAAAGAATTTTAAATAAAAAATAAACATTAGAGTTGTAATTAATCTAATTTCACTAATATATGCCCACGCCTACAGTAGTATTGACTTAAACTCATACAAAATTTTCGTTCTATACCCAGAACTCATCACAAACCCAATTCGTTAGGGAGATATCTTAAACCGTTGGATATTTATACCAAAATTCAATATAAGCACCCGATGAGAAATAACCCGTGCAGGTTTTGTTTTGAAAAACCTGAATTAGCTCCTTTTAATATGTATAAGTTAGAACTCCATACTAGACTTTGACCCACCCTGTCATATTCTAGTTATAAAACACCATAAAGGTATTTACTGAAATTATAGTTATATCAAAACTAGGTCGAATCGAGAAAATAAGGTCAAATTTTTGCGAACTTGAACCACTTGAACTTGTATTGGATTTTGTAACAGATTTCGGTTAATTTTAATAATGGATATATCCGTTACTAAAGTATTTCCCTCGCCTAATTAGTAACAGATTGTGTCAGAAACATCTTTTCCAACGGATTAAGTCCATTACAAAAGGGTCATTATGGTGTAGTGGTTGTTGAACTTATACTTATATTGGTTTAGAAAAAAACCCATCTCAAATCTAACTTATTAGAGGCATTATATACAAACTCGATTTATCAAAGAGATTTTAGTGCATAGGATATTTAATATGCATGGCTCGCTTTTTAGAATGCATCTAACCCACTATGTGCATATAAGCCGTTAGATCAAAAGATAAACAGCCGAGGATAAATCATAGCCACCACTTATCTTTTTTATGAGAATTTTGTAATTTATTAATTTATTAATATATATTTATATTTATATACATATATATTTATATACATAATCTTCTTTGCCTAATACTTATAGGGTGTGTTTGACGCGTTAGATTAGAGAGTCAGATTAGATTGTTTAATCCTCTCCGAAAAAGATAAAACAATCACACCTCTTAGGTGGGATTTGTTAATCATTCTCTCATGGTATAATAAACTTTAGTGGGATAAATAATCCACTGCAATATAAAATCCCGATAAACACAAAACATGGGATATGATAAAGTTATCTTATCACACCCTCTTATCCGGTGTGTCAAACGTAGCCATATAAAAAGAAAAACTATTTTATCATATAATTCAAATAAACCTATTCTCATAGAAATTGTCTGGCAATATTGGGCACCTTGCCATTATTACAAAATAGTGTCCCCGTTTCCATTCCCATATTTTTTTCTTTAAGAAACCCATTCTCATCAAATAACAGGTTTTTTTAGCGGGGCAAAAATATTTCACCTCTTTTTTTGAAAATGAAAACAACAAAAAATGTATTCAAAGGGGAAAAAAAAATATGTGTGACCATCACCAGCTATCCATGGTGTACAATTATCCATAATAAATTACTTATTAATGTAAACTAATTATGCAATTTATATATATAGATATAACTATATACATACGTCCTCAATCTGGGATGGAGAATCATATCAAACAAAAGTTGGTTGTTAGTTTATTTCCCATTACTGGCATTATTTTGAAAAACCTGAACCAGCTTCTTTTCATCATGCATAGTCTAAACTCAGCGCTTGAAGTCGATCTATCCAATATGTTGTAGTTATAGATATTATAAGATACCATACGACTTATAATATATGTTTATGATCGACATGTAATTACCCGTGAAGGTTTCACCAATACCCAAAAAATATACGCCGATTTTGTGTTGTGTTATCGAATCGTGTAATAAATCAACTGAGTTATTATAGGAGTATCAAAAGAAAAAAAATATTATATTTAGGTTGGATAGGATCAAATGGGTAAAATTTATCCCAACATGATCTTAATCAAAACTTGCAACGAGTATTTGTTGTGGAAACCATATTCGTCTCGGTCTCAAAAAACATATTTCATCCCTGATTTACTACGGAGATCTTAGTATCTAAGAAACATATATATGGAAATTCAATATGCATTAGCCACTGGTTATAAAGAATCCGAGCCAACAAGTGAATATATTTAAATATAAAAATAAACTAGAATATGGCGTATCGATCACATTGTAATTTTATGATATTATAATTTTTTTATTCGAAATTTATTATATTGAAATCAAATCAAAATGATCAAACAGATTAATCTAAAAATAATTTTAGATAAAAAATAAACATTAGAACTATCCTAATTAATCAAATTTCACCTAGACATGCTTGTGCCTAAGGCACTATTGACTTAAACTTGTACATAATTTTTATTATAGAACCTATACCCAAAAACTCATGACAAACTCTATTCTTTAGGGAGATATCTTAAACCGTTGGATATTTATACAAAAATTCAATATAAACACTCTATGAGAAATAACCCATGTAGGTTTTGTTTTGAAAACCCTGAACCGACTCGTTTTAATATGCATGAGATAGAAATCAATGATAGACTCTGACCTAACTTGTCGCATTGTAGTTATAAAACACCATAAAGGCATTTAAAAAAATTAGAGTTATATTTAAACGAAGCGAATCGGGACAAAAAGGTTAAATTTATGTGAACTTGAACCACTTGAACTTGTACTAGATCTTTGTTGTTGAACTTATACTCACATTGGTTTAGAAAAAAAAACCATTTCCAATCCAACTTATTTAAGAGATTCTATTCAAACCTGATTTATCAAGGAGATTATAGTACATAGGATATTTAGATCAAAAGATAAATAGCCGAGGATAAATCATAGCCACCACTTATATTTTTTGTGGGAATTTTGAGATTTATTAATATGTATATATATATATTATGTTCATAATATTCTTTACCTAATACTTATATAGAAATAAAATCCCTTTCATCATATAATTCAATTCAACCTGTACTTATACAAATTCTGTAACAATGAACAGCCTGCCATTTTTACAAAAAAAATTGTCCTTGTTTCCATTCCCATATTTTTTCTATAGGAAACCTATTCTCAGTAGATAATGGGTTTTTCAGTAGGGCAAAAAAAATTTCACCTCCTTTTCTGAAAATGAAAACCAAAAAATAATGTATTGAAAGGAAAAAAAATGTTTGACCATCACCAGCTATCCATGGTGTACAATTATCCATAATAAATTACTTATTATTGTAAACTAAGTTTGTAATATATATATATATATAGGTATATACATATGCAGTCAATACGGGATGGTGAATCCGATCAAACGCAAGTCGATTTTTAAATTATTTCTCATTCCTAGCCCTATTTAGTATTATTTTCATCCCATTCGAGTCGAGGACTTTGCGTTGTTTTTGCTATAACCAAATTCTCTTTGTTTAGATCTTAAAGCACCAACTACCCTAAACATGCTCTTGTAGAACTCAAAACTCAATTTTGTGTATACCACGATTTCCTTACCTTTTCTGTTACACGAGGAAGGCTTACCTTTCTCAGTTGCGTTTTTCGCTGCCGCATTTTGTTTCTCAACCGTAAAACAAACTTAATCAAAACTTGGGGAATTTAGCCTCTCGAACAAGGATCCTTGAACAACTAGATTGAAATAATACCGGCCATCCTCCTATTGGCTTCTGATAACAACTACCCCCTTAAGGGAAAGAAACTTATGTTTTCAGTGAAATCACTGCCTTTATCTTCCTCAACTAGTTGCGTCCGAGGATTGCACTGTATGGGGAGTAAATATTCATTACAAAAAATTCCATGTTCGTGGTTACCTCCCCAATCCTTATTGGAATGACAACTATGCAGATCGGCCTTACAGGTTCACCTTAAAGCTATAAATCGGTGCATTTATTGATTGGACGCTCTCCCTCAGTATGAAGCATCATAGATGTTTGTATGCATTGAGATAAAGCACCATTATAGGGAACATCAACCCCCTCTAAATCCTATTCACCGAAAGAAGGGCTCATACAACAAGTTGTTTTCCATATCTCTCTTCGGCGGGGCCAAAACAGACATTACTTTAACAATTGGATGGGCCTAAGACCAAAGTTGGACTCTAGCAAGTCTAGTCCTGAGGTAATTTCTAGTTGTAGCTGGTTGGTTAGTAATTCCATGAATGGCCTCAATAATTCCTACAACTAGTCGGTTCGTTTGCACCATAACCATTCCATTGTCGGCTTATTTCTTCTGATCAAGCTTTTTCCCAGTGGGTTTCACATACTCTACCAAGTGTCCCTGTTTTATTAGTTTTGCTACAACTTGGTTCAACATCTTACAATTTTGTGCCCATGATCCTTATGATAGGAACATCGGAGTATGGTATCTTTGGTGCTCGGATCACTTCCCATTTGCTTTGGCCACTTGAAGAACCGTTTTCCTTGTATCTCGAACATGATTTTGTGTATTGGCTTATCAAATATGGTTTTAACTTCTTTAAAAGCCTCAGTGCTTGGTTTCTTTTCACCTTCCCAATCATCTTTTTAGCTTTTCTTCCCAGATCATTATTCTCTACTATCGATTGCTCTAGCCCTCTTGAAATTTGATATGTTTGCTGCTTGTTCATCATCTTCTAGGTGGGAGAATTCATTTACCTGGCAAGAAGTCATCAAAGGTCCACAGCGACCTTCTAGTGAGATCATTACAAATGCCATTGTTTTCCCATGGCAAACCAAACTTAAACGTGCTAACTATAATCACAATCCTGTGTTTCCTAGAATAATCCCAATGTTTCTCCTTGTTTCTTATTTAAGTGGGTTAGAGCTTCAAGGCCTTTAATAACTTGATTGTTTATAATGAAGCAAGTGATGAACTACTCGGCCAGCTCACTAAAGCTGTCGGTTTTGTTTGACGGAGAGTTCTCAAACCATCTTAAAAAAAATTCTCCCAAATTAGTTGGGAAGATTTTGTATATAAGTGCTTCCTCATTCCTCCAATAGGCCAAAATCCTTGTAATGTCGGACATGGTCAATAAGGCCTATACAACCATCATAAATGATAAATTTTTATTGTTTGAACTCTTTTGGTAGGGGTGTAGCTTGGATTCGTTGTGTGAAACAGGAGCCCTGGTCTTCTCTGAAAGTTTTGTGCTAGCTCTGTGGAAGACTTTCCATCGGTTTTCTTATCAGCAATTGCCGAATAAATCATTTTCTTTAACCTTGCTTAGCCAATTTTTTGGTCGGGCTTTTCCTTGGGTCATTCCTTGGGTTACTCTACCCCTACCGGATGAAATACGTTGGAACGAATATTATGCTTAGGAACTTCATATGATTGCCGATCAAACGCATTTTCAAGTCTGGGTGCTACTGCCACCTTATTTTTCCCTTTATTTTAGGACATTTACTCATTGATATCAGGATTTATCTTATCCTTAGTAAAAGATGCATGAGATCTTTTTAACGAGCTCTTTTTCATAGGTTGGTGGCCATTATTAACTGCAATTTGCTCCTTAAGTATTCCCATTGACACTTCCTTTCTAGCCTCAAACTTATGAGTTCCTTGAGCTTGCTTTGTGAACTAATTTCTTTGTCCCCATAATCGGTGTCATAGGGTAAGGTTGTATGGGTTTGATTTTAAGAGTGGTCTATAACATGGCTCGTGTTTTTTGTTCCCAACCTTGGTGAATTTGGGGTCTACTGCTAGAGGAATTTTGGTCATTGTTGCTTTTGTTTGGGTGAACTAAAGGGATGAACCATTTTCCTGAAATATATAGATGATAGTGAAGATAATACAAAACTGACTAACACCAAAAATACTAAAAAAAATAACTGCAGTGAGAGAAAGTAAATCTAGTTATCAGAAAATACAAAGTGCAATGGCCTTTAGTTGACGATTCCCACATATAGTGCCAATTATGGGTGGCTAAAAGTTAACCAAGCACAACTTGAAACGAATCAGTAGAGGAGTATTGTTTGGCAAGGAAAAAATTAGGATGAATAGTAATAACTAACAAAAAAACAGTGAAAAAAAATGAAAGTAAGATCAGATTTGTTTGAGGTTAGGTTCCTTTGGTGGTTTTAATTCCCAATCCAGAGGTACATCCTCCCTAGATAGGTGTGTGTTAATTCTATTAACTTAAAAGCTTAAAAGAAGTAGTACAATTACAGAGATATTTGGGTTTGGCTAAAGGAGGAAGAGGATTGTATGAAAATGAATGTAGAATGGAAAGAATTATATACACACATACCTAGATTTTATATACATACATATATACAAACTTCATTTTTTCTCTATATATATAACCATCCAAATAAGCCAGTTGCTTAAAAATAAAAACCAGATCCTCTAAAACTCGCTCTCAGCTTCTGTTTACTAATTTCTCGTTTCTCTCTTTCTCTCTCTCAACAACAGAGAGCTTCATCATCATTCCCCCTATCTCTCTCAACGAAGCATCACTAAGTTCCCTCCATCGTCCATAAAGCATCCTCAATAGGTCTATCTCTTTGCACCGTTCTTTCTTTTCCCTTTCGTATCTTCATCAACAAAATTGAACAAGTAATGAACAATAAGAAAATTCAAGTTATGAATCTGTCCATTTCATGTTAAAGATTTAGAAGGCTCGATTATTTCTGCCCTAAAAACAGTACCCCAAATAAAAAAAAAGATGCAAAATTACCCTTTTGTATACCATCAAATTTGCACAATTACTCTCACATGCAACCCACAAGAACGTGTATCCTCTCTCTTAGTAGAAAATCCTAAATAAACCCATATTTTTATTTTATTTTATTTAGAAAACCCACTTCATCTATGGCTATCAGAATAATTAAACCTAGTTTTTACATTTACTGCTATGTATTTTAAATTTCCCCAATTAATTAAGGTTTCAGAAAAAAAAAACAAAGTTTGATAAATGGCTGAATTCTTCTCACTAGGAAAGCATAATTGTGGAGAGACGCAAAATTCAAAGTTAAAATCCAATTATGAGGCAAATAAAACCCAAATTCAAAGCCTAAATTTGAAACAAAACAAAAATAGAGAAAGAACAAAGAGAAATCGCCGAGAGATAGATCGTTTTAAGCAAATCAATCTATCGTTAAATAAAGTATCTTGATTGGGAGCAAATGATTCAATTTTCTTAACAGGGAGAGAGAGGGAGAAACAAAGAACGATCCAGAGAAATAAACTTTTCTTTTGAGTGGAGATGAAGCAATTGAGTATTTTGAGTTTAGAAAAAAGAAAGTTGTTGGATTTTGTGTTTAAAGAGTATAAATGAAATTAGGCTTTGGGTTTGGATTACAATAAAAAAGTTTAGAAACATTTCCTTTGAGGTTAGGATTATAATTTGAATTATCCCCTAGATAATAGGCATAATTTGAGTTACCTCCAAGGTCAAATTGATCATTTTACGCCTAAAATTTAACCGAAGCTAAACCCGTCAAACGACAAGGGGTAACTCAAAGGATTATCAAACTGGGGGATAAATCTAATTTAGCTATTATTTAGAGGGTGGTTACTCAAAAAGGCCCAAATTATTATAAAGGATAAGCTTGGGTACTACTCTATGATAATAGTTATCATTAATCATGTTCATATTTGTATAAGTGGTTATTTCCCATCATTTATCATCTAGCTCAACTTTCCTTTGCTAATTGGGCGATCAGAATTGGTCGGTCATCATTGAATTTAAACACATTGATCAACAGACACATGAAAAATATATGGCACGAATGGAAGGCATCTTAAGCATTCAGGCAATATCTATTGTTCTTCTTCTCCGTGTACACACTCAATCATGACAAAACACTAGTATGCTATTTATAGATGTAAAGGTTTGTTAATAACAAAAAATATAGGCATTAATTTATTAATTATTCCTTGGAACTTACACAAATTACTTTTTATCCACACAATTTTCTTGGAGATTGCACACTCAATTTCTAAATGTCATTTTAAAACTTTTAAAAAATAATATATACCTTTGCTTGGAAGATTTTTAAGACACTACACCTCTACCAAGGATAAATACATAACCACTAGTAGACTTTATATCATCTGAATTGGATATCCAATTGGCATCGCAATACCCTTTTAATGTTTGTGGAAATTTTTCAAATTTTAATCCAGAATCAATGGTGCCTTTTAAGTACTTGGCTATCATTTCTAGTGCATTCCAGTGTTCTTTATTAGGACACTGAGTATAACTGCTTAATCTGCACACAACATAAGCAATGTCAAGTCTTGTACAATTCATCAAGGACATTAGGCTACAAAAAATTTGGGCATATTCAGATTGGGAGACACTATGTTCTTTATTTTTCTTAAGTTGGGTGTTAGCATCATAAGGTGTCGATACAGGTTTACAATCAAAATACCCAAACTTTTTCAATATTTTCTCAACATAGTGCTCTTGTGATAATGAGACCATCACTTGTTTTGATAATTTAAATTGATAAAATCACATTAGCTTGTCCAATATCTTTCATGTCAAAATTAGAAGCTAGGAATTTCTTGGTCTCATTAACGACATTCAGGCTAGTACCCATGGTGAGCATATCATTAACATATAGGCATATTATCACATATGTGTTAGTATCAAAGGATTTATAATAAATACGTTTGTCTGCCTCATTTATCAAATAACCATTTGAGACTAACACCTTATCAAATCTATCATGCCATTGTTTTGGTACTTGTTTGAGCCCATATAAAGATTTAGCTAGCCTGAATACTTTGTGCTCATTGCCAGGAACCATAATAATATACTTTTGGGCCTAAATGAAAGCACTAATATATTAATTTGAGAGTTAAATGTTTTTTGAAATTGAACTTTTTTAATTTATATTTTTGCAAAATCAAAACTATTTAATTTCGTGTTACAAGTGTAACAATTATTTGTAAGCATTCACTATAATATGTACATCTCGCTTAATGTAAAAAGTTACAACCTCACCTCAACATCATTAATATATATATAATTAGTGGAACAATATTTGAAGGATCATCAGCTTTAAATTCAACTAAATTTTGTTATGTTAAGAATATTACCTGCCATAGCTAATGGTAACTACGCAAGATAGCACTCTAGTTTATTTTTGGCATACTAGCATTTGGGCCAAGAATTCTTTTATGAAATATAGAACATCAAAACATATATATGTGGCACAAATGCAATTGATTTTGATTGAGTGTTATTTTGGAGCCAAGAAATCTTCTAATGAATTTAGAACACATCATGAAAAATTTTGTGATTTTTCTCTAGTGTTAAAAAATTTATGTCGTTGGCTGTTGCAGTCAATCATGTATGTGGCACAAATGCATGCTAAGAAAAAAATTCTAGCAATATTCCAAACAGATCTTATAAAATGAAACTTTTGCACAATATGCGGCACCCATAAAAATACTAAGATTAGAGGTGGATATAATTATTTTGATCATCACTACATATGTATTAAATTTCATTTATTAATTCTTATCTCCCTAGCTTTCTTGACTTAAGAATTTGTTCAACTGTTTAAACTAGAGGGGCGAGTTCTTTCACAAAAATCTCGTCTTGAACCGAAGGTGCTTGTTCTTTCGCCGGAATCTTATCCTTAAGCGAGGAGCTGGCTCTTTTGGTAAGATCTCTCTCTGAACAGGAGGAGCGGGTTCTTTAGCTCGAATCTCGTCCATAACCAGAGAACATGACTCAATTACTGAAATCTTATCCTGACCTGAAAGAAATGCCCGATGGCTCAGTTACTAGATATAACACATCCTAACTCGGACAAAGTGTCAGCCCCCACTCGTATTTGGAAAATTTTCATTGTAGGTATGGTACGTATTTTTATATTTCTACAAGGGCCTTTCTTTGAAATTCAAAACTATGAAGTTGTTTTTGTAAAAAATTTCAAACTCCGGGGTTTGATTTGTACTTGGTATTAGAGAAAGATTAGTCTTCACCCTTAACCCCATTAATTATACAAAAACATATATGGACCTTCCAAATATTAGATATCGTAGGCTTGCCCTTCATATAAGATGATTTCTATCAATTGATCAATTTAGTAGGTAAACAAACAATTAAATGTCTAGAGTACCATCTATTATTCGATTGAAATATCTCATAGACCCATATTTTATTTCTGAAACATATCTTATATTCTCTCATCCTACTTCCTCTCTTTTAAATAAATAAAAGAAAGGTCTAGATCTCTAGCTTCCTCCTAACTAGAAACAACGAAAATCCTCCAAACCCCCTAGAGAAACTGCATCAAATTTATGTATGAAAAGGCATTTATTTGTCAAAAAAACTCTTAGCATTGAGAAAGTTACAATAAAAAAAACAATGAAAATGTCTTTCAATGTGTTCACGATATAAAGCCTCAAAACTTTTCATAACTTGTATTTTTTTGTACATTCCCTTATATAATTAATGTTTAATAACAATTTTTAGTGTTTTTCTTCCTTGTAATTAAAAAAATTGTTTACTGCTAATCAAGCCCCACTAAACTTAATTCCTGCCTCCGCTACCGTATATAAGTAATAGTGTTAAAAAAGTGACTTAAATGGCCTTACTTATAATTAATTAAGTCACAAAATTAATGATTGACTTAAATGATATTATTTCTTGTAGTGTGTACACATCCTGAACAGGAGGAAATGCCTCACTTATCGGAGTCTCATCTTGAATCGGAGGAACAGACTCCTTCGCAGGAGTCTTGTTGTCGGCTTGCATTGCTAGGCTCTGTTGTGGTTGCCATTCTTGAACAATAGACGCAGTTGCGAGAACCGGTCTAACTCTCCCAGTCTTCTTCAAATTGACCAAAATCAATTAAAAAATAAAGGATATAATTTGAATCATTAATTTCAAATTTAACTGTTCATAGTAGATTATAATTAATAGTGTTCTCGCTAAAGGAAAACACTTCATCTCACAAGTAGTCAAAATTAATCTAAATAATTCAATTTAAAATTAATAATCTAGATACCTGAAAGGCGAATCTTGACAGTTTAGAAATGCAAGATCTAATACAATCTGTATTCTTAAGAATCACTAGTTTATTAAATTATCAATGATAAAAAAATTAATATATACTTTTATGAGATTCAATACATTAATTATATTCATAAATAATAATAATAATAATAATAATAATAATAATAATAATAATAATAATAATAATAATAATAATAATAATAATAATAATAATAATAATAATAATAATAATAATAATAATAATAATAACTCTTAATCTTACATGTTGCAAAATGAAAAGTTAGTTTATTCAAATTAACACATTCTCATTTTGCTAGGATATGACTGTTACGTCAAATTTTGTGTAGTTTGTTACAACCCCCCCTCCCCATCTTAAATCAAAAGATTTCCTCAAAGCAATTACGAAAGAATGTAAAAAAAAATTAAAAATTAAGTCTTTTTAACATCCGGTCCTTATCAAAATATATTTTTATGGATGTGATTCACTAATTTTTTTATATTTTTTTTAAAGTGTCACTACGAGAGAAGTGCCTTTTCGCGGCATTTAATTTTCGGCATTAATAAAATGTGCGGAAAAAGACAATTTTCTCGGCATTTCATAAAAATTGCCGAAAATTAACAGCATTTTAGGCCAAGTGCCGGGAAATTACGGCACTTTCCAATAAATGCTGGGAAATTTTTATGGCAAATCATGAGAAGTGATGGGAATGCACTTTTCACGGCACTTATTTTCCGGCATTAATAAGTTGTGCGGATAATGATATTTTTCTCGGCATTTGTTAAAAAGGGCCAGAAATTAACGACATTTTAGTGCAAGTGCTAGGAATTTAGGACACTCTCTTAAAATGCTAGAAAATTTTTACGGCAAATCAAAACAAGTAATTGGAAAATTATTAAAAATGTCAAAACTTTACCTCAGTTAAATCTAATCCAACAAATATTTATATGCATATGCATATAATTTTTTACATTTGATGAAAGGGGTAATGATAATTTGATAAAACACTTATTTATTTAATTGGGATTAAATTTATTTAAAAATTCTTAAAAATAGAAGTAAATAATTAGAGCTAGAAAAAATACAAAGACATTTTTGGATGAAAATTATCATACTTCAAAAATAAAAAATTAATTTTTGTCACCGTTAAATAAAGAAAATATTAATTATCATACTTCAAAAAATATATATATATATATATATATGGGTAAGGTTTAAATTACACCGGTGTAAGATTAAGTAGTTTTACACGACTCATAACTTTTTCTTAGATTCATTGTTTATCAATTCCACCGTTGGATTAGTTATTTTTGTCATGTTTATCAAGCATGCAAAGTTTCAAACAAATTAGATATTTGTAACCATTTAATCAATATACTTGAGTTCACTTAAATTTAATAAAGCTCATAATTTAATATGTAACATGATTATGATGAATGACTTCTGCAACTCCCATCAATTTAATATTTTGCATACATCTTTGATATATAATAATAATATAATCTAACGGATAGATTGTTGAATTATAAAGTTGAGAAAAAATTATTGACAAGTGTAAAACTTAGTGTAGTGCGCTTGAACCTTCCTCTATGTATAAGGATTAGGCTTCTCTAGTAGCTAGGTTGAGTTGTATTGTATTTTCAAAGATGGTAATTATATATTGGTACAAATGTGGATCTATGGGCCCAGTAATTAGTATCCGAGGAGTGATTCGAACAGTGGGCCCTACATGCAACATTCAAAGCTTGGAGCAGTGCTAGTAGCTGACTCAAAGGTAGTGCCCACTGTGGTATTAGTTGACTCAAAAAAGGCAAAGGTGAACTTTTATCGGTAGTACACTAATTGGAAAGACACTTACTCGAATTTAGAAAAGAAATTGAGTCCGAGATTTGACTTAGACATTCCCTTTTACAAAATAGAAATTAATAATAATAATAATAATAATAATAATAATAATAATAATAATAATAATAGTAGTAGTAGTAGTAGTAGTAATAGTAGAGCGATTGGGTAAGGCTAATTGGAAATTAAAGACACCTACCAGAATTTAGGAAAGATCTTGAGTTCGAGATTTGACTTAAACATTCTCTTTTATAAAAGAGAAATTTATAATAATAATAATAATAATTATTATTATTATTATTATTATTATTATTAATAATAATAATAGAGCGATTGGGTCGCTAATTGGAAAGATACCTACCTGAATTTAGGAAAGATCCACATTTCGAGATTTGACTTAGACATTCTTTTTTTTTTAAAGAGAAATTTACAATAATAATAATAATAATAATAATAATCATCTTATAGTTTTCTCAGCATATAACTACACGGGAATAAAATTGCGACTCGATCAGCTCCTTTGAAAATTACGGCTCCTATAGCTATGTGAACAAACGAAGAGAATTTGGCGGGTAAAGATAAACAATAGCAATCCCACATAGCTCTTTTAACGCTCATTATCTCCTGTGTATTCTATCACAACTCACAAGCAGTCTCTTCTCTTCAATTTGGTGTGCTCTCTCCACAACATTGCCACTTAATTCACTCAGGTACTTTTATCTCCATCCTCTCTACATGGCTACTGCCAATAATTTGTATCTCCCATGTCCAATTTTTTCAATTCTTCCCATTTAGTTAGAGTTTCAAAGAAGAGTTTTAGGGTTTAGATTTGGTTTATAATAAGATGATTCTCAAATTTCATAATTAGGGATTTTATATTTCAGATTTGGTAACTGTCAGATGATCCTCAAATATCATATTTAGGGCTTTTATAATTCAAATTTGGTATTTTTTAAGATTTTGACTGCTTGGTGTCTTGATATCTATTAGATTTTTCTACTTTATCTTATACCAATTGATTGGGGATTCTTTGTTCTTCATGCATTGATTTTATATTTAATTTTTTATGAAAAAATTTGTATCTCCCATGTCCAATTTTTTCAATTATTCCCATTTAGTTAGAGTTTCAAAGAAGAGTTTTAGGGTTCATATTTGGTTGCTAATAAGATGATTCTCAAATTTCATAATTACGGATTTTATATTTCAGATTTGGTAACTTTCAGATGATTCTCAAATTTCTTATTTAGGGCTTTTATAATTCAAATTTGATATTTTTTTTTTAGATTTTGACTGCTTGGTGTCTTGATATCTATTAGATTTTTCTACTTTATCTTATGCCAATTGATTGGGGATTCTTGGTTCTTCATGCATTGATTTTATATTTAATTTTTTATGACTTTTCGATGAGAAGTTCAGTCCACTTTTTGTTATTTGACTTTTCCAATTTGTGTATTTTTGGGTGAACTGTCAATATCTTTGTTGAAATTTTATATACCTATATTATGTTTGAAAGCTCAATAGAGTTCAAAGACAAAGTTTTAATTAAGATGAGTTATAATGGCTCCTTGTTGTTAATATAACTATTGGGCATAATTGTGAAAATGAGGCTTGTATTGTAATTCTGGTTCAGGTGGCAAAGAAGACTGCGCAAAAGAGTAAGACTGTTTTGACTGATATTGAATGGTGGCAAAAGGTATATGAGTTTATCAAATATCTGTTCTTATTCAACGCAGTTGTAAATTTGTGATATCTTAGCCTTTTCTATTTCATTTTGCAGGGAGTTGCTAGCACAAACGGTAAGTTTTTCATAACGTTAATCATCACTAGCTTTTCATGTTTGTCATGGTTTTTCATAACGTTAACCATCACTAACGTTAACCATCACTAGTTCAGTTCTTTTATAATGGGTTGGCTCAAACCAATCGAAATATGATCGAGTCGATGAACAGTGGTACTTTCATTAGTCTCACAGAAGATGGAGCTTATAATTTCCTTGAGAATTTTTCCGAGAGTTCTCAGCAATGGGATTTCTCTTCTCATAGAAATTCATCAGCTCAAGTTAAGAAGGAAGTTAAGAAAGAGGGCATCTATGAGCTATCTGAAAATGTAGAGACTAGAAGGCAGTTAGATAGTCTCTCAAAGAAACTTGAAGCGTTAACTCTGCGGTTAGATAGCAATTCTGTCAATCAAATTCAAGTAGGAGGATGTTCTGTGTGTGCTAGCCCTCTGCATGCGTCGTAAACTTGCCCCTCTATGGTAGGATTCTCGGAATTCATGCCACAACAAGTAAATGCGATGAATGAATACAAAAAGCAATTCAATAGCCCATTCATAGAGACATATAATTCGGGTTGGAGAAATCACCTGAACTTTTCGTGGACAAAAGCTCAACCCATACCTAATATGGGTTCCCCATCAGCTAGTGTTCCACGACAGCAGCCACCTCCTGGTTTTCGCCCTCCAATTAATTCTTATACATCATTCCAACCTGCTCCACCTGCTCCAAACCCCATGTCACTCCACAGCAATTTTCATCTTTGGAGGACATTCTCAAGCAATTCATCCAAGTGACCACCCAAAATAATCAGACTTCAAGCCAACTTTTGCAAAAAGTTAGGAATAACGGCCTCATGAACACTCAAGCCATCATTAGGTTAGAAAGTTAAATGGGTCAAATGGCGAGTCAATTGGGTGAGAGAGATAAAGGTAAGTTTCCAAGTCAACCAATCCCGAATCCTAAATGTGTTTCCTCAAGTGGGACTGCTCCTAACCCACCCAATGCACTAACACATGGGCAAGTTCAAGCCATCACCACACTTAGGTCGGGAAAGGTAATTGACAATAAAGTGAGAATCCTAGATAGCGAGGAGGAAGAGAAAGAAGAAGAAAAAATTCCAGCTGAGGTTGAGTCTACACCTCAAATTGTGAATCAAGCTCCTCCTGCTAAGCAAGCAAGTGAAGATCTCTCGAATAGGACCTTTGTTCCTAAAGCCCCATTTCCTCAGAGGCTAAAAGGCAAAAAGAAAGGTACTCAATTCGAAGAAATCTTGGATGTGTTTAAGCAAGTTCAAATAAACATCCCATTACTTGATGCTATCAAGCAAGTACCTTCTTATGCCAAGTTTCTTAAAGACTTGGTAACTCAAAAGAGGAGGACAAATGTTCCGAAAAAGGCATTCTTAGCTGAACAAGAAAGCTCCATTATTCAATGCAAAATCCCTGTCAAATATAAGGACCCTAGTTGTCCAACAATTTCTTGCAAAATTGGAGATCATCATATTGAGCGAGCTTTGGTAGATCTAGGGGCTGGTGTGAATTTACTAACATATTATGTTTATGTGCAGTTTCATTTAGGAGAGTTAAAGCCTACACCAATGACAATCCAACTTGTCGATCGGTCAGTGAAAATTCCTAGGGGTGTCATTGAAGATGTTTTGATTAAGGTAGACACTTTCTACTTTCCAGTGGACTTTGTTGTCCTTGATACTGAGCCTGTTCAGAACATAAGAGGCCAGATTCCTGTGATTTTTGGGCGACCACTCCTTGTTACATCCAACGCCCTAATCAATTGCAGAAATGGAGTGATGAAATTTTTTTTTGGGAACCTCACTGTTGAGTTGAATGTTTTTTATATCAGCAAGACCTCAATAGACACAGATGATGATGATTTTGGGCAAGTCAATTTGATTGATAGTTTAGTAGAGGAATCTTTCTTGCAAACTTGTAAAAAAGACCCATTAGAGGCTTGCATGTCCCACTTCGGTTGTGATTTTGACATAGATGGATCTATAGAACAAGTCAATGCGCTATTAGATTCAGTGCCTGTCATGGGTACTCATTCTTTTCAACCAAAGCCAGAGCCTCTCAATCTCTCATCAACTCCTCGACCTCCTTCCATTGAAGAACCACCAAAGCTGGACCTAAAGCCCTTACCTGATAAGCTGAAGTACGCTTTTCTAGGTCCAGAAGAATCTTTGCCTGTTATCATAGTTTCTAATCTCGATAATGCTCAAGAAAAGCAATTGCTTGAAGTCCTTCACGAGCATAAAGAAGCTATTGGGTGGTCTATCACAGATTTAAAAGGGATCAGCCCGTCAGTTGTCATGCACAAGATTCACTTAGAGGAGAACTCCAAACCCTCTCGTGAACCCCAAAGGAGGCTGAATCCAGTGATGTAAGAAGTTGTAAGGGACGAGGTACTCAAGCTTCTTGATGCGGGTATTATCTACCTGATATCTGATAGTGAGTGGGTGAGCCCTGTGCAAGTAGTTCCTAAGAAGTCAGGAATTGTAGTGGTAGCCAATGAGCATAATGAGTTAGTTCCCTCTCGTGTTCAGACAGGATGGCGTGTTTGTATTGACTACCGAAAGTTGAATTCAATGACTAGGAAGGATCACTTTCCTCTTCCTTACATTGACCAAATGTTGGAAAGGTTAGCCGGCCATGCTTACTACTGCTTTTTGAATGGTTACTCTGGCTATAACCAGATTCCAGTGGATCCATTTGATCAAGAGAATACAACATTCACTTTCCCTTTTGGTACATTCGCCTACCGACGCATGCCTTTCGGGCTATGCAATACACCTGCTACCTTTCAGCGGTGTATGATCTCTATTTTCTCTGACATGGTAGAGCGATTCTTAGAGGTTTTCATGGATGATTTTTTTATGTTTAGGTCTTCTTTTGAGGAATGCTTGGAACACCTAGCTCTAGTCTTAGAGATGTGTAAAGAGAAGAATCTCTTGCTTAACTGGGAGAAATGCCATTTTATGGTACAAAGAAGATTTGTTCTTGGGCATATCATCTCCGAAAAGGGAATTAAAATGGATAAGGCTAAAGTAGATTTAATCTCCAACCTGCCGCCCCCGCAGACGGTTAAGGAGATTCGTTCATTCTTAGGCCATGCTGGTTTCTATAGGCGTTTTATCAAGAATTTTAGCAAGATTGCTAGACCTCTTTGCAATCTTCTTACTAAAGACGCCCCATTTGTATTCGATGAAGCATGCCTGAAAGCCTTCGAGACATTGAAGTCTGCTTTGACCTCCGCACCCATCATTCGGTCCCCTGACTGGAACCTTCCATTCGAAATCATGTGTGATGCTTTGGATTATGCAGTTGCGGCTATTCTAGGTCAGAGAATTGATGAAGTTCCTCATGTGATTTACTATGCAAGCAGGACTTTAAACGATGCTCAGCTCCATTACTCCACCACAGAAAAGGAGTTGCTAGCAGTCGTATTTGCTCTAGACAAGTTTAGGTCATATCTCTTAGGATCTAAGGTCCTTGTCTATTCAGATCATGCCGCTTTGAAATATCTATTTTCTAAGAAAGATGGAAAGTCGCGGCTGATTCGGTGGGTCTTGTTGCTACAAGAGTTTGATTTGGAGATTAGAGATAAGAAAGGAGCTGAGAATATTGTAGCAGACCACCTCTCTAGACTCATAGTTGAATTCTTTGGTGATTCATTGCCCATAGCTGAGACATTCCCTAATGAGCAGCTTATGCATATTTTCAATCACCTTGGTATGCGGACATCGTTAACTATTTTGTCACACGTGAAATGCCAAATCATTGGACAAAACAAGATAAGTACAAATTCTTGTCCGAGGTGAAGTACTTTTACTGGGACGATCCCTATCTTTTCAAGTACTATCCTGATCAGGTAATTAGGAGATGTGTTCTTGAGGATGATCAAATGCAAGTTCTCTCATTTTTCCATGATCAACCATGGGGAGGCCATTTTAATGGAAAGAAAATCGCTGCTAAGGTTTTGCAATGCGGATTTTATTGGCCTTCCTTATTTTGTGATGCCCATGCCTATTATGTCGCTTGTGAAAGATGTCAAAAGTTAGGAACTCTTACGCGCCGAAGTACGATGCCCCTTAATCCAATTCTGATAGTGGAGATCTTTGATGTGTGGGGGATAGATTTTATGGGACATTTTCCTAACTTTTTTGGCAATCTCTATATCTTAGTAGCCGTTGATTATGTGTCAAAATGGGTCGAGGCTATTGCGTGCAGAACTAATGACCACAAAGTGGTGGTCCAATTTTTGAAAGAGAATATTCTTGCACGTTTTGGTACACCCCGCGCTATCATTAGTGATGGGGGGTCGCACTTTTACAATAGACCATTTGAGGGTCTAACGAAAAAGTATGGAGTGTTTCATAAAGTGTTGACTGTGTATCATCCACAAACTAGTGGACAGGCTGAAATTTCGAATAGGGAGATCAAGCATATATTAGAAAATACGGTAAATCCTAATATAAAAGATTGGTCAGTCCGACTGACAGATGCTTTGTGGGCATATCGTACTGTGTACAAAACTCCTATTGGAATGTCTCCCTACCGTTTGGTGTATGGAAAGGCATGTCACCTACCTCTTGAGTTAGAGCATAGAGCGTTTTGGGCTATTAGACAACTTAATTTTGATGTTGACCAGGCAGGAACTCATAGAAAGATCCAAATTGCTGAGATGGAAGAAATAAGGAATGATGCTTATGATTGTGCAAAGTCGTATAAAGAAAGGATGAAAAGGGTGCATGATCAGAAGATTCTTAGAAAATCCTTTCACCCTGGCCAGAAAGTCCTTCTTTATAATTCTCGCCTGCATCTGTTCCCAGGAAAGTTAAAATCCAAATGGTCTGGTCCTTTCATAGTCCAACAAGTTTATCCTCATGGGTCCATTGAGATTCAGAATCCTAAAGATGGTAGTGTGTTTAAAGTGAATGGCCATCGTTTGAAGCCATTTTTGGAGTTAGAAAACCCAGAAGTTGAAATTATGCTTCTGGCGGATCCCGTTTATCGGGATTGATTTTTTTAAGGCCATGATTAATGTATATTATTATGTATAATATTGTATATTTGGATTTTCTATTTTGCTTTTCTTTGTTCTATTTCTAACAAAAGTGTAGGTTTATCTTTTTCGTTGAGCTCCATTGTTTTCAGGTGATATCCTTTCCTTTCTTATTTACTTGTCTTTATACATTGAGGACAATGTAAGATTCAAGTTAGGGGGTAGGATTTAATTGCCTTATCATTTCACGCACTTCACATGTTTCACTTTGCTATAAATTGAACAAACTTTTTTTCAATTCAAAAAAAAAAAAAATTCAAAAAAAAAAAAGAAAGCCAAAAATAAATGCAATGGTTCTTGGATTGATATTAAGTTTCCCTTTATCTAGCCGGTGTGATAATGATGACGCATTCGTCTTAATACGTTACATGTGCATGCTTAGTTCTCCTACTATCATTATTAAGAGAAATTTCATGATTTTCAATCATCATTATATTTGAGCACATATGACAATTTATGCATGACTAGATGGAAGAGTGAGCATAACTGAAAATTCCTGAAGAACATAAATGTGGAGACTAAATAGCCCGTGAGTATTTGAGCCAATCTTCCTATTTAAGGGTTTTTACATCAACTCTTAATTTTTGAAAAGCGTATCTCGTTAAGTAGTTTCATTATTCTTTGTTTTGATTGAACACTAGAAAGGTACGTCCATGAAATGCAATTCTTTTAAGGATTCTTGATGTTACTTGAACTGAAGAACTTTAAACCTTAGGAAGTGATTTAGGCCGTCTTTGGCAACCTCAATATAGCCTAATCCTACCCTTACTTATGTACCGCTAGTCACCCCTTTAAGCCTTATATATAGCCTTTCTTTGGTAACCCAATATCCTTACCCTACTCCAATTAGGAGTGTGAACCATATTTATAGCCTACCCTTTTATCTAAGAATATGTTGAGATTATATATTCTATGTACGGGTAATAGGAAAAAGTGAGCTTGAAAAGAAAAAAATGATGAAAAAAAAACAAAAAAAAAGTGATAAAATCTCCTTAGAAATATCAAAGAAAAATTTGTATCAGAAAGGAGATGTGAAAAGGAAAATAAGAAGCAAAAGAAATGCTCGAATGAAATCAAATTTAGCCCGAAGTGTTAATTTTATATCTCAATGTATTTCTTAGGTCTTTGAATCCCCTATATTTCCCTTCATTTGATTAGCCCTTGCCCAAAGCCTTGTGTTACAACCCTAAAAAGTCCTAAATATCCTTTGGAATATGGTTTTAAGGTGAGAGTGGTGGAGGGGATCCATTTATGCATTTCACTTTTCTAGTGGGATTTATCCTTTCATGAGACTCTTGTTCTTTCATTTACAGCGTTTTTCATGTATACATGTGAGAGGCATTTGAATTTGAATACATTTACTCTTTATAGCCCGCATGTAATGAGAATAATTACACCATATTTTTGAGTGTTTCATTTGTTGAGTGTATGTCATGTGAGGAGTTGAGTCGAAGTATAGTTTGGATGGGATTTGAAAGTTTTACCTACTTAGATATTAATGATGTTATGTTGTTGTCAATTCACACACAATGAGATTGGAGAGAAAGAAATATTCTTATTAATCTTGCTAGTTTGAGAACTTTGATATAGCATATGTGTCACATTGATTAGCTTGTGGTGTTTTGATGTTTTTATTGAGTTAAATACATTGGTGAAAGACGGGGAATACTTTTAAAAAAGAACCGTTGCATTCAAATTTTGTTGGTATATTCACTGCAAACCATCACGAAACTTCACTCGTCCTTTTGGGGGAACCTTGAGGTTAATAAAAAAATTTATTTTAAGGCTTTGCTTTGCTCGAGGACTAGCAAAGTATAAGTTGGGGGGATTTTGATGTGCCAAGAAATTGGTACAATTTAGGGCACTAATATATATCTTGAAGAGCATATATTACTACGTTTGTTGTGTTTTTGTAGCTTTTCAGGTATTTGGAATTAAATCGAGAAGTTTGCAATTGAAGGAAAAAATGGCTGCGCGCAAGGTTCAATTCAATATATTTTTGGCACTAATCCGTATAGAATTTGAAGAAAACTCCAGAGACAAAAGTTCTATATTTTTGAGTTAGCTATGTGTGCGCAAAAATCTTACGTCAATCGGAGTTCGGAGCGCAAAGTTATGGCCAATGTACGATCAGTGCGCTGCTAGAATTAATTCCAGCGAGAATGTTTAAATGAAGATGTGATTTTTGTTATTTAATTGCCCAGCCCACTTCCAGCAGTCCACTAGCCCAGCCTTGTTATTTAATTGCACAGCCCATCCAATAGAACCCAAGCCCATAGTTAAAGCTAATCAACTATTATAAAAGGAAGGGAGGGCTTGTCGAGAAAAAAACCTACACAACTTTTTATTTATTTATTTATTTTTCTTTCTTCCTTTTCAAGAAGACAGCCGCAAGTTTGTTTGTTTTTTTTCCTTTCTTTTCCTCCCTGCACGGTTATCGAGAAGCAGCTTTTGTTTTGTTAATTTTTTATTTTCTTTTCCTTCTTCCTTGTCAATAAGAGAGCAGATCTTTATAATTTAGAAAAAAAAAATTCTTCTTTCTTTTGTTCTTCTGCCGAGACTACATTTATGTTGGGTTAATATTTGGATTTTTTTGGATCACTACAATTAATTCAGAATCGTTCATCATTAATTTATTTGCGCGCATTTAAGTAAGTATTTTATTTATTTATTTATGCATTATTTAATTATGTATTGTGTTTTAATTGCGAGCATGTTAGGCTAGGTTTTTTTCTAGGATTGAGGATGAGTATATTTGATTGATTCCCTTGCACGTGTTCATGCCAATTGACTCCACCAATTTAATGCTTTAATATTAAAAATAATTTTTCCAATTGAATGCCTATTTTAATTGATAAAAAATTAAGATTAGATTCTCACTGCTTTTTTGTTGGATTCACCTTATGATTTGTTGAGAGCGGATATAGGGTGTGTTTTGACGGATATAGTGAGTGTTTTGATTTTATACATTTGTTTGGCTGTGGAAAAATTAATACTTGAATTTTATAATTTAATTGGGCTTAATTTAACTTATTTTCCGCATCTAATAGAGTCGAGAAACCAAATTAGTGTGAGACAGAGAGTAGAGTTTACTGGGCATGAATATTAGGAACTTGATATCAAATATATGACTTCGCCACCCTAGCATTTTATTAATTGATTATTTCATTAGTGTTTTTATTAGTTTATTATTTTATTTGTATTCTTATTTGATAAATCATCCCATTCAATTTCTAAGCTAGATTAGGAATTAATTAGAATTAGCGAGAGAGATTCGTACATTCCATCCATCAAGTCCCTAGGGTTCGACCTCGCTCTTGCCTAAGCTATACTAAGTATTGATTCGTGCACTTGCGAGTAATTAAAACATTCACAACAAGTTTTTGGCGCCGTTGCCGGGGACAAAAAAATTCGTTTTTCCAACATCTCACTAATTTAGATTATTTCCTTCTACTAGTTCCCTTAAAAAAAAACCCTTAGGAGTAGAGTAGTGCATGAGCATTGTTTGAAAACGCGGTGTTAAGAGATTGAATAGGATAGAGAACTTAGAACTTAATCCTTTGTTTGAGGAAGGAACGATGGCTGATGAACAAGAAGAGGCGAAAAGTTTGAAGGAGCTTTTCTCTCCTATCACTACCAACCCACCATCATGCATTGTTTTACCTGTCACTACCGCAAACCATTTCGAGCTTAACCCGCATGTGATGCAACTTCTTCCTAATTTTCATGGAATTGATCAAGAAGATCCTTACCTCCATATTAAGGATTTTTTAGAAATCTGTACCACTTTTAAGTTTCAAAATTTTTCTGATGATTCTGTTCGCTTACGTTTATTTCCTTTCTCCCTAAAAGGGAAAGCAAAAGCGTGGCTCAATTCACTACCCTCTAGGTCCATCACTGGTTGGGAGACTTTGGTTTCTAAATTTCTTACTAATTTTTTTCCCATGTCAAAGACAAATGAACTTCGAAGGCAGATATCTGATTTTTGTCAAAAGGATCACGAAAAATTTTATGAATCTTGGGAAAGATTTAAGGACCTACTTTTGAGATGTCCCCGCCATGGTTTTGAAATATGGAGACTAGTTTAGTTCTTTTATAATGGGTTGGCTCAAACCAATCGAAATATGATCGAGTCGATGAACAGTGGTACTTTCATTAGTTTCACAGAAGATGGAGCTTATAATTTCCTTGAGAATCTTTTCGAGAGTTCTCAGCAATGGGATTTCTCTTCTAATTAGAAATTCATCAGCTCAAGTTAAGAAGGAAGTTAAAAAAGAGGGCATCTATGAGCTATCTGAAAATGTAGAGACTAGAAGGCAGTTAGATAGTCTCTCAAAGAAACTTGAAGCGTTAACTCTGCAGTTAGATTGCAATTCTGTCAATCAAATTCAAGCAGAAGGATGTTCTGTGTGTACTAGCCCTGTGCATGCGTCGTAAACTTGCCCCTCTATGGTAGGATTCTCGGAATTCATGCCACAACAAGTAAATGCGATGAATGAATACAAAAAGCAATTCAATAGCCCATTCATAGAGACATATAATTCGGGTTGGAGAAATCACCTGAACTTTTCGTGGACACAACCTCAACCCATACCTAATATGGGTTCCCCATCAGCTAGTGTTCCACGACAGCAGCCACCTCCTGGTTTTCGCCTTCCAATTAGTTCTTATACATCATTCAAACCTGCTCCACCTGCTCCAACACCCCATGTCACTCCACAGCAATTTTCATCTTTGGAGGACATTCTCAAGCAATTCATCCAAGTGACCACCCAAAATAATCAGACTTCAAGCCAACTTTTGCAAGAAGTTAGGAATAACGGCCTCATGAACACTCAAGCCATCATTAGGTTAGAAAGTTAAATGGGTCAAATGGCGAGTCAATTGGGTGAGAGAGAGAAGGGTTAGTTTCCGAGTCAACCAATCCCGAATCCTAAAGGTGTTTCCTCAAGTGGGACTGCTCCTAACCCACCCAATGCACCAACACATGGGCAAGTTCAAGCCATCACCACACTTAGGTCGGGAAAGGTAATTGACAATAAAGTGAGAATCCTAGATAGCGAGGAGGAAGAGAAAGAAGAAGAGAAAATTCCAGCTGAGGTTGAGTCTACACCTCAAATTGTGAATCAAGCTCCTCTTGCTAAGCAAGCAAGTGAAGATCTCTCGAATAGGACCTTTGTTCCTAAAGCCCCATTTCCTCATAGGCTAAAAGACAAAAAGAAAGGTACTCAATTCGAAGAAATCTTGGATGTGTTTAAGCAAGTTCAAATAAACATCCCATTACTTGATGCTATCAAGCAAGTACCTTCTTATGCCAAGTTTCTTAAAGACTTGGTAACTCAAAAGAGGAGGACAAATGTTCCGAAAAATGCATTATTAGCTGAACAAGCAAGCTCCATTATTCAATGCAAAATCCCTGTCAAATATAAGGACCAGGGTTGTCCAACAATTTCTTGCAAAATAGGAGATCATCATATTGAGTGAGCTTTGGTAGATCTAGGGGCTAGTGTGAATTTACTGACATATTCTGTTTATGTGCAGTTGCATTTAGGAGAGTTAAAGCCTGCACCAATGACAATCCAACTTGCCGATCGGTCAGTGAAAATTCCTAGGGGTGTCATTGAAGATGTTTTGATTAAGGTAGACACTTTCTACTTTCCAGTGGACTTTGTTGTCCTTGATACTGAGCCTTTTCAGAACATAAGAGGCCAGATTCTTGTGATTTTAGGGCGACCATTCCTTGCTACATCCAACGCCTTAATTAATTGCAGAAATGGAGTGATGAAATTTTTTTTTGGGAACCTCACTGTTGAGTTGAATGTTTTTTATATCAGCAAGACCTCAATAGACACAGATGATGATGATTTTGGGCAAGTCAATTTGATTGATAGTTTAGTAGAGGAATCTTTCTTGCAAACTTGTAAAAAAGACCCATTAGAGGCTTGCATGTCCCACTTCGGTTGTGATTTTGACATAGATGGATATATAGAACAAGTCAATGCGCTATTAGATTCAGTGCCTGTCATGGGTACTCATTCTTTTCAGCCAAAGCCAGAGCCTCTCAATCTCTCAATAACTCTTCGACCTCCTTCCATTGAAGAACCACCAAAGCTGGACCTAAAGCCCTTACCTGATAATCTGAAGTACGCTTTTCTAGGTCCAGAAAAATCTTTGCCGGTTATCATAGCTTCTAATCTCGATAATGCTCAAGAAAAGAAATTGCTTGAAGTCCTTCACGAGCATAAGATTAGATTCTCACTACTTTTTTTGTTGGATTCACCTTATGATTTGTTGAGAGCGGATATAGGGTGTGTTTTGACGGATATAGTGAGTGTTTTGATTTTATACATTTGTTTGGCTGTGAAAAAATTAATACTTGAATTTTATAATTTAATTGGGCTTAATTTAACTTATTTTCCGCATCTAATAAAGTCAAGAGACCAAATTAGTGCGAGACAGAGAGTAGAGTTTACTGGGCATGAATACTAGGAACTTGATATCAAATATATGACTCCACCACCCTAGCATTTTATTAATTGATTATTTCATTAGTATTTTTATTAGTTTATTATTTTATTCGTATTCTTAGTTGATAAATCATCCCATTCAATTTTTAAGCTAGATTAGGAATTAATTAGAATTAGTGAGAGAGATTCGTACATTCCATCCATCAAGTCCCTAGGGTTCGACCTCGCTCTTGCCTAAGCTATATTAAGTACTGATTCGTGCACTTGCGAGTAATTAAAACATTCACAACAAAACTTGTGGACTCATATCCAATATACTCTCAAAGTCCTCCTATTTTGGTGTCGTTACCGCGCTCGTGCGTTCTTCACCGCACTTTTATTCTCTCTACTGCCATTGGTTATATTTAGATATTCTCGAGCACTTGTGACAAATTATATTACTCTTGTCAGTCAATCCCCGAGATTTCGACAGTAACTTTATCTAGTTTCACCTGTTTCTTCTCATCGTTTTATCCTCTAATGAATAGCAAATTCGAATTGGATTCTCTTCTATCCTTCGAGCGCTTGACATTAGCCAAGAGGGATGATGATACCAAATTGAATGTCATATTTTCCTTCCCATTTATAAGTATGGTGGTTAGGTGATCTTAGAATTTCAAGAGCGAGTTAAGAAGAAAAATCTCTTTGTGCTCATCATCAATTCCGACATCCAAACCGTGCAAATTTGAAATTATCTTATTGAAATTATCGAGATGATTGCTCATGGATGTACTCCTAAAAAATTCATACCAAAATATCTTATTTTTTAAGTACATACGATTCTAGATCCTATTCATCATATACTTATCCTCGAGTTTCTACCAAATTACTAAGGCAAATGTTTCACACATCAGATAAACGAATTATACTATATGAATGCCTATTGTACTCAACCTAATCAACATCGGTCCACTTATCGGGCTTAACTTTATTCCACAATAATGCTCTATGCAAACCCTATTGGACAAGGATGTAGGACACCTGGTACTATCACATTGCAAAATCCATCTTATTCCCATCAAACCTCTCTCTCTATGTTGAATTTGACGGTAACCGTCCCCTTAGGAGCAGACGCCCCTTTCAAAGGTGCCTTGCCACTGCCTTGTCACCCGCATCCAGAGTATTAGTAGTAGATATTTTTAATTTTCACATAATTATCCCAAAGAATAAACCTCCATCTGATACAAAATTGTTGATCTAAAATACCTATAGATCAAGACTTAGCACAAGCATAGGACAATCGGATAATTATGCGTACAATAATTAAATAAACAAGTACCACTATATTCAAGCAAAACGAAAAACAAAAGATTTAAAAAGAAAATATACAACCAATCATGCAACAAACTAGGTAGAATCGGCAAAAATGCCATTAATCTACCAGGTGATAGTTATTATTGATAAAAATTAGTTTCGAGTACAACACCAAAGCAAACCCTAGTGGCCAATTAGAGCGCTCAATAGTATCTCTCAAATATACTCTCTAAACTAGCTAGAAAACAATAAAATACATAAAAACATATGACAAGGGTTCTATTTAAAGGGAATAAATCCAATGAGTTTAGGATTGCACAAAACCAAAACCAAATTGGAATTGAACAAAATCAAACTAATTAGGAATTGAACAATACAAAACCAATTAGGAATTTGACAATGTAAAATCAACTAGGAATATGATTTTCATACATAGCTAAATCTTCATAATTTATTAATAATATGTGTCAAAAATTTATTAAATATTCAGTAAATATATTTTCTCAAATCGTATAATTGAATTTTAGCAGTATAAAAACATCTCTAACTATCTTTTATAATTTTGGTTTATTTGAAATTTATACGTTTTGTAAAAAAAATGGTCTCCAACACTCTTTTACACAACTCTTTGACACCTCTGATTTGTGTAAAAGAGCTGTGCAAAATACAAACTCAATTTACACATCCACATCATCTTTGTCTTTCCTTAATTTTTTACCAAAACTTTAAAATTATATAGCTAAAAATCTAAAAATTAGCTTTTAATATAATTTATATATTTGAAATCTATTCATCAACCGTTACAAAATAAGATCCATCGAGACTAATAAATTATGTATAAAAAAAATTAATATAAACTATTGAATATTACATATAATCATACATTGCATTTGTGTGATTTTCATTGATCCATTTAAATTTTACACATGAGTACCATTAGAGTACAAAATATATATTTATATAATTTATGTGTAAAACCCCTTTAGAGCATCTCCAATCTTCTTTTATAATTTTGGTTTGCGTCAAATTTACCCGTTTTGTAAAAAAAAAAAAAAAATAGTGTCAAGGAGTCTTTTAAGAAACATTGGCACCTAGGACTCGTCTAAAAGAGTTGTGTAAAAATACAAACCCAATTTACACATCCGCATCATCTTTCTCTCCCATTAATTTCTTACAAAAACTTTAAAATGATATAACTAAAAATCTAAAAATTAGTTTTTAATGGAATTTATATATTTGAAATCTACTCATCAAGCGCTACAAAATAAGTTAAATTTTGAGTATGAAATTATGTATAAAAAATCATACAAAACTATTTAACATTACATATAATGATACATTCTATTTGTGTAATTTTCATTGGTCCATTTAAATTTTACACATGCATGGAATACAAAATAGATACGTATAATTTTTATGTAAAACTTTCTTACACATAAGAATTTATGCAAAATATGTACACATCCATTCAAGATACTCTTACACATAGGATTTTGCACAAGAAATATATACAACCATTAATGGAGATGCTCTAATCTAATATCCCACTTCACGACTTTTAATAATCAAAATTAATAACATATTGTATAGCCAAAATACTAAGTAGCAATATTTCTATCAAAATTTTTTTTTTTTTTCCGGAAATGGGGTAAAAAAATCTTTTAAGACAATTTTTTTTTCAAAAAATCCAAAAAATACTATTGTTAATTTTGAAATAAGGGCTTTTTTTTATATATTTTTCTGAGGACTTTGACAATAAATATGTTTGATGATATCTTATTGTGACTCTACGATCACTCCTTTTGGGAAGAACAAGTAATAACTTTCTCTTTTCATGTATGTCAATTTTCTCATTCAATTTTTTTTTTAAGTAATAACTTTAATAGTCATTAAATTTTTCTATATAAGGTACTTTATTAAATTTTACTAACCATAATGTGAACAGCAGTGGTTTTAGTTATACATGAGTTGAAGTGAAATAAACTATGTTATGTTGCAAATTTCCTTTTTTTTTCTGCTTTTATAAATATCAAATCAAATTAGTACGTTCCAAGAATATGTGGGTATAGGCTCAGAGTCTTCTAACCCATCAACAATCTCTCCTTGTAATAATAAGGAGATTCCGAATTCGATTCATATGAACATGGTTATCAAACTCATTATGTGTCCACTGTAAGAGTTGGTGATTGATTCAATTAACTTGATAGAATGAGTGTACATATATATAGATTTAAATACAGTTAGCACTCCCTGCAATCATGGAGAACCTAAAGCTAGCACTCCTACAAACTATAGATTAGAATCATATACAGCTCACAAACTATAGGGAACAAATCTCAATCAGATTGTATATCTTTATCTTCTTCATCCCCCCTCAAGCTGAACGGGGATTCTCCCAAGTGAAGCTTGCTCGAAAACTGGTGAAGCAAACTTTTTGCCAAGCCTTTTGTAAAAACATTTGCCACTTGATCTTTAGTGGAAATATGACCAATTCTTAACCTGCCCTGAGCGAGACATTCACGAACAAAATGTTGATTGATCTCGATGTGCTTAGTGCGAGCGTGAAAGATCGGGTTTTTCACCATGTAAGTGGCACTAAGATTATCACACAGCAACAATGGAGGTCTTGCATGGAGACGAATATGCAGGTCAAGGAGTAAGAACTCAAACCAAATAATCTCTGCAGTGGCTTGAGCAAGAGAGCTATATTCTGACTCTGTGGAAGAGTGGCTAATTGTTGTCTGCTTCTTTGATGACCAGGAAATAAGATTACAACCAAGAAACACATAGTATTTGGAAACCGACCTTCATTCATAACCTCCTGCCCAATCTGCATCTGAAAGCTAATAACGAGTTAATAGGACCTCCACAAAAAAGAATTCCATGCGACACTGTTCCCTTCACGAATCATAAGATCCTTTTTACAGCTTGAAGATGAAGAGTAGTTGGAGCGTTCATAAACTGAGAGCACTGTTGGACTACAAATGCTATGTCTAGTCTCGTCAATACCAAATATTGTAAACCACCTACCAAGCTCCTGTAGATAGTGTTGCGATTCTATGCTTATGCTACAGATCATTAATTACAAAGATGGCAACCGAATGATTATAGATAGGAAAACACACACAATAAGAAGACAACAACGATATACGTGGTATCGGCGAATCGCCCCTAGTCCACAGACATTCCTTCCTCAATATATTCAAATGTACAAATACAATATGGGTTACAAAATGTTCTACCAAGAACACTCAAATGAAAAATACAATATATTTTTCATACAAAGAAACTAAACCCATCAACCAAATATGGAGTTCGCAAATTGTACCTTACGGTACACTAATTTTCTTCTTCCAAATTTTCACTTGCAAATTCAAATGGAGGAAATCAAATCCAAATTCCATCTCTCTCTCGGTAGAGAGAGAGCCGCCAATTCTCCTCTGCAATTCTTCTTCTACACTGCCATTTTCAACTTCTCTTTTTTATTCTCTCTCAAACATCTTCGTACACTTCTCCATATATAGACCCAAAGGAAAATATCTAAAAGACAAGAGAAGAAAGTAAACCACTCTGCCAGCACAAAAGCAACAGACAAGAGGAGAAAGTAAAGCACTCTGCCAGCACAAAAGCAATCACAAGTCATTAGCCTAATTATTGTCTTTGGTGGCACTAGAAAAACAATAGATAGTTGGATCCGGCAATAATTTCCCCCTTCAGGAGATAAATGTGCTCCAAAGGCAATTGGAGAAGAGATAGGTTTGCAGTTAAGGATATGGGCTCGACAAATTAAGTCAAGAGAATACTGAGTTTGGGATAGATGCTGGCAATTGCCTGACCAGTTTGAAGACCCAAAAAGAAACCCAAAGAGCCAAGATCCCTTGAAGCAAATTTAGATGTAAGCTGAGTCACGAACCAAGAAATGAGAGAAGGGGAAGATCTTGTCACAATAATATCATCAACATAGACAAGAAGGATTAATGCGGTGTTGTTATGATGCCGAACAAACAAGGAGGGATTTGCCCAGCTACAAGAGAAACCAATAGAGAGAAGGAAATCCTTGAGACAGGTATACCACGCCCGCAGAGCCTGCTATAAGCCATAGATAGCTTTCTTAAGTTTACATACATGGTTTGGAAAGGAACTATCAACAAAGCTAGGAGGTAGCTGCATAAAAACCTCATCCTGTAACACCCCATTAAGGAAGGCATTCCTCACATCAAGCTGACGTAATTCACAACCCATAGAAAGAGCCGGGGAGATAACAATTCGAATCGTACCAAACTTAAAAACGGGGCTACGGGTCTCCGAGTAATCTAAGCCCTACTGCTGAGCGTATCCTGGTGCCACCAATCGCGCCTTAAGCCTATTTACTGAACCATCAGCTGTGCGCTTTATCTTATAAATCTAACGGCAACTGACAATATTGCTATGACTGGGAGGTGGAACAATCTACCATGTATCATTACTTTGTAATGCAGAAAATCCTTCTTGGATAGTTGCAATCTAGGCATGAACTTTAATTGCATCGAAAAATTTCTCCAGTTCGAGTGGCCGAGATAAATCAACAGAAAGACATAACGATAGAGGGTACTTGGTTGCGAGATGCGTAGTGAAATCCGAATATTGTTTGGGCTTTAAGAAACCAGTGGCACGACGTGTGACCATGGGGTGACGACTAACCGGAGCAGGAGAGGATGACGATAAAGAAGGCGAAAGGTCATTGGATACAGGCGGCTCAGGGAAAGTGACACTGTTAGGTGTCGATGTTGTTACCTTCGTATTTATTGGTAGAGGCGTGAAATTCAAAGAAGATTGCAGTGGCTCATGAGGTTTTGTGCAAGGAACGGACGGCAAGGAGAATGGAGGCAACTCCAGAACTCGAGGAGATTCGCTAGTGTTAATGTGCGAAATGGGCTGCTGAGATTGATTCAGAAAAACTTGATTTAGTCTATTTTCTGAACCGGGAATAATAATATCTGGACCTGTAGAAACCAGAGATGGAGAGCTGGAACCAGGGTATATGGACCTAAAATAGAACCGAGTTGATTTGAAGGTAAACCAGATGTAGCCTCCTTAGCCGGGAAAGAAGACTCGTCAAATTTCACATGTCTAGATATGTAAACTCGACCAGTGGACAGATCTAGGCACTTGTAACCATTGTGTTGTGAGCCATACCCCAAGAAAATATAGCGAATTAATCTGAACTGCATCTTGTGAGAGTTAAAAGGGGTCAAATTAGGGTAACAAGCACAACCAAAATACTTTAAAAAAGTCATAATCTGGAATCCTACCATTTAGAACTTCATACCGAAATCTTTTGTTCAACTGCAAGGAAAGTAATCTGTTAATGAGATAAACCGCAGTGAGAAATGCATTCAACCAGTAATGCATAGTTAGTCCACTATGGGCCAATAAGCAGTAACCCATTTCTCTATTGTGCCTATGCTTCCTCTCCGCGACCCAATTCTGTTGAGGGGTATGTGGGCATGAAATTTGATGTGTAATACCCTCTGAGGACAAATAATTTATGAAGGCATGACCAATAAATTCACCAGGACCATCAGTTTGTAAGACTTTTATGGATTTGGAGAAAAAAATTTCAACAAGTTTCTTGAATTTAATAAATACAGGACAGACATCTGATTTCTTAAATAATTGAAACAACCATGTGAAACGAGATTTGACATCTATAAATCTAATATAATAAACAAACCCTTTATTAGATGAAAAATGGGCTGGGCCCCAAACATCACAACGTATCATAAATATCACATCTTGTGCAATAAAGGAAGAATTTGAAAAAGCTAAATTTGTACTCTTGCCTAAAGGACATGATGAACAAAATGAAAGTTTCTCTTTTCTAGAAAGTAGAAAAGAATTATTCTTGACCAAAAATGAAAATACTAGTGAAGATAGATGTCCTAGCCGAAGATGCCACATTTCTAGAGAAACTCGAACTCCTAGGAATGAAGAAACTCTAGCATGAAACGCAAAGGAGATGGCTGGAAAAAGATATAGCCCATTCTTACTCTTGCCACGCAGAAGAACCTCCTTTGTTGCCAAGTCCTTAATGTAGAAAAAATCAACATCAAATTCAAAAGAGCAATCATTATCTTTGCAAAATTGATAGATAGATAACAAATTCTTTTTGATGGTAGGAACATGTAAAACATCTTTGAGGTAAAAGTCTTTACGGGAAGTTCAAATAACCGTATCACCGATGGTAGAGACATAAATTAACTGACCACTACGAACAACAACATTGTCCTTACCTTGATACTTATGGTTGTTAGAAAGAATTGATGCATTTGCTGTCATGTGATTAGTGGCACCCGAGTCCGAGTACCATTTACTATCAGCCAGCTCTCCAATAGATAAATTTGCCAACGTTTGATCCACCCTATCAACAGACAAAGCATAACTCTGAAGTTTAGGACATTTGCGAGCAACATGGGGGTTATGGAGATCATTACATAATCGGCATATAGCATTATAACCACCAGCATTGATGTTGTTTTGGCCTCCCCAATTATGATTACTAGGACTGCGACCATCGCCGCCACGATTTTCCCCATTGTTGCGTCCATGTCCACCAGAACCTTGCTGCCACTGACCTCGCCGGTGGTACAATTCCCTTAAAACAGTTACGCCGCCTCGCCAGAGGTGCTTAGAGGCTGCTAACAACGTTTGTTTTTCAGGGTAAAACAGGTGTAGAGTGTCTACCTTACCACGCAGGTGTCACTCACTTGCGAACTAAATAACTCGTCAGAATTGTACCACTGGATTGAACAAAGACGGATGAAGAGAATTGTATAAGAGAAGAGCTAATGAAAGACTTATTATCATGTGTTTGAGAAGCGAGAATATCTACCAATTTATAGCCACATGAGAGATCTTGAGCATTAATCTTGATTATTAAAACCAAAACCATTTTTGGTTTAATGAAAAAAAAATGCCAATTAATTCAGGCGTTTTTGAATTAATTGGACAGTTTCAAACAGTCAAAATTTTAGCTTCAAGTGCAAAACTAGGCCCCGCGTGGCTGGTCGTTTTCGGTTCGACATTCGTGTCCGCACACAAGCCAAGCCAAATTCGATCCGTGATTTGCATCCTTCACACATGTGTGCACGAGAGAGAGCCTTATTTTTCTTGGACGCTTATGAGATAGTGAAAGGTGATCCTTTATAAACTCATAACTTTTCCCACAAAAATCTAATGTGGGATTCAATACTTTTCATTCCATTTTTCCATCTCAAGTAGCTCACTTTGGGTGACAATAGCTCATTCACCCGATATCCATTTTTAGATTTCGATGTACTCGCGGAGGAGAACACGAATCCATAATAATCTTTCAAAACCGATCATTCGGTTTTAAACAAATTTGCTCCAAAAATAGTGAAAAACACTTATTTTTCCAATAGACTATTCTCAAATTTATGTTTTTGTTGACTATATCTAACTTGACTTTTCCTCTTGTATAGTGTCTGCTTCTGGCGAGAACTTAAATACATCACTTGAGTATCTTGTGATTTCTCAATCATGGTACATACAGTGCTTGTGACTGAGAAATGGTCACATATATAGTACTTGTGATTAAAAAATCTCGGACTCACAGATATTGTAACTGTAACTGATAAATCACTGATGCAGTATCTGTGTAACGAGAGATACCAAAAAAAGGGATCGCATCCTTTAAGAAAACAAATCTAATAAACTGCAGGCTAAAAATGTTTGAAAACAGGGACTAGACCCTAATTGTTTCACATAAATTATTACAAATACTAGTTCCTAGTGGGCCATACTAATATTTCATTGACTTGCCTCTTTTGTCCACAATATTCTGTTTTAAACGATAAGTTTAATTTTTTAGGGTCACTTAGACTGGAAATTAACATTTCTGGTATATGTGGTTTGATATCAACTGAAACCTGGAAAAATTAATTTTGTGTGCCAATTAAGATGATATTTTGATTTACGAGTGTTCAAATTATTTGTGGAATTGCAAATTTTCGTTAATAATTTTTGACAAATTGAAATATTTTATTTAACGTGGTTTATGATGGTGGTGTGAACCTATATATGTTGAGGTAGACAGCATGAATTCGACTAAAATAGATAGGTAGTTTTCTCAGCACCCAAGACTTTTGTACACATTTCAGCAAGTGAGATGATTTTTTTTCTTTTTTCTTTTTTTCTTTTTTGGAAAGAAGCTCAAACCCCCAAAAATGTAGTAGTGACATGATCTTGCATCACCGTGTTAATTGTTTAAGCTAACTTTAGCTCCCGTTTAATTCGGGTTGAAATATTTTTCATCGGGCAAAAAGTATAATGATATAAAGCAAGACAGGTATGCACATGAAATATACCAGAATGCGGTGCACCTCTTTCCGCTAAAACAAAATTAGTGATCTTAACAAATTTTTTCTTTAGTTTTCTTCCCTTGGGTTGTTTTCTTGGGGAAATAAATAAATCATAATTTTTGTAACATCTTCCATTTAATAGGTTATAATGTAGAGATTTATATAAAGTAAAGAACTATCTAATTTGTCGAAACATTTTTTTTAATCCACGCGGTATATAAATACACTTGATATTCGATTTGGGGGAGGGGGAAGGGTGTTGGTGAAATTTGACGAAAATAAAAGCAAGTGAAAATAATTGAAGCATGCTAGGCACCGTCCATTAGAGAAGATTTTTGTTTCTTTATTTTTACATAATAATTAATTATGTAAAAAGGTTTTATAGAATTGTGGCTCTATGTTGGCTTCTTTATTTTTCTCTCTTGCTTGGTACATACCCCATATACAGCACTTAGGATAGCAATATATATACGGGGCAACGTTGGTTAAATGAGGTGAATTAATAAGACGTTAACAATTTAATTAATAAATTTGGAACTTACAAAAATTTTGAGGCGCTAATTAATGAATTTTTTTTTTAAAACTTAATTTATCTCCTTAGAACTTACACCAACAATTTGTAGCCACATAATATACTTCGTGCCCAAAATATTAGATGAGTTGGATTTAAATTATGCATATCACTTGAATTTTCACAAAATAGAATTACGCAGAAGTCTCAACATATTATTTATTTTGTATTTTAAAATATAAAAATATGCAACATAGGGAACATGTATATATCCCAGGTAACCCCTCCGAAATTGAAAATATGCTTAATTTGGCATGTTAACATATATACATAGTTTGCTGTGGTTGATAATTAACAAAGTGAATCAAAAGTTCAGTTCAAATGCAAATCCTTGTGAGATATTCAGGATGCAAAAAATCGAGTTTAGTCGATCTGCTGTGTTTTTTTTTGTTCAGTTTTTTTCGAACCTGTATTGTTATGTTACACACTGTTGCGCCTATAGATGCCAATACTCCCTTCTCCCATATTAATAATCTAGTTTAACTTTCATATATATATGTTTTAAACATACACAAATTTTAACATAATCAGTAGTGAAAAAATAAAGTTGGTTCACGTCCCAAGAAGAAAACCGCTCGTTTTGCTTTTCAAGCTACACCCCTTATTGAAAAATAAAGCCTTTTAATTCGGGATGTCACATAAAAAAAACTAGACTACGTATTCAACCATAATTTAAATCTGTGAATACTTATGTCAAAAGAGTACCAAATTGTCAGTCATATTATCTTTCTCTAACTAATATTTAAAAGCCAAAAGATATCCAAGCTTAAGCTGGGATCCAATTGACAAAAGATGATAAAAGTACTCCACATTCTTCCCTACTTCCTTCCAAATTTCACAAAGTATAAAAGTTAAAAAGTAAGCAATAATCTCTAAAGAAATATTATGCTGTAATACTACTTTTTAAAGATATCTAAACAACCTACCAGATATTGAAGTTTTGATTAGCAAACATAAACTCCTGTCACCTTCCTTTGCTTCTGAGCTCCAAATTGCTGCAAGATTCCTTAAAGAAACAAAAAGCATGGACAATATGCAGGGTATATAAGTATATCAAAATTAACCACTTGACTACAACTATATAATTAAAAAAAAAAAATCAAGTTAGGTGGCTTTGCATTAGATCTTATGCAAAACCCAGTGTTGGCATATGGAGATTTCCCACTGATATATTTCACCATCACGTGAATGGGTTTAAAAATTTAGCTGCATGAGTTATGCTTCAAGTTCCTCAAGGATTCTCCTTATAGAATACAGCTCACGAATGACATTAGTTAAGTCCATTCGGTCTTGTGGCAAGTCCATTGAGCATGACACCCCAATCTTTATCATGGAAACTAAGCACTCTTTCATTTGGTTGCCTCTTCTTGATTCTTCTCTACTTCGATTATTGTTGGATGCTATTGGTAATACCTCCTCCCCATGATTGCTTGGAAGTTTTGGTTTTACAATCTCCATCACATGATCGGGCAAAGCATTTAAAGCGTAGTTATGAAGGCTAAGACCATTAGCAAACATTGGGTCAATAGGATTCTTCTCTGTTATCATCTCTAACAACAATATCCCGTAGCTGTAGACATCTCCTTTCATTGATACCTCGCTCCCTAGACCATACTCTGTAACATTAGAAAAAGAAAAAAGAAAAATCATTGTGAAAGAAAATGTTCATCATCTATGTTTAGAAATTACAGTGACCTCCCTAGTCCTATGTTTTTTTTTCTTTTATGCATAGCGATGAGTACAGGGATAGATTGGGATTCTTTAGTCGTTGAGCTACGAGCCAGATCTCCTATGGTTTAAGCACACACTTTTCCTCTCCTTTGTTTCGGGAGGCTCAATCTCAGTATATAAAGAAGATTCCAATGAAAATTATAGAAACGAAAAATCACCAACATAGAGGAGGTTATTCTAACATCAATCTCAAAGAAACTGTTACAAGACATAAATATCAAGGAAACTCTTGTTTTAGGTACTCTTAGGTTTAATTTTAGTCCCAAAATAGACAACACGGATGGGGTGACCAATTCCACAAGTGCAAAATATGCCCCTAAACTATTTTTGATTTGCTGGTATCCTGAGTACCCATTGAATGTTGTTATATAAATATTCTCTTCGTTTCCAAATTAAGAGTATGTTTGACTTTCATACTTTTAAGAATGTAATAATTTTTTAGCATAATCAAAGGTTTAAAACAAAAGTTTCCTGTTGTGAGTTTTAGTTCATTGATTATGTCTTAAAAAGGAAATGAATTCTTAATTTAGGACATCCAAAAAAAGTATATTGGACTGATAATTTGGGATGGAGTGTGTTTATGTTAATCTAATCCTACCTAGGTGTTAAAATACAAATCGAATGGATAAGAAATTGTGTTTACCTGGAGCGGCGTACCCAATAGTCCCTCTTATTCCAATTGATGGACTTTGATTTGTAACTAAGAGTTCGTGAAGACAAAACTTTGCCAACCCAAAATCTCCAACACGGGCAACCATATCACCGTCAAGTAGAACATTGCTAGGCTTTACGTCGCAATGTACGATCGGTTCTTCACAGTGGTGATGAAGGTAATCGAGTGCACTTGCCACATCAATGGCTATGTGAATTTTTTGCTGAAGGTTCAATTTACAAAGCTCATCCTGTGTGTTATAATGGAGCCACTTCTCTAAACTTCCATTAGACATAAACTCGTAAACTAGAGCCTTAAAATCATTACCTTGAAAATCAATACTCGAACACGAAGTTATGATTTTCACCAGATTCCTATGCCGAATATTTCTCAAGGTTTCACATTCAACCATGAAACTCTTAAAAGCTCCTCGTCGCTCAAGGTGAAGTACTTTAACTGCAACCTCCAAGTTGTCATGATCGAGTATTCCTTTAAAGACTGATCCAAAACTTCCCATGCCAATCAAATTTGTTGAAGAGAATCCATTAGTCGCTTTGAGAAGGTCTCCATAAGAGACTTTTGAGAATAATTCTTTGCGCAAAGACCCGGAAGAAGATTGCTCTCTTTTTCTCTTTTTGAGAAGGAAAAGTATGAAAGAAGACACCATGAAAACAACTAGAAGCGAACACCCTAGGACAATTAGCACTATGTACAAACTCGACAATAGTCTTTTCTTTAATGATGTTGTATTGCATTTAGGTAGCCGTAGTTCATATATGCCTCCGCAAACCCCATTATTACCTTCAATCGATATAGCACTTGCATTTGAAAAAACTCCTTTTGTTGGTAACTCGCCCTCAAATTTATTGAAGGATAAATTTAGGCTATGAAGTGAAAAGCCCTCCAAGAATAATGGAACCGCGCCCGATAAGTTATTTCTAGAGAGGTCTAGGTTTTGAACACTTCTCAATGATTTGAATGTAAGAGGAATAGATCTTTGAAAGAAGTTACCCTTGAGGGAAATGTTCACAAGGGAAACGCAACTACCAAGTTCAATTGGAATTTCTCCAGATAACTTGTTCTCAGATGCATCAAATTCTACCAAAAATTTCAGGTTACCAATTTCAGGAGGTATAGATCCAACCAAGTTGTTTCCAGCTAGATCTAATGAAATAGATAAAGCAGAAGCGCTAAAAAGTTCTTTAGGTATGGTGCCACTGAGGTTATTTTCAGAAAGATTTAGTAATATCAAGTTTTTGCACTTTCCAATGCTCGAAGGTATTGTTCCCTCCAAAGCGTTGTTGGCTAAATACACAAGGCTCAAGAAAGAAAGGTTTCCTAGAGAGAATGGTATTTGGCCGGAAACTCGAGTTTTTGAAAGATCAAACCTATTTAATTTTTGAATCTTGCCAATATCATATGGAATTTGGCCTTCAAATTGGTTGTTTCCCAGTTCTAATCTTTCTATGTTGGCAAGATTACCGAAACCTAGAGGGATTTCTCCATACATTTGATTGACCGCAACCCCAAAATATCGAAGTTGAATTGAAAGATTGCCCACAGAATTGGGCAAGGTGCCTCCTAATCGGTTAGATACTACTGAGAATGCTTCTAATACGGTGCAGTTGGTTAATGAACTGAGAAAATTCACGTCATCAGCATCCCCTCTTCCAAGAGAATTGCTTTCCAAGATAAGAACTTGAAGGCGTTCAAGGCTTCCAAGATTCGTAGGCACTTTTCCCACAAAATTGTTTTCGGTGAATTCAATTTCCTCCAGATCAGAAGCATTGGATAAAGATACGGGAATTGTACCTTTTAATCTATTTCCCCATAGCTGAATAACCTTAAGACGAGGAAGCCTCAGGCCCAAATTCTGGGGAAGAGTACCACCAATTCCATTATCAGCCAAAGACAAATTAGTAAGCGACGAAAGGTTAAATATAGACAAAGGGATCGTACCAGAGAGATTATTAGACCCGAGCCCAATTTCCGTCAAGTTTTGCTGTTCAAAAATATCTGGAATACTTCCCACTAGACCATTGAATGCAATGTATAGCCATCGAAGAGAGGTAAGGTTCCCAATGGAACTTGGAATCTCTCCCCTTAGATTGTTTGAGCTCAATATTAATACCAAGAGCTTTGGCAATGCACCGAGCTCTCTAGGAATCCCTCCCTCGAGCTTGTTGTACCGTAAATTAAGGACCTCAAGGCTTGATAATCGGGATAAATTGGTGGGAATTTTCCCTTTCAATGAGTTACGCGGAAGCTGTAGTTTTTGTAGCCGGAACAATCCGCCAATTTGAGGAGGAATTTCACCTTGTAGTGAGTTATTGAATATTATCATTTCTCTAATGAAGCTCAAGTTTCCCAGGTAAGGAGACAAGGGGCCGACTAAGCCACTAGAAATTAGATTCAAGGCAGTGACTCGTCTGTGTCGGCGGCCGCAAGAAACGCCTTGCCAGCTGCAAAAATGAACGGAATCGTTCCATGAGTTCAAGGCCCCGAGAGGGGCTTGAAAGTTTGACTTGAAGGCCAGTAAAGCATGCATATCGGTCTCATTTGTGTAAGTTGGGGTGGAAATGGCAAGATTTAGCAGAGCAATGAATAGGGTGAGAACAAGGTTGTTATAGATTGAACTCATTTTTTCTTTCTCAAAGTTCCAAGTGCTACTGTGAGTGAGCCTGGTTTGAGAAGCACATTCATGTCTATTTATTAAAAAATATTGACACCTTCCCTTTCATTTAATCATTCGCAACTGAGTAAAGTATTTGTTACTCGACTTTTAACGGTCAAATATAAGTTTATATACTTTATTCTTAATAATTAAATAAAATATTATCAAATTTATACTCGATAATTTATAACCGAATAACATACAACTTACACAATTGTTAAAAATTGAAAAAAAAATAAAAGTATTTTTAAAAAAAAGTTAGGCGAGCCGATATATCCCCCATTATTAACACTAATTCACGGGGAGCCGATATATCCCCCAGTATTTTTATGTGGAAATTTTGAAAGTATAATTTATGACTTGACGTCTTGTCTCTTTCTAGCTTGACTCTTCGAGACTTCGGGTCGGCATATTTTAATTTTTGTGCGGAAATTATAGACTTCGTAGTATTTAGAAGGACCCCTCAATTTTCCTTTCGGCAGAAACGACAAAAAGGAGGAAAGAAAGAAGAAATAGGGGAAAAAGGAAAAAGAGGGAAAAGAAGAAAGTTTGGACAGTGAATTTGGGGCTTTGGTTTTTTTTTTTTTTTTATTCCAACTTGTTATCTTCTTTGTTGATTATTTTGAAAAGGTAAGTCAATTTTTCACCCATATGAGAAAACCCTAACTTGCTTATATTAATTTTACTTGTTTAATTAGTATTTGAATTGATATGTTGATAAGATTATGCAAAGTATTTTGATTCTTTGGTTATTTTCTTTCATTTCGTTATGCATCTACTTATTAATATTGATTTATAATATAATATTAGAATATAATTATATACATTATGGTTGGATCATATTATTTGATTCTTTGATTCTTATATCGGTGGTGGCCTTTGAATGAACGCTTGTAGGTGCATACTTGAATATCACATGCATATATAATATAACTTGCTAATCTGTTTACTTGGTTTTTGCATGCTTATATTACCACTTAATTGTAAGAAGATCAAATATTATAAGTTGTGAACTTTCTTGACAACCTATTGTGTACTTTACCAAAATTGGTAATTGAATAATAGAAGTAGAGAATAATTTGAGATATAAATATCATATCGTGTTTTCATAATTTAAAGACATTATAATTTTGTAGAAATCCAAGTTAACACTACAAACCTTTTTAGATAGAATTTTGTATCACTCATATCTTAAAGAAAAACAACTTTTGGTTTTACGGATTGAGTTAATTGCTATACCAAATAATGGTATTTCTCCTCCATTAAATATGTAATGAGGTGTTTGTGCAACATAGCCAAATAGTGACTTCTTAGACTTGGCCGAATAGTGACTTCTCAGACTTCTTAGACTTACATGGTTTGTTCAGCTGAGGGTTAAAGTTTGTATTGAAGTTGGGAAATTTTGGGCTTGATTTAATTGTGTCTGAGGTGACATTTGATAAAACAACTGAAAATTGAAAATTGAAATTGAAAATTGAAAATTGAAATTGAAAATTGAAATTGAAAATTGAAGTGAAAATTGAAACTGAAAAAATTGTTTGTTTTGGTTTGAAAACTATATCTAAAAAATGTTGTTTATTTGAATATAACACATCTGGAAACTAATTTTTTTTTTAATATAACAATTTTGCCCTTATCTTATTAAATGCAAAAATTCATAAAATAAAATTTGTAAACTTTAGTGTACACATTAAAGTTTACACATCAAATTGAAGTTGTTTTTTCAAATCTTGCGATCCTTATACGTAGATATCCAAACTTCAATTCACATGTACTATTAGTATTAATAAAGGAAATACTGTTAGAGTAATCTAGATACAGTGTAATTCAAATAGATAATGTTTAGGATAATTTATGTATACTAATAATGTAATTAGCCCATACTCTTAATTTTTATTTTATAAAATAAATAGTCTTACTATAATTTCATAGACACTCTTCCTATAATTTTATAGATACTCTAACTATAGCTCGTACACATTGACTCATAGTCTAATTCACATTCACATATGCTAGAGCTAGTAATGAAATCTGAAACCTTTCTTTTAAGTTGCATGGTTCATATTTGCTTTTATCTAATAGAGTCCTCACCAAAGCAACTGTTCAATTTAAAATCAATGACAACTTTTGAGGAGTCATATCCTAGCATATTGCCTTTATTTTTGAATTTTTCTTTATAACAGTGATAGATATTGTTTATTAAGGATCACATCCTTTAAATTTCATACAAGGAGAGCACATCCTTTAAATATTTGAGCCGAGAGACCTTAAACAAAACCATCTCGAAGAAAATAGACATTCTATAGTGCATTTAACATAATTTGAAATCTTGCTGTTCGCTTATCCCTTTGTTAATTTATTTTTCTTCAAAAGCGAACTGGTAATGGTAAATATTAGGAAATTTTGTTACAGTGCATGGTAATCTTGAATAATCTTGTACAACAACCCACTAATAAAACCCCTGCCCTCATATAAATTATTGTACGTGTATACTAAATACATATATGTGTGTAGATATAAATATATATTTTATGCACATACATATATATTAATGCATTTGACAGTTTGTCATAGGACTGAGGAGAGTTGCAAAAATTAGTATGGCCATGCCTTAGACAAGACGCCAAGCTCTCTAGGAATCTCTCCCATTAGCGTGTTGTTTCCTAAATTAAAGCGAACCAAGTTTGTACAGTGGGATAATGATGTAGAACAGGTAGCGGACCTGTATTTAGCCACACTAGATCGTCCCGCCTGGCCCAAAAAGTGACGAGACTAGAATTGCGTGGGGCCTGGCTATTTTGACCCGAAACGGCCCAGAAAAATCAAGTCACCGCCTTTGGCGGTGATGCACGTCGTTTTTTGGCCAAATTTCTTCATTTTGGCCTCCGAATCCGCGTATTTACTATTTAAGGCAAGTTTTAATAACGCAATAAGTTGAGTTTGGAAAGTCAGATTTAACTTCCGTCAAATCCCGCGCGATCCTTGACATCAGCACTGCAGAATCCCATAATTTCTGCAATTTCCTATTTTTGGCAATTTTTTGAATTGTTTCGAATTTGTTTCCTTCCTTACATTTTGTAATCTCTTTTAAGGGAATCTCTTTGTAATCTTTTAGGCAGTTCATCTTTAATAAAATTTTGAGTGTTTTTCTCTATATTGTGAGTTTATATCCCATTTTATAGCTTTCCGCTACATCAGATAAATTATCTGGATTTTTCCCTTCCATAGAGTTGTTGACGAGCGTAAACGACCTATTTCATGAGGTATTTCGCCTTGAAATGTATTGTTTTGTAGTCTCATATATTGAAGGAAGCTCATGTTTCCTGTGGACGGAGACAAGGAACCCACTAGGCCGCTTGAGCCTAGGTCCAAGCCGGTAACATGTATGTGCCGACTAACACATGTTATACCTCGCCACTCACAAAAATGGACCGTGAGGTGGGGACCCCAAGAGGCACTTGCAAATTTGCCTTGAAGGCCAATAGCATTTGGCTGTCGGTTTCGTTTCCGGCATAAGTGGTGGTGGCAAAGGTAGAAGTTAAGAGTGCAACAAATAGGATTACAGGAGGACGTAGTGACTTGTATAACATTGAACTCATTTTCAGAAAGCCCTAGTGCTACTGTGTAAAATTGAAGTATTAAGACAGAGGCTAGCTTTCAAGATTCTGAGTATTGTTTATTCTAGAATAATCTCAAGGTTCTATATAGGCTTAATGACATATTTGACCAACGAATTTTATCACTTTTTTCAATTTGGTCACTAAATTTTTATTTTTATTTTGGTCTAAAATCCTATTGAACGTTTCAATTTAACCAAACATTTTAACACCGTTAATTAAAATTAACGAAAAATATGAGTTGGATATTAAAGAATTTACGTGGCATCCACGTGGACAGACAGATGAGATGGCAAAAACTATCATGTGAGATGCACGTGTGAGGCTTTCCTCCTTAATTAATGTCCTCAACGGGTATAATCGTAAAATTAGTGTTTTTTATAAACGAACTAAAATTGGGGGAAAGTTGTGTGAATCAAAAATTGTTGATTCTTCCTCAAAATTGATATGCATGATTGCTTCTATAGGTTTTATTAAGTTTTGTTGATGATTGTCTTTTTCAACAGATTTTTATTTGGGTGAGTCTAGGGTTTAAATTACGGGCACGACGATTGAGTTTTGTGAAAAAAAGTCTCCATATTTTTCCTTCATCAAAACAGAGCTCTTCGTTTGAATGGGGATAACCCTACATGTGCATATCACATGATGATTTTTGTCATCTTATCTATCCACGTAGATGTCATGTGGACTCATTAATGTCCTACTAAGATTTTCCATTAACTCTAATTAACAGTGTTAAATTGAAATGTTATTAGGAGTTCAGTACGTTTTTAGACAAAAAAAAAGGTTATTGACCAAATTGAAAAAAATGATCAAACTCGTTGGTCAAATAAATCATTACCTTTTATATATTATAAGAAAGATTGTTTCTTAGTGGACTATTATAAAATTTATGTTTTTGTTGACTATATCTAACTTGACTTTTATTTCCCGCATAATATTTTCCTCCGGCGAAAACTTATGTAGATATGTTACTTGAATATCAGTGATTTCACGGTCATAGGTACAGTGCTTGGGGCTGAGAAATGGTCATATATATAGTACCTCTGATTGAAAAATCTCGATCTCACAAATATTATAACTATAACCGAGAAATCACATATGCAGTATCTGTGTAACGAGAGATACCAAAAAAAAGGGATTGCATCCTTTTTTTTAGAAGAAAATTTCTAATAAACTGCATCCTAAAAATATTAGAAAAGAGGGACTAGACCCTAATTTTTCCACAGAAATTATTATAAATACTAGTTCCTAGTGGGCGATACTAATATTTCATTGACATGCCTCTTGTTCACAATATCCTGTTTTAAAGGAAAAGTTTAATTTTTTAGGGTTACTTAAACTTGAAATTAACATTTCTTGTCTATATGGTTTGATATCAATTGGAACTTGGAAAAATTAATTTTTTGGTGCCAATTAAAATGATATTTTTTTTTATAAGTGATCAAATTATTTGTGGAATTGCAAATTTTCGTCAATATTTTTTTACAAATTGAAATATGTTATTTAAAATGGTCAATGATGGTGGTGTGAACCTATATATAGTGAGGTAGAGCCCATGAATTCAACTGAAATGGATATGTAGTTTTTTGGGCACCCACGACTTTTGTACACATTTCAGCCAGTGACATGATATATCCTTCATCACCATGTTAATTGTTTATCCTAACTTTAGCGCCCGTTTGATTCAGGGTGAAATATTTTTCATCCGTTAAAAAGTATAATAATATACAGCAAGACATGTATGCACATGAAGTGTACTAGAAAGTACATGGCATACTTCCTTCCACTGCAACAAAATTACTGATCATAACAATTTTATCTTTAGTTTTCTTCTCTCGGAGTATTTTATTAGGGGAAATTAATAAATCATAATAATTGTAACGTCTTCCATTTAATAGGTTATAATGTAGAGTTTTAGATAAAGTAAAGAACTATCTAATCCGCTAAAACATATTTTTTTTAATCCAAGCGATATATAAATACACCTAATGTTCGATTTAGGGGAGTGGGAAGGGAACATGTGTATCCCAGATAACCCCTCCGAAATTGAAAATATGCTTAATTTGGCATGTTAACATATATACATAGTTTGTCTATGGCTGATAACAAAGTGAATCAAAAGTTCAGTTCAAATGCAAATCCTTGTGATATATTCAGGATGCTAAAGTCGAGGTGAGTCTGCTCTGTTTTTATGTTATTTTTTTCAAACTTGTATTGCTATTTTTTTCGACTTTCATATTTTTTAAAGACACAAATTTCAACATAATTAGTGGTGAAAAAGTAAAGTTGGTTTATGTCCCGAGACGAAAACTGAACTTTTAATTTAGGATGTCACAAAAAGAAAACTAGTCTATGTATTCAACCATAATTCAAAACCGTGAATACTCAGCTCAAAAGAGTATCAAATTGTCATTCACATTATCTTTCTCTAACCAATTTTTACAAGCCAAAAGATATCCTAGCTTAAGCTGGGATCTAATTCACAAAATATTATAAAAGTACTCCACATATTCCCAACTTCCTTCCAAATTTCACAAAGTATAAAAGGTAAAAAGTAAGCAATAATCTCTAAGGAAATATTATGCTGCTAATACTACTTTTTAAAGATATCTAACCAACGTTAAAAAATTGATGTTTTGATTAGCAAACTTGAACTCTCATCACTTTCCTTTGCTTCTGAGCTCCAAATTGCTGCAAGATTTCTTCAAGAAACAAAAAGCACGCACAATATGTAGAGTAAATAAGTATATCAAAATCAATCACTTGACTACTACTATATATAGGGGCGGAGCCACGTGGAGGCCAGGTGGGGCCATGGCCCCACCTGGGCCTTTTGAAAATTTTCAGAAAGTACAGGGGTTTATGTGTGGGAAGGGAAAGTTGAGGGGCCATTGTGTAATTTTGGGCGAGGGGATCAGACGATCTCTATATATGCAGTCAGGTTTCGGAATTAACTTTTGGTCTTAAGTTAACAAGCAAATTCCCATTTTTAAGGGGGTCAGACAATTTCTATAAGTAGATCATCTACTCCAAATTTCATCAAAAAATTAAAGTAGGTTGTGGGTGAGATGACCATCTAAAAATTTCAAGAGTCAAAAATGCATATATGTATACACATCTATCTTTTAGTTCACCCACATCAACCAAATTTCATCAGAAAATTCAACCATTACGCCATCTAAAGGGGAAGTTTGCTAGTTAAGTAAAAGCGAAAACCCTTTATGGAGCCTAGCTAATATATGTTGATCGAGATTGTAAATCCTACAAGTCCCATTTCAGGAAATCAAAGCCTCACCAAGCAATATATAAAAATAAGGGGGCTACTCCACCCATTGTCAATTGGTTTTGGATTGGATGCTCTAAATTCTAATAAAATGTATAATTATATGATAAGAAAATCAATATAATTGAAAAATAAAATCAAGTTATGTGGCTTTGCATTAGATCTTATACAAGTTAGATGGCTTTCCACTGATATATTTCACCATCACGTAAGTGGGTTTAAAAATTTACCTTCACGAGTTATGCTTCAAGTTCGTCAAGGATCCTCTTTACAAAATACAGCTCACGTATGACATCAGTTAAGTCCATTCGGTTTTGTGGTGAGTCCATGGAGCATGACACCCCAATCTTTATCATGGAAACTAAGCACTCTTTCATTTGATTGCCTTCTCTTGATTCTTTTTCATTTCGATTATTGTTGGATGCTATTGGTAAGACCTCATCCCCATGATTGCTTGGAAGTTTCGGTTTCACAATCTCCAGCACACGATCGGGCAAAGCATTTAAAGCGTAGTTATGAAGGCTAAGACCATTAGCAAACACTGGGTCAATAGGACTCCTCTCTATTATCATCTCCAACAACAATATCCCGTAACTGTAGACATCTCCTTTCATTGATACCTTGCTCCCTAGACCATACTCTGTAACATTAAAAAAAGAAAAAATCATTGAGAAAGAAAATATTCATCATTTGTGTTTAGAAATTACAGTGACCTCCCTAGTCCTATGTTTTTTTTTCTTTTATGCATAGCGATGAGTACAAGGATAGACTAGGATTCTTTAATAGTTAAGCTATGAGCCAGATCTCCTATGGTTTAAGCACACACCTCTCCTATGTTTTGGGAGGCTCAATCTCAATATATAAAAAAGATTCCAATGAAAATTAAAGAAATAAAAATGGAAATGAGAAATCACCAACATAGAAGACGTTAATTATTCTAACATCAATCTCATAGAAACTGTTACAGGACATAAATATCAAGGAATCTCTAGTTTTAGGTACTCGTAGGTTTAATTTTAGTCCCAAAATAGACAAAATGGATGGTGTGGCCAATTCCACAAGCAAATTATGTCCCAGAACTATTTTTTGATTTGTTGGTATCCTTAGTACCCATTGAATGTTGTTATATAAATATTCTCTTCGTCTCCCAATTAAGAGTATGTTTGACTTTCATATTTTTAAGAATGTAATAATTTTTTAGCATAATCAAAGGTTTAAAACAAAAGTTTCCTATTGTGAGTTTTAGTACATTGATTATGTCTTAAAAAGGAAATGAATTCTTAATTTGGGACATCCGAAAAAAGTATATTGGACTGATAATTTGGGATGGAGGGTGTATATGTTAATCTGATCCTACCTAGGTGCCAAAGCATAAATTGAAGGAGAAGAAATTGTATTTACCTGGAGCAGCGTACCCAATAGTCCCTCTTATTCCTATTGACGAACTTTGATTTGCGACTGAGAGTTCAGGAAAAGAAAACTTTGCCAGCCCAAAATCTCCAACACGGGCAACCATATCACCGTCAAGTAAAACATTGCTTGGCTTTACGTCGCAGTGTACGATCGGTTCTTCACAGTGGTGATGAAGGTAATCGAGTGCACTTGCCACATCAATGGCTATGTGAATTTTTTGCTGAAGGTTCAATTTACAAAGCTCATCCTGTCTGTTATAATGGAGCCACTTCTCTAAACTTCCATTAGACATAAACTCGTAAACTAGAGCCTTAAAATCATTACCTTGAAAATCAATACTCGAACACGAAGTTATGATTTTCACCAGATTCCTATGCCGAATATTTCTCAAGGTTTCACATTCAACCATGAAACTCTTAGAACCTCCTCGTCGCTCAAGGTGAAGTACTTTAACTGCAACCTCCAAGTTGTCATGTTCGAGTATTCCTTTAAAGACTGATCCAAAACTTCCCAAGCCAATCAAATTTGTTGAAGAGAATCCATTAGTTGCTTTGAGAAGGTCTCCATAAGAGACTTTTAAGAATAATTCTTTGCTCAAAGATCGAGAAGAAGATTGCTCTCTCTTTTTCTTTTTGAGCAAGAAAATTATGAAAGATGACACCAAGAAAACAACTAGAAGTGAACACCCTACAACAATTAGCACTATATGAAAATTCGACAATCGTCTTTTCTTTAATGATGTTGTACTGCATTTGGGTAGCCGTAGTTCATATATGCCTCCACAAACCCCATTATTACCTTGAATCGATATAGCACTTGCATTGGAGAAAACTCCTTTTGTTGGTAACTCACCCTCAAATTTATTGAAGAATAAATTTAGGCTATGTAGTGAAAAGCTCTCCAAGAATATTGGAACCGCGCCCGATAGGTTATTTCTAGAGAGGTCGAGGTTTTGAACACTTCTCAAAGGTTTGAATGGCGGAGGAATAGATCCCTGAAAGAAGTTACCCTTGAGGGATATTTTCACAAGGGAAACGCAACTACTGAGTTCAATTGGAATTTCTCCAGATAACTTGTTCTCAGATACATCAAGTTCTACCAAAATTTTTAGGTTACCAACTTCCGGAGGTATAGGTCCAACCAAGTTGTTTCCAGCTAGAACAAGTGAAATAGATAAAGCAGAAACATTAAAAAGTTCATTGGGTATGGTGCCACTAAGGTTATTTTCAGAAAGACTTAGTAATATTAAGTTTTTGCACTTTCCAATGCTCGAAGGTATGGTTCCCTCCAAAGCGTTGTTGGACAAATACACAAGGCTCAAGAAAGATAGGTTTCCTAGAGAGAATGGTATTTGGCCCGAAACTCGAGTTGCATCAAGTTGGAACCTAATTAATTTTTGAATCTTGCCAATATCATATGGAATTTTGCCTTCAAATTGGTTGTTTCCTAGTTGTAGTCTTTCTAAGTTGGCAAGATTACCGAAACCCAACAGGATTTCTCCATACAATTGATTGCCCGCAACCCCAAAAGATCGAAGTTGAATTGAAAGATTGCCCACAGAATTGGGCAAGGTGCCTCCTAATCGGTTAGCTAACACTTCCAATCTTTGTAACATGGTGCAGTTGTAAAAGGAACTGAGAAAATTCGCTTCATCAGCTTCCCCTCTTCCAAGAGAATTCATCGATAAGAGAAGAGCTCGAAGGCGTTGAAGGCTTCCGAGATTTGCAGGGACTTTTCCCACAAAATTGTTTTTAGTGAATTCAATAAGCTCCAGATCAGAAGCATTGGACAAACATATGGGAATTGCACCTGTTAAATTGTTTCCCCATAGTTGGATAAAATTCAGACGAGGAAGCCCCAAGCCTAAATTCTGGGGAAGAGTACCACCTATTCCATTATCGGCCAATGCCAAATAAGTAAGCAACGAAAGGTTAAATATAGATGAGGGATCGTACCAGAGAGACTATTAGACCCAAGTATAATAGCTGTCAGGTTTCGCAATTGTCCAAAAATATCTGGAATACTTCCCACCAAAGCATTATCAAATAGGTACAGCATTTGAAGAGAGGTAAGGTTCCCAATGGAACTTGGAATCTCTCCCCTTAGATTGTTACTGCTCAATTGTAGTCCCCAGAGCTTTGGCAATCCGCCGAGCTCTCTAGGAATTCCTCCCTCGAGTTTGTTGGGCCCTAAACTAAGGACCTCAAGGCTTGATAATTGGGATAAATTGGTTGGAATTTTCCCTTCCAATGAGTTATATGAAAGCCGTAGTTCTTGTAGCCTAAACAAACGGCTGATTTGAGGAGGCAATTCACCTTGTAATGTGTTATTTGTGAGTCTAATTACTCTAATGAAGCTCAAGTTTCCTATGTAAGGAGACAAGGGGCCCATTAAGCCACTAGCTGTTAGGTTCAAGGCAGTGACTCGTCTGTGTCGGCGGCTGCATGAAACTCCTTGCCAGCTGCAAAAATGAACGGAATCATTCCATGAGTTCAAGGCCCCGAGAGGGTCTTGCAAGTTTAACTTGAAGGCCAGTAACGCATGCATATCGGTCTCATTTGTGTAAGTGGGGGTTGAAATGGCAAGATTTAGCAGAGCAATGAGTAGGATGAGAACAAGGTTGGTATAGATTGAACTCATTTTTTCTTTCTCAATGTTCCAAGTGCTACTGTGAGTGAGCCTGGTTTGAGAAGCAGACCGAGGCCTATTTATTAATACTAATTCACGGGAAGACCATTAATTATTAAGTTAAAATTTACAACTTATGACTTTAGTACGTCTTCGGGTCTACATATATATTTTAATTTTAGTGTGGAAATTACATTACTGTCTCCAAATATTTTGTACTATGCTAGATTCAGTTAAAGCTACTTTTCAACTTTCCTTTCGGCAGAAACGATAAAAAGCTTGGACAGTGGATAAAAAAAATCCTAACTTGCTTATATTAATTTTATCTGCTTAATTAGTATTTGAATTGATATATTGATAAGATTATGCAAAGTAGTTAGATTCTTTGATTCGTTGGACATATTTTTAAGCTTGACAAATGTTATTAAGTTTATTAATAAATATGCATATATTAAGAATTGAATAATTAGTATGAAATAAAAATAATAAAAATATAAACAAAATCTAGCAGGAATTGTAAAATTCAATTAATATTTAGAAAATCATATAATCAGTTAGCAATAGAAAAATATTGTAAATACATGAAAAAAAATCGCCTTGAATTTTTTTAGTACATACATAGCAAGCAGATTCTTAATCAGATATATAAGGGAGTAACATATTTTTACTACGTTTTTAGAATTGGGAGATAGTTAATTCTATTAAAGCTACGTGAATTATTATGCCAAACAATAATATAACACTCGTATAAATAATATATTATATAACAGTGAAAATATTAAAACAGTAAAAAAGTAAAAAATTTAACATGAATGTTTAACTGAGCCACATCTATAATGTTCATATTTTTTTTATTTAATCATTAAACATAATTATAAATAAACAAATAAGTTTTAAAATATATATAAGTTAATATAAATTGTATTCATTATAATGTTAAAACAATCAAGCAAAATAGAGTTTAATATACATACTAGAACGAAATTCTAATTCACGCTAAAATTTTTATAATTTTAATATAATATATTAAATATAGTCTCCTTCTTGGAAAGTTTTTAGAAGTTTATACAAAACACATAATTAAACACAACCTCTAAATTGTTTAATTATTTTGGCCAATAAAGTAGAGTTTGAATAATAATAATAATAATAATAATAATATAAGGAGTTATACACTTATACTATTTTATTTAATGTATATCTAGCTTAAAATCTTTGTTAGTTATTTTAGAAAAATAAAGTAGAGTTTGAATTTATTTGAAATAGTAATACTAATATAAAAATATATGGAGTAGCACTGTTTTATTTAATGCAAATCTTAAAATCGTTTATTTAAAATCAAGGGGCAAATTTGTCTTCACAAAAAGGAAAAAAATACTTAAGTTATTCCTACTTTTATATATAATATTGATTGATTTATATTATAAAATTAGAATATAATAATATACATTATGGTTCGATCCTATTATTTGATTCGTTGATTCTTATATTGGTGGTGTCCTTTGAATGAACACTTGTAGGTCCATACTTGAATATCACATGCACGTATATATATATATATATATATATTTACTTGATTTCAACATAGTTTATAATACCACTTAATTGTAAGAAGATCGAATATCGTAAGTTGTGAACTTTCTTGACAAACAGTTGCGTACTTTACCAAAATTGATAATTGAATAATTGAACTTGAGAATAATTTGAGGTATAAATATTGTATCATGTCTTGATAATTTAAAGACATTATAACTTTGTAGAAATCCAAGTTACCATTACAACCATTTTTGGATAGAATTTTGTATGCAGCGTAACAATTCATAGACTTATACAGCGTAACAATTCGTGGTGAGGTACACTTTATATACTATACCTCGTTTGAAGTGGGGCATGCCTTGAGAAGTGGTAGCATATAAAGGGGCATATGGGTATGTATGTTCAGCACATGGAGGTGCAATTTTGGTAGTAAGAGTATAATTAGTACACATTATTAATTTACTTTTTCATTGATTATGCCCTATTAATTCTGGAACTTTTCTGGGCACTTTAAAAATAGTAAACATCCTAAAAAAATTATGAAACTTCAATAATCTAGTGTAAAATTGCACTCCAGACAACTTTCGTTCTTTAAGTTATTCATTATCAATTGATTTTAGTATTGAAAACTATCAATTTCACTTCTGCATATTCGATAATTACTGTGTTGTGGGTTTATCCTATCACCTCTAAACTATCAAACCTTATAAAAGTAAGCATGTAGTCCTTTGTTCCATGTAAGTACCTCATCATTTTCTTCGTAGCCTTCTAATGCTCAAAACCAGGATTACTTTGATATCGATCTACCTAGAACACCAATTGTAAAACTGAAGTCTGGTCTAGAACAAGTTTGGGCATACATAAGACTTCCTACAGCCTAAGCATAAGGAATTCCTTCTATTTTATTTCGTTCCCAATCATTCTTTGGACATTGTGTAAGGCTAAATTTATTAACTTTCTAAACATGAGCATCAGTAGTTGAATAATTCTCCATACCAAATTTCTCAAGAACTCTTTTGATATAGGCCTTTTAAGATATAAACTTAAAATCCCTTGTTGATCGACGATCCCAAGTTATTTCAATTTTTATCATATAGGCCGCCTCACTCATATCTTTCATTTCAAATTTCTTAGAAATAAACTTCTTGGTTTCTTGCAATAAACCAAGATCGCTACTAGCAAGTAAAATATCACCAACATACAAAATTTTAAATATAAACTTGTTCCCACTAACCTTTAGATATATACAATGATCAACCGTGTTTTCCTTAAATCCAAAGGAAACAATGGTATCATTGAACTTAATTTACCATTGGCAGGAAGCTTGTTTAAGACCATATATTGATTTACTAAGCTTACAAACCATATGTTCTTTTCCCTTTATAGAGAATTCTTCAAGTTAGTCCATATAAACATCATCCTCTAAATTTTCATTAAGAAAACAATTTTTACATCCATTTGATGTAACTCTAAATCAAAGTGAACCACCAATGCCATAATAATTCTAAATGAGTCCTTTCTGGATACAATTAAAAAGCTCTCTTTATAAAATGTCATCTTTCTAAGTAAAACCTTTGGTCACTAGTCTGGCTTTATATCGTTCAACATTACCTTTACTATCGCGTTTGTTCTTAAAGATCCCATTCACAACCAACTTTTTTATATCCTTTAGATAATTCGACGATATCCCAAACTCCATTTTGGTCCCCATTGATTTCAACTCTTCATTCATAGAATCAATCCACTCACTGGAATTATTACATTTTATGGCTTCTGTGAATGAAAGTGGATCCTTACTTGTCCCTATATCAAAGTCAGATTCTTGTAGAAAAATTACATAATCATCTGAAATAGCGTATTTCTTTTCTCTACGAGATCTTCGTAAGGGTATTTCTTGTGGCTCTTCTACTATTGGTTCATTAGCAATAGTTTCGTTATGGAGTGATTAAAGATCCAGGTATTGTTCGTTATTGTTAGATTTGTTAATAACAATCGAAAAAACAATTTGTTTACAAGATAAAGGTAAAGGGACATTTATCCTATTTTCTTCATAAATAAATTTTCAGGTTTCAACACTCCCACTAATGTCACCATTTTCAATGAATATGGCATTGTCAGTTGATGGGGTTAAAGACTAATTTTACCATTGACCTACGAAGGTAATTCAACACTTTTACCTCCAGTAAAATTCCATTTTTTACCTCCGGTAAAATCTCATTTTTACCCCTCAACTACCACACCTACCACACCTCCACCAAAAATTACCTTTTTGCCCTTCATTTTTACCAAATTTACCTTTTTGCCATTCTACATTTACCTATAAATACCCCCCTCATTCATTCATTCAAAACACACCAAAAAAACATATCTTCTTTCTCTCCCAATATCCATCCATCTCTCGTAAGAGATATAAAGCCATTGGCGATATAAATACAAGCCAATTTTCGAGGGTCTTATACTCTCTCTTTTCATACCCCAAAAAATACCAATCCTTATATGCTTTCTCTCCTACACAGTTTATTATTTATTCTGTTGAAATATTTGTAATCCTAATTCTATACTTATAAATAGAATTAAGGAAATTATAGAAAAAGAGAGAGAGATTGGTAGCTTGTATTATCATCCAAATTGATTGCCTTTGAGCTAATACAAAGCAAGCACACACAAAAGGAGGACGTACTGCCGGACTAGCATAAGCGCTACCGGGGGAACCTACCTTAATAAAAAATATCTCGTGTTCATCTTCGTTTTTAATCAGTTTCTGTCGGTACTGTTCACAGTCACTGTTCACATACGCGGTGGTACTGTTCACTATCACTGTTCATATACACGGTGGTACTGTTTATAATCACTATTCACATTTACGGTGGTACTGCTCACAATCACTGTTCACACTTACAATCCATTGTTAAACCTCAAATTCACCATTATTCATTGATTGGTCGGTCGTTAATTATCTGTTCTAGATTTTGACACCATCAGTTTGGCGCCATCTGTGGGAACGATCAGCTCTCTAAAGCTCTCGTTCTTTAGAAATTACAAGTGAATTTTCAGTGAAAAACTCAGAATCCCGCAGGCCTACGTAGCTCAATATTCTCGGGGGCATAACTTCCTGCTTAGAATTTCAAATTATGCGATTTTGGAGTCTATTTTAGAGAAAATTTCAAGAGCTACAACTTTTCAGTTCAAGTCTTTTTCAAATTCGTCCATCTCGGGGTTCAAAACTTCGATACAAACTTTTTGGAACGAATAAGGCTAAAATCTCGTGGGGCTATGGTGACTCGATATTATCAGGCGCATAACTTTGTGCTCAAAACTCCAAATCATGCGATTCTGTAGTCCATTTTGAAGAAAATTTCAAGAGCTACAACTTTCCAGTTCAAGCCTTTTTCAAATTTGGCCATCTCAGGGTCTAAAACAGGGATACAAAGTTGCTGCAACAAAAAATGCGAAAATTTTGCAAGCCTACGCTAGCTCAATATTTACGGGCGCATAATCATTCAAAGATCCGGTTACCCAAGGGGATAAAACCCAAAAGAAAAGATAAGTTATTTTTTAATAACTCATATATGATTTTTCTCTTTGTTTTAATATATCTAAAGTTGTATCATTTTCTTACGATCAATAATTTTTATTGTAGGTAATATTGAAGAGCTTCCAAAAAATTACAATTGAATGTAATTTTTATCAAGTTCATCCGACAAACCACAAGAAAGAAATTAAAGAAATTTTCAGCGGATATCAAACTTTCACAAAGCTAAATGTGATTTTGAAGTCCGACAAACAACCATTGGACCACCCCAGCCCAAAGAGATCTGGTTGCGAATGATCATCTACTGCTACACCACTGGTCCAGAGATCAAGATTTTGATGTTTCCTGGTAATAAATGAGAAAATTGTCAGAATTTGCCTAAGTCAGAAGGGGGCATGGCTCTACTCAAGACTTGGCAAAAAAGAACAAATTTTTCTTTTAAGAAACCCTGGTAATAAATGAGAAAATTGTCACAATTTTCATAAGTTAGAAGGGAGCAAGACTCTACTCAAAACTCAGCAATTTGCCTAAGTTAGAAGGGAGCAAGACTCTACTCAAAACTTAGCAAAAAGAACAAATTTTCCTTTTAAGAAACCAAGGACTTAAATGAGAAAATTGTCAGAATTTGCTTAAGTCAGAAGGGGGCATGACTCTACTCAAGATTTAGCTAAAAAGAACAAATTTTTCTTTTAAGAAACCAAGGACTTCGAAAAAATTGCTATCAACAAAAAAAGGCCATGCTTTAAACAAATCGCAAGTGGAACATCTCCGGAACGTTTGTACAAAGCCCTCACTAGAAGTGCACATTATCTAGTCACTCAAAAAAGGCTGAAGAATCTAAAAATCATCAGCACCAAAATTCAAAATAGTATTTAAATCAGAATAAGAATAATCAGAAAAATCATGGCGAATATCTCCTAAAGCTGTCCAGTCAGGGCTCGTTGTTTGGGCAAAATTCGTAACAAAATCATCTAGCGAAGATTGCAATAAAAAACCGTTCGAGGCAGCTTGGTAAACGGCGTCCAAGGTAGCCTGGTCATAGGACGGATTCGAAAATGACGGCAAATCCACTTCAGTCAGAAGGACCCCAATTTTTATAAAATTTGTGGTAGTCGAAAGGATATCATGTACACTATCTTCCGACATAAGGAGCCCTAAAAAACTTTCGGGAACAGGTTTTGGAAGATTCATGGCAGTCGAAATAACATCAGGTACGATATTTTCTGTCGACGAAGGGAAACTCGAAGAACCTTCAGGAGGAGCAAAGGAGCATAGCAAGTTAACGCTGGAAGACCCCCTTTTAACCGAGCCTCTAATGCCGTCACCCGTGCTTGTAACTCTTCCACCTTCTGTTCAAGAGAAGTAAGGAGAGAAGTACAACCCTTAGTGGGATTTTCGATTCTCGCTGTGGCTTCAAAAAGAAATGAATTGAGAGTCTCAAGATATTGATGTCCATAAATATTTTGTAAAATATCTGCAACACTCTTCACCTCGAAAACGGTGAAGATTGTGCAATAATCCTGACGACTAATCACGTCCAGAAAAATTTGTACATATTCACACCATGGCTGACATCTCTTGCGTCTATAAGAGCAAGCAGCACAAGAAGAACCTGCACAACGGAAGGTATTCGGCATACTTATGATTTACTTTCCCTTACTCATGAGTACCCCTTACAAAAGCTATAAGAAGAAAATGGATCTTGAGGGCGCGTATAGAAAGAAGGAACAAGAGGCATCTAGCATTGAAGGAATCCCGAAGACGAAAAGTTGTTTTCTTAAAAAGTCAAAATATGCAGCGCCCCCCGCGTGCAGCGCCTCTCGCTTGCATCTAGGCTCCACCGCCCTAGATCCCTCTTTAATGTCGTCATAGGGGGAGAAAATGTGTGTATGATGTTGATGTTGATGGTGCGGTAATGCTTTTCCAAAAAAAAAAAAAAAAAAGCTATACATATGTATATATATATGTATACGTATATGTATATGTATATATACATATAAAGACAGTTGGAAAAGGCCCAAGTAGAATCAAACTATTTATGATCAAAAGTATAGCGAGCTTTACATATTAATGTTCCAAGCTCTACGACTTATATCCAATGTCTAACGAGTTCTACACATTGATGTTTCGAGCTCAATGACTAGCATCCGAGATCTAGCTTCGTTGAACTAAGACTCGAGATCAACGTCTAGCCAGCCTTACACAATGATGTTCTGAAACTCTAAGACTAATGATCAATGTTTAGCTAGCTTTACACATTAATGTTCCGAGCTCCACAAACTTACGGTCAAGGGTTAACAAAACCTTACACATCGATTACTCAAGCTCTCCCCTTGATTATCTTTCTTGACAAGTTCCCGCTCTCACGCCTTAACTTTGAGCAGGACCACTTAACCGACAAAAACATTTATCCTTCACATTCAGCTTTCAGCATAAAAATAAAGGATAGGGGCAATTGATGGGGTTAAATACTAATTTTACCATTGACCTACGAAGGTAATTCAACACTTTTACCTCCAGTAAAATTCCATTTTTTACCTCCGATAAAATCTCATTTTTACCCCTCACCTACCACACCTCCACCAAAAATTACCTTTTTGCCCTTCATTTTTACCAAATTTACCTTTTTGCCATTCTACATTTACCTATAAATACCCCCTCATTCATTCATTCAAAACACACCAAAAAAACATATCTTCTTTCTCTCCCAATATCCATCCATCTCTCGTAAGAGATATAAAGCCATTGGCAATATAAATACAAGCCAATTTTCAAGGGTCTTATACTCTCTCTTTTCATATCCCAAAAAATACCAATCCTTATACGCTCTCTCTCCTACACAGTTTATTATTTATTTTGTTGAAATATTTGTAATCCTAATTCTATACTTATAAATAGAATTAAGGAAATTATAGAAAAAGAGAGAGAGATTGGTAGCTTGTATTATCATCCAAATTGATTGCCTTTGAGCTAATACAAAGCAAGCACACACAAAAGGAGGACGTACTGCCGGACTAGCATAAGCGCTACCGGGGGAACCTACCTTAATAAAAAATATCTCGTGTTCATCTTCGTTTTTAATCAGTTTCTATCGGTACTGTTCACAGTCACTGTTCACATACGCGTTGGTACTGTTCACTATCACTGTTCATATGCACGGTGGTACTGTTTACAATCACTGTTCACATTTACGGTAGTACTGCTCACAATCACTGTTCACAGTTACAATCCATTGTTAAACCTCAAATTCACCATTATTCATTGATTGGTCGGTCGTTAATTATATGTTCTAGATTTTGACACCATCATCAGTTTTTACAATTCTTGTGCTATGATTAGGATGGTAAAACCTATACCCCTTGGATTTTTCTGGGCAACCAATGAAGTAACCACTTATTATTCTAAAATCCATTTTTTTTTCTTGTGGATTGTAAATCATAACTTCCGCTAGACATCCGCAAATGTGAAAATTACTTAAACTAGGTTTCCTTCCAGTCCATAGCTCAAAAGGAGTTTTCAGAACTGTTTTAATAGGTATCCGATTTAATACATACATAACAGTTTTTAGGGCTTCATTCCATAAATGTTTGGGTACTGTGGAGTTAATTAATATACTCTTAACCATTTCAATTAAAGTACCATTTCGCCTCTCTGCAACACCATTCTATGTGGCATTTTCGGCATAGTGTATTGAACATAAATGCCATGCTTTTCTAGAAATTTAGCAAAAGGTGTTGGACATTGATTGGACTCATCATATTGTCCACAATATTCACCTCCTCTGTCAGATATTACAACTTTCACATTTATGTCTAATTGTCTTTCTATCTCAATAATGTACACTTCAAGAGTGTCCAATGCTTGCGATTTTTTACTTAATAAATAGATATAACCATAACGTGAAAAGTCATACATAAAGGTGATAAAATATTTTTCTCCACCGAAACATGAAATGGGAAAAGGCCCACAAATATCCGTGTGGATAATTTCAAGAAGCTCAGAACTTCTTAACACATTTCTTGGTGTGTTTAGATTGTTTTCCTTTAATACAATCTATACACACTCCGAGATCAGTAAAATCTAGATTTGGAAAATTTTCATCTTTTACTAATCTCTCTAATCTTTCTTTGGAGATGTGCCCCAATCTTTTGTACCACAAAAAAGATGAATTCTCGTTAATTAAGCTATGCTTTGTTCCAACATTCGAATGAAGAGTTAGTAAAATCTCATCAAATAAATTATTGAGTTTTAGTTTGTATAATCCATCACATAACACGTCAGAACCAATAAAACGTGTATTATGAAATAAACTAAAACATTAATTACCAAACTTAAAAAAAAATCTATCACAATGAAGTCTTGACAAACAAAGAAAATTCCTAGAAACAGAAGGTACATAATAGTCTGTAGTATATCTAAATGATAGCCTGTGTCTAGACATAAATGATAAGTTCCAAAAGCTTCAACCAAAACCTTGACCTGATTTTCCATGTAAACATAATGCTCACTTAATCTTGTGATGGTTTGAGTCGTAAGGAATCCCTGTATCATATTTGAAACATGAGTAGTAGCACCAGAATCAACCGACCAAGTATTAGAAGGAACTTCAGTAATATTTGATTCGAAACATACAAAAGTTGAACACTTACCTTTCTTTTCGAACCATGCCTTACGTTTTTTAACAGTCTTTCTGAAGATGCATAGGTTTCATACAGAAGTAACATCTCCTTTCATTGCTATGCTCTTTCTTTGGAACTTTGGCAAAAGTTGAGGGTTCATCCGTACTTAGTGAAAAATTTAGTTTGTTTTATTTTCCCATGCTTTTCAGTTTCCTGAGTCAAGAGATTAACAGAGTGTTTTCCTTGTTGTTTAACTCTTACTTCCTCTGGGTGTTTTCCTTGTTGTTTAAGTCTTGCTTCCTCTTGAACAACCATGCTAGCCAATTCATCCAATTCCACTTCTTTTTAATAGTATTATATTAGATTTGGAATGGCCTATATCGAGGAGGTAAAGAGTTCAAAATAAACTGTACAGGGAAAGACACTTCTCCCAAACTCTTCAATTTAGCAGCAAGATTTGTCATTTTCAAAATATGTTCATTCATCCCTCGAGTCCCAACATATGTCATTGTGGTTAATTTTGACATTAATGTACCAACAAGTGATTTGTCAGGAATACATAAATGATTCTTCACATTTTTCATAAATTCCTTAGCAATCTTAGCCTCAGGAAATGGAGTCTTAATGTTGTTTGCAACTGTCATTCACATAAACATCATGATGAGCATGTTCAAACTATCCCAATTATTGTTTAAATTAATTTCCTCCAAACTATCTCAATTTGAAGTGACAGGTCCAAATCCAATGCACCAAAATAAAACTGGACTTGTTCACAGCAATCAGAGAAATTAATTCCATTGATGACCGGAACAGAAGAAGCATGCGAGTGCAGTGAAACGGGAATAGGGATTGCGATAAAATAAATACAACTTAATGCTTTGAATAATGAACACTCATAAATAACAAAAAAATAAATTAATATAAGATGAACAAATACAATTACAACTTTGTCTTTCGACATAAATCACAATTTATTTAAGTGTTTACTTATTTCAATTATGTAAATAATAAGGCCAGTCCCTTTAATATATTTAATTAAGTCAGCATATTACCTTTGGGAATTCAATACCAACCCAACTAATTAAAAAATATATTCAAACCACCTTATTTCAATTTCTTAATTAATTAGTAATCATATACCTTTGGGTCTATACTTTAAAAAATTAAAAAAATTGCAATTGACTGTCTCAATACAAAACAATATTATACACAAATAATCAGTCTACTGTTGAGTCACTTTGATGACTACCAAACATGCTTAAAATTTTAAATTTTTTTTAGACTAATGCTCGTATATATATTCAATACATGCTTACACACAATAATAATAATAAAAAAAAATAACAGTGGGTACAAGATAGCAAACATAAGTTAGCTTCTATGATTTTACTTTTCTACATATATAAACACAAATACATATATCATAACTATATACACAGAGATCGTGTATATACATACATATATATATATATATATATATATATATTATTATATCCCATCATTACTCACATATATATAATATACATGAAATAAATTCACATGAAATATGCCCAAACCAAGCATTAATATTCATGCATGAGCAAACTTTTAATTATTATAGCATGCATATATATAGACAACAAATAAGCTGTAGATAAACATTAATTTTACATCTACGATCTTATCATTATATATATATATGAAAGAAAATAGTGGGTTTGGACATAAAAGAATCATACAAGACAAATTAAACAATTATTTTATTAAGTTTCTCCACTAAGAATCCCAATCATCGTATCATCATATCAATACACACAAGTATGACTTTAGTGATGGCCGACAACAATCGGTGATTATTTCGGAAAAGTTTAATGACGGTACGTGAGTTTGACGGCATCGGTAATGGAACAAAATTTATGCATATATTTGAAATAGTTTTAATTCATAAACGTCAAACAGGACGAGAATTTTGAGTAATTCAAACAATAATTTTAGTAAAAAATATACAATGATTCATTACTCTTCCTCTCATATTACATGTTAGTAATAATGGAATTTAACAATTTTTAAAAAATCAATTAAGAATCATTAATTGTATAACATACTCAAATCATAAATAATTGAATGGAAGAATACCATGATCCATTAGAATTTATCCTTAAACGCTTAAAACCTTAATTAATGGATTGCTGTTTCTCTCCCTTAAGAAGATGTCTAGAAATTTATGTATTCATCTTGATATGTATAAATGTCTAATTATAAGTTGCTTGACGTCTAGACTCTTAATTTCTGGCTTGACTCTTCAGGTTTACATATTTTAATTTTTGTGTGGAAATTATTTTGTATGGATCTTGTGGATTATAGACTTTATAGTATTTGAAAGGGAGTATATAAATTAAATAATATTTATTATACTTTATTGTCTCCAAAGTTTTTGTATGTTGGATTCACCTACAGCTATTTCCATTCAAATTATTAAATAATAATAATGACGACGACGACGATCACAATGACGATAATAATAATAATAATAATAATAATAATAATAATAATAATAATAATAATAATAATAATAATAATAATAAAATAGACTCGACAAAAAATACAATAGACTTGACCAAAATATGCCCATCAATGAGAGGAAATGGCAGGGTGCACATTAAAAAACTTAAAGGAAAAAAAAATCAAATTTTACATATTTTGTACTTTAGAAATTTTAACATGGCTCACCAAAAATTCATGTTCCCAATATACAGTGTGTTGGACTAAAAAACTGCAAAATCGTGTATGTCTTGCAATAGCATGGTTAGATGCATGGGTTATGTTTGTGTTCTAAAAAGAAAAAACTCAACTTTGTATCATGTGATACCAATGAGGGTTAGATGAGTTGGTAAGGATTCGAATACTTCGCATGTAAGAGTTAAGTTCGAATTCTGCTACCAACAATTCTTTTTGGTAGGTAATCTATAAAAATCACTGTAAGCATTCATCCCCTAAACTTTTTTATATTAAAAAAAATAAAAAAATATTATATATAGATGCAAGATAAGATAAGATACCTTGTTTTAAAAGTCGAGCTAAAAGTAATTTTGGTTAGCTATCATGTGAATTGGCTGATCTTGACTTGGAAAATTGGAACCCACACAAGTTAGTCTTCCTAAATGATCTGAAGGTGCCTCTCGCGGAAATTATTTGAAAGGAAAATTTGCAGCTTGACTCCTCCTAGCTTGACTCGGGTTAACATATTTTAATTTTTTGTGTGGAAATTGTTTTGTAGGACCCCAAATTAATCCGATATTGAAAGTTGATTTTAAATCAAAATGTACAAATATTTATCTAATTATTTAATTCACAAAGTAATATATAAGATAAATGAGCATTTCACTTTAATAATACGTTGAACTCAAATATAGTTTCATAACTCAAGCTCTTCAAATTAATTTTGGTTTTAAATTTTCTTTGTTGCATTTATTTCCCCCTTTATGCTTATGCAAAATGCAACCTTTGTTTTGAGTGTAGGTATAGGCACCTTAAAAAAATAGTTTAGCACCCTCAAAAAGTCATTTAGTTATATTTTATTTCATCTTTAGGCACTTTTAATCCAATAAACATTTTACCTTCTCCAACATGTGCTTCTGTTCGCCCCTCCAAAAAAAAAATATACTTGTGTTTCTGTTCGGATACTAAATATAACTCTTCCCTCCTTCTAGAACCAATTAAGTTGAAAAAAGAAAGTGCATTTGTTAATACTTGTGAAAAAGAAAGTGCGTGCATTTATATCAATTTTTTTATAAGCACCATATTAGAAACAACTCAACCAACCCACTTGTTTTCAATATCCATAGATCGAAGTCGATACTCTAACTTAGCCCACCAGGCAGTATCATAGTTATAAGATATCATAAACCGTATAATATTTGTTTATGACATAATCTTCTCCGATATTGAAAGTAGATTTTAAATCAACATGTGCAATTATTTAGTTAATTACTTAATTCACAAAATAATATATAGGATAAAGGAATACTTCACTTTAATGATACCCAAAACTCTAATATAGTATCATACTTCAAGTTCCACAAAGTCTTGGTTTTAAATTTTCTCGCTTGCATTTACTTCCCCCTTTATGTTTATGCAAAATGCAACCTTGTTTTGGGTGAGTGTAGGCACCCTAAAAAAATAGTTTACCCCCTTAAAAAGTTAGTTAATTATATTTTATTTAATCTTTAGGCACCCTAAATTCAAAAAACATGTTCACTTCTCCAACTTGTGTTTATGTTATGATATTAAATATGGGATATTGAAAAATATGTCTTGTTCGAAAAAGTTTTTTAGAAAATAATCACAGAATAATATTTTTGTAAATTAAGGGTCGATATTTGACCAAACTTCAAAAGGAGTGCAAAATTAACTTTACAATATATTTTTAAATTGTATTTTTTTATGAAATCATACAAAATTATGTTTGCAGTACATGTTTTTTAGCATATTATTACAAATAAGTGTTTAATTGACAGTGTTTTAGAATAATTTTAACAAATTACATATTCAAAACCTATTTATTAATAAAATACGCATAATAATTTTTTTTTAGTTATTCAAAGTTAAGTTTGCACTCCTTATTTTCTATAACATTACTATGTATTTGTGTTTATTTAGCTTTGTTTTAAAATTTTATGAATGAAACATAACAATATACTTGTTAAAAAATATAAATGCATCATGCAAAACAAATTTGCATTAATTTTTTTTGATTGAAAAGTTAAGTTTGCACTCGGTAAAAGCCCTTATTTTAGAACACAATTGATAAACAAGCCCTTATTTCATAATGATGATGATATCTAAGCCCTTATTTCAAAAAATTATTATTCGTTGGTTTTTTTGCGAAAAACGTACATTAATTGTCACGCAAGACCTTTTACCTCATTTCCAATATTAAATATAACTCCTCCCTCGTCCTTCTACAACCAGTTAAGTTGAAAAAAGAAAGTGCATTTGTTAATACTTGCGATAAAGAAAATTAAGTCATGTATATATACATATTAGATATGTCTGTATCGATGGCACTACTAACTTAAATACGCGCTAAGTTCGTAAAAATCCATCCCAAATTCGATTCACAAAGGGGATATCATAGACCGTTGACTATTTATACCAAACTTTATTATAAGCATCATGTTAGAAATAACTCAACCAACCCACTTGTTTTCAATATGCATTAATTGAACTCGATGCTCAAAGTCAACCCACTTGACAGCATTGTAGTTATAATATATCATAATTAAGCCGTATAATATCCTCTTATGACATAATTTTAACCACAAGTGAAGATTTCATCCATACCTAGAAAATTCTTCTCGATTACATGTGCTGTTATAGGGCGTGAAACAAATTGCCAGGCTTACTATAAATGTATTTGGAGAAAATTGGTATACATATCAGGTCGGATTTGAACAAATAGATTAAACTATGCGAACCAGAATCCCATCCATTCTCGTTTTGGATATATGTTGTGGAATCTATATTCACCCCCATGTCCTAAAATACTCATTTTAACCATAATTTATTAGAGAGAAATTCAAAAATTTTGTCTCGAGTCTGATTCGCAATGGAGATATCGTAGTTCGTTTAATATTTATAACAAAATTTAATACAAGCACTAGTTTGAAGAATGCGGCCCAATCTGTACAGTTATGGTTTTAAAAAACCTGAACCCTCTTCTTCTCATCATCCATAGCCTGAACTAGGTGCTCAAAGTCAATCTTTCCAATAGGTTGCAATTATAAGATACCATACGACTTATAATATATGTTTATGATTCACATATAATTACCCGTGAAGGTTTCACCAAAACCCAAAAAATATATGTTGATTTTGTGTTGTGTTATTGGATCGTGTAATAAATTAGCAGGGTTATTATAGGGGTATTTAGAGAAAAAAAAATTATATTTAGGTTGGATAGGATTAAGCGGGTTAAATTTATGCCAACATGATCGCAATCAAAACTCGTGACAAGTATTTGTTGTAGAACCTATATATATTCGCCTCAGTCTCAAAAAATCTATTTCATCCCCAATTTATTATGGAGATCTTAGTCTATATGAAATATGTAGTGAAATTCAATATGCATGAGCCACCGGTTCTAAAGAATCCGATCCAATAGGTGCATATTTTGTTTTGAAAACTTGAATATGGCACATCGATCACCTTGTAATTTTGTTATATTATAATTTTTTTAAGAAAAATTTATCATATCCAAAATCAGACCAGAATGATCAAACGGGTTAGCTAAAAAGAATTTTAAATAAAAAATAAACATTAGAGTTGTCATAATTAATCTAATTTCACCAAGATATGTCTGTGCCTATGGCAGTATTGACTTGAACTTGTACAAAATTTTCGTTATATACCCAAAACTCATCACAAACCAAATTCGTTAGAGAGATATCTTAAACCGTTGGATATTTATACCAAAATTTAAAATAAGCGTCTGGTGAGAAATAACCCATGCAAGTTTTGTTTTGAAAAACATGAACCGGCTCCTTTTAATATGCGTGAGCTAGAACTCAATGCTAGACTTTGACCCACCCCGTCACATTCTAGTTATAAATACACACAAGTATGAATTTAGTAATGGCCGACAATAATCGATGATTATTTCGGAAAAGTTTAATGACAGTAATTGAGTTTGATAGCATCGATGATTATTTCGGAAAAAATTATGTATATAATTGAAATAGTTTTAATTCATAAACGTCAAATAGGAAGAGAATTTTGAGTAATTCAAACAATAATTTTAGTAAAAAATATACATTGATTCATAATCCTTCCTCTGATACTACATGTGAGTAATAATGGAATTTAACAATTTCTAAAAAATCAATTAAGAATCATTGTATAACATACTCAAATCATAAATAATTGAATGGAAGCGTACCATGATTCATTATAACTTATCCTTGAATACTTAAACCCTTAATTAATGGATTGGTGTTTTTCTCCCTTAAGAAGATGTCAATAAATTTATGTATTCATCTTGATATGTATAAATGTCTAATTATAAGTCGCTTGACGTCTAGACTCGTTCTAGCTTGACTCTTCGGGTGTATATATTTTAATTTTTGTATGGAAATTATTTTGTAGGGATCTTGTGGATTATAGACTTTATAGTGTTTGAAAGGGAGTATATAAATAATATTTATTATTACTTTATTGTCTCCAAAGTTTTTGTATGTTGGATTCGCTTACAGCTATTTTCATTCAAATTATTAAATAATAATAATAATAATAGACTTGACCAAAATATGCCTATCAATGAGAGGAAATGGAGGGTTCACATTAAAAAACTTAAAGAAACCAAAAAAAAAATTCAAATTTTACATATTTTGTACTTTAGTAATTTTAACATGGCACACGAAAAATTCATGTTTCCACCATACAATGTGTTGGTCTAAAAAACTGTAAAATTGTGTATGTCTTGTAGTAGTATGGCTAGATGCATGGGTTATGTTTGTGTTTTAAAAAAAATAAAAACTCAATTTGTATCATGTGATGCCAATGAGGGTTGGATGAGTTGATAAGGATTCGGATACTTCGCTTGTAAGGATTATGTTCGAATTCCACTATCAACAATTCTTCTTGGTATGTAATCTATAAAAATCACTGTAAACATTCATCGCCTAAACTTTTTTATATTAAAAAAAATATTATATATGGATGCAAGAAAAGATAAGATACCTTGTTTTAAAAGTCGTGCTAAAAGTAATTTTGCTTAGCTATCATGTGAATTGGCTGATCTTGACTTGGAAATTTGGAAGCCACACAAGTCACTAACTAGTAAGGCTCCTGGGCGACGTACTCAATATACGTATGTCGCCTAGGATAATCTAAGGTGACGTACTAATTACACGTCGCCTTAGATAATCCTAGGCACCGTACGTATACTATACGTAGCCTAAAAGTTTCTTAGGCGACGTAGGTATCACCTAAGTCGCCTAATAGAATCTGAGGCGATGTATTCAAATGTGTACGTCGCCCAAAAGCTGTAAACCACCGACACTTTTAAGTGGTGGTCAACTAGGGTTTTGACTAGATCTTAGGCGACGTATAAACTTTAGCTACGTCGCCTAAGACAAACCTTAGGTGACGTAGGTATAGTTTCTACGTCGCCTACCATCCTGTCATCTTTATTTCAGAACCTTTCTTCCATTTTGGGGGTTCATGTGTTTTAGAGCTACTTTAAGAGATTTTGGCGATTTTTAAAGTGAAAATCAACATCATTTCCCTCATTAAAGGCTTGTTTGATCTTTAGGTAATCTATTTCTTATTATCTCTTATTAATATTAATTATTTACTATTTTTTGTGTTTATATAGATATTGTGTTTAGTGTAAAAAATGTGTGATTGGTGTTGAAGATATAGTATTGTTGTTAGTTATTACCCCTATTTGATCTAGGTTAGTACTACGTCGCTTAAGAACATGCCATTTTTGGGTTTAATGTGTTTTAGAGTTGATTTTGGCGATTTTGAAGGTGAAAATCAACATCATTTTCCTCAATAAAGGCTTGTTTGATCTTTAGGTACTCTATCTCTTATTAATATTAATTTTTTATTAATTTTTTTTATATAGATATTGTGTTTAGTGTAGAAAATGTGTAATTGGTGTTGAACATATAGTATTGTTCTTAGTTAATTTTTGAGTTTGTAATTATTTCTCATATAACAGTGATCAAAAATGAATAAGAACTGGATGAAATGTTCAAGAGGTTCAGCGGAATTCATTGTGGGGGTAATGGAGTTCTTAGAGTATGTATGAGAAAATGGCAATAGTTCGACTGGATTGTATCCATGTCCCGGCAAAAAATGTTTTAACATAGGCCAACGGGTGACATTGGATGAAATATACATCCACTTAACCAATGTGGGTATAATGGAGTCATATACAGTATGGAATTTACACGATGAAATTCCATAGATACCTTCGCAATGGTAGCTACAGTTGCAAGCAGAACAGAACCGGGCATCTTCGAGTAACCCGACCATGGATTTCGTACAAGATGCTTTTCCTTTTTGTGAATCATATGATCACGCTGGCGTTGACAATGCATTTCATACCGACGATGTCACCAAAGAAAATTTGATATTATATCAGCGACTCTTAGACGAAGCAGTGACTCCACTGTACGAGGGTAGTCAAGTCACGGCGCTGGCTTCAATGCTTAGATCACTGCAGCTGAAACAGAGTTGCAATATGGCAGATACGTCCTTTAACAAGTGGGCTGCTGAAATTAATTATTTGTTGCCCGAAGGGAACAAGTACCCCGACTCATACAAATCTGTAAAAAAGGCTTTAAAGAAGATCGGCATGGGTTATGAGGTCATCCACGGGTGTTATTACGGCTGCTACTTGTTTTACAAGGATGGTAAAGACCTTGATCAATGTCCCATTTATGGTGAGTCGAGATGGGAAGAAAAAGATTCAAGCGGTGGAAAACGGATTGCCCGGAAGGCGGTTCGGTACTTCCTGTTAGCACCGAGGTTGCAGCGTTTGCATAGTTGCAAACAAATTGCAAAGGAAATGCGGTGGCATGGGGAAAGAAGAGAAGATACTGAATATTAGACACCCAGCGGATGGAGAAGCATGGAAGGATTTCGATATGTGACATATATATTATTATTGTTTGTACACATACAATTTACTAAACTGTTTGTTTAATTATTTCCATATTAAGAAATTTGTCTTATCATGTTATAGGTCACAACCGCAATTTGCCGCTGATATTAGAAACGTGCGTCTTACTCTAGCATCAGACGGGTTTAGTCCTTACTCTACTACAGCGGTTTCGTACTGTATAGTTGTTGGCTTGTTATTGCGATGCATTATAATTTGCCACATTCGTTGTGTATGAAGAAAGAGTTTAACATTCTAGTGTTACTAATATCCGGCCCCAAAAATTCGGGAAAAACTCTAAATGTGTTTATGAGACCACTGATCAATGAACTTAAGATGCTGTGGGAGACGGGTGTTTCAACTTGGGATCGATACGGTGAAGTCTCATTCAACATGAAGGCAGCTGTTATGTGGACCATCAGCGACTTTCTAGGATTAGGAATGTTGGGAGGCATTCAGACAAAAGGGTACAAGGCATGTCCCATATGTTTGGACGATATTATTGCGGTTAACAATAATGGAAGGATGTCGTACCAGGGCGCACGAAGATGGCTATCCGAAGATCACCCTTATCGGAGGCCACTGAAAAAGTTTAATGGGGAGCCAGAGCTCAAACCCGCCCCAGAAAGAAAGCCTGCACGTCAGGTTCTGGAAGCTACCAACATGCATGATTACCCTCTGAATTCTTTGCATCCGCATCCTCACTTCAAACAGGTACAACTCAAACTAATATTAGTTGTGAAATTGTAATAAGTTAATTTCTGATATTGTAAATTAATAAGTTGTGTTATACTTAATATCAGGCAGCTAAAAAAGACTATGTTGGACTCACGTCAGTCTATTTTGGGAGCTGCCTTACTGGACGTCATCGAGTGTGAGACATGCATTAGATGTGATGCACATCGAAAAAAATGTCTGCGACAACATCTTGGGTACTGTTCTAGGTCTCGATGGAAAGACTAAGGACGATGTGAAATCTCGATTAACTCTAAAGAGTACGCAGCAATCTTTGGCAGAGGACAGGGCCGTCAAAAAAAGTGACGCTACCTCAGGTGAATTACACAGTCGTCCTAAGGATCAGAGGGATCTATTTGATCAAATTGCAACTATTAAGTATCCAAGAGGTTATGTTGGAAGCCTAAAGAGTAAGATCAGACCGTCTGATAAAAAAAAATTCGGATTAAAGACTCACAATTGCCATGTCATGCTTCAGCGTGTTCTTCCTGTAGTTATCCGACTGTTGTGCATGTTTTAAATACTCGCAAGTGCACGAATCAGTACTTAGTATAGCTTAGGCAAGAGCGAGGTCGAACCCTAGGGACTTGACGGATGGAACGTACGTATCTCTCTCACTAACTCTAATTAATTCCTAATCTAGCTTAAAAAGTGATTGGGATGATTTATCAACTAGAAAATACGAATAAAATAATAAACTAATAGAAGTACTAATGAAATAATCAATTAATAAAATGCTAGGGTGGCGGAGTCATATATTTGATATCATCTTCCTAGTATTCATGCCCAGCAAACTCTACTTTTTGTCTCGCACTAATTTGGTCTCTCGACTCTATTAGATGCGAAAAATAAATTAAATTAAGCCCAATTAAATTAAATTATCCAAGTGTTAATTTTTCCACAGCTAAACAAATGTATAAAATCAAAACACTCACTATATCCGTCAAAACACACCCTATATCCGCTCTCAACAAATCATAAGGCGAATCCAACAAAAAATAATGAGAATCCAATTTTATTTTTTTATCAATTAAAATAGGCATTCAATAGGAAAAATTATTTTTAATATTAAAGCATTAAATTGGTAGAGTCAATTGGCATGAATACGTGCAAGGGAATCAATCAAATATATTCATCCTCAACCCTAGAAAATAACCTAGCCTAGCATGCTCGCAATTAAAATACAAAACATAATTAAATAATGCATAAGTAAATAAATAAAATACTTACTTGGTACGCGCAACTAAATTAATGAAGAATAAAATAATTCTGAACTGTAATTATAATTATCCGCAAAGCATCCAAATATTTGAAACCAATCTCTTGAAACTACTAATTGTACTCGGCAGAAGAGAAAGGAAGAAAAGAGAAAGAAACAAAACTCACGGCTAACACTGCTGCTGTTTCGATAAGGAAGAAAAGAGGAGAGAAAAAAAATTAAAAAAAAAACAAATAATGGCTGCTGCTTTGTCGAAAAGAAAGAAAGAAAAGAAAGGAAAAAAATAAAAGGAAAAGCTCCTCCAATTTGATTGCTCGGCTGCTATTTATATTTGATGATGATGAATGAGCTGCTGGGCTTTCTTAATGAATGGGCTGTGATTTAATTGAATGGGCTGCTGCTTGAATTAGCTGAGAAAGGCCCGCAAGAAGAATTGTGGAGTTGGCCCATTCTCGCTGGAATTTATTTATTTACTGTACTGATTGTATTTCTGCCATAACTTCGCGCTCCGAACTCCGATTGACGCAAGGTTTTCGCCCACGCGTAGCTAACTCAAAGGTATAAAACTTTCGTCTCTGGAGATTCTTCAAATTCCGTACGGATTAATGCCAGAAATTTATTGAACTCAGGCCTTGCACTCAGCCATTTTTTTCCTTTAATTGCAAACTTCTCGATTTAATTCCAAATACCTGAAAAGCTCCAAAAACACAACAAATGTAGCAATATATGCTCTTCAAGATATATATTAGTGCCGTAAATTGTACCAATTTCTTGGCACATCACCGACCATATTTGGGAAGGGACATTGCCGACGCGTTAGTAGAGTATTGTAGATTCTTCCAGACAATTTGCGCCCGGGAGTTGAAGAAATCGAACGTCCGTCAGTTGCAGACTGATATTGTCATGATCCTATGCAAGCTGGAGATGATATTTTCGCCAGCTTTCTTTACCATCATGGTATATCTTTGCAACTACCTGCCCGAACAGGTCCTGCTCTCTGGTCCTGTGCATTATACCTGGATATTTTCTACTGAAAGGTATTATTTCAGATTTTAGGATACAATATATAATTGACTTTAATTGTATACATTTGTACTATATAGCTGCGCAATCTTATAGGCAGCTCAAAGAATACAAGAAAGATGTTAGAAACAAGCGTTACCCAGAGGGGTGTATTGCCGAGCGAAACATCATGCACGAGTGTGTGACTTTCATCAATAACTATCTACATGATCCTAACGCGAGTGATGAAATCATATCCGATTCACCTCAGTGGAACATTTCCATTGTCTCCCACCTCGTCAATCCCAAAGGTTGCGTCAGGAACGCCCATCTTAGTAAGCCACAAATTGCAACGGCTCACTGGTGTGTGATGCTAAACTGTACAGAAGCAAAATGGTATATAGAGACTCACCGCCGACAATTTGCGAAAATAGCTCCACACGACACTGATGATGATCGTGTCGCGTCGTTTCTTGACCACTTCCCCAGATGGGTAAACATTTAGCTTTAACTTACTTTCACTTGTCGCATGCATATTTACGTTTCACTATTGTTCCGTATATATTATTATGCAGATGCACCATCTGCTACAAATGCATGATCCTAAATACAACCGGGACATATAGATTCTTGCATCTCAGCCTATGTTGTGCACCATTTACTCTCAGTGCGAGGTGAATGGTGTTAAATATGTCACTGAGTATCGAGACCGGATTCGGAAGACTCAGAATAGTGGAGTGACATGCGTGGCTGGTGATGTGACATACTACGGGATTCTGCAATCAGTTGTCGAACTAACTTATGCAGAACGCATGCAAGTTGTGTTGTTTAAGTGTAAGTGGTACAACACTGACCCTACTATTCCCGGCAACGTAGTATATAATCGTGGTCTTACTTCTGTGAACACGAATAGTAGTTGGTACGACGACTTTCCATTTATTCTTGCCACGACGTTAAGCCAAGTGTTCTATATAGATGATCTGTTGGCTGATGAGGGTTGGAAAATCGTCAACCATATGGCATACAGAGGTACGTTGAGTGAGGCCACACTTGCAAGGGACGATACGGCCACTCCACTGTATGAAGTAGATGAACCCTATCAAGAGCCAGAAGCGATATGTCTTCCTATATCGGAGTTATTTATCAACCTAGGTTCAGTATTGTTTGTAATTATTCCCGTATATGCAAATGAAGATGAAGACGAGGATGATGATTATGATGAGGATGAAGACTCCGACAATGCTGAAGGGTTTAACAATGATCTATATAGCAGCAATGATGATGAAGATGAGGATGAAAATGATGATGATGATAATTGATGTTGTATACGTACGTTCTTATTTTTTGTAAATGGTAAAAAAACATGTAGTGCAAACTTAAGTGTGCATACATCTTGCGTGTGCTTTTTGTGTCTAGTTATAAGAAAAGAAAATTGTGCATTTTTCTTGTCATCGTAACAAAGAGATTTTTGTTGATTCACATAAAAGTGCTTCTCAAATCTTTTATTGTGGTTGTGGTGTTCTAATTTCTATTGTGGTAAATGTGAATTCATAGCTTACATATAAAAAAATGCAGATAGTTTCTAAATTGAATTAATAAAAAAAGTCCTTTCTTAGAATAAATTAATACTAAAACAACTTAGGCGACGTACTTTTTATTTATATGTCGCTTAAATTCACTTAGGCGACGTAATAATTAAACCTACGTTGCCTAAGAGTATCTTAGGCGACGTATAAATATAGCACGTCGCCTAAAAGATTTTCCAAAATTTTTCACGAAAATTTTTGAATATTCAAAAAATTTTAAAATTCACTTAGGCGACGTAATAATTAAAACTATGTCGCTTAAGATAATATTAGGTGACATATAAATATAGTACGTCACCCAAAAGGTTTTCCCCCTTAATTTTTCACGAAAATTTTAAATATTCAAAAAATTTTGAAATTCACTTAGGCGACGTAATAATTAAACCTACGTCGCTTAAGATAATATTAGGCGACGTATAAATATAGTACGTCGCCCAAAAGGTTTTCCCCTTTAATTTTTTACGAATATTTTAAATATTCAAAAATTTTGAAATTCACTTAGGCAACGTACTTAAATACATACGTCGCCCAAGTGACTAGAATAAATTAAAACCCTTTACCCCCAATTTCATTTTTACGCGAACTCTCTTCCCTCCCTCTCTCAAATCTCCCTCATCCCTCATCCCTCGTCCCTCACTATCGGTATCTCTTTCCTCTCAAAATATCTCAATGTTCTTAAGTCTCACACCCACACCTCTGTAGCCCTAATTTCGCATCACCACGTCTCACTCACGCAGTCACGCCTCCACCACCACCAGTTCTCCCTCCTCCGTCCTCCCTCAGCACCACAACAACCATCGGTATCAGGCTGTACCATCTCCGTCGGGTACTTGATGCCTTAGTAAGCTAATTGTCTCTCACCCCCTCCCATAGGTACGATATATGAGCAATTTTTATTCTATTTATTTTGCTTCATAATCCAATTCTGAAGCTTCGAAATTGGAACTAATTTCCGAAATGCACTCTGACATTATCATGCTTAGTAACCTATATGTTGACAAACCTCTCATCAAATTGAACAAAAGGGTTTAAATAACACAATTGTGGGAAAGATAGATACCATCAACAGATAACCAAGTTGAGGAATTATGTATTTGGAAACAACACAACAGTAAACTCAAAGTTTTATCACAACACATTCAAACTAATTAATGCATCATCACTACGGAGTGTCATTCTTTTTTATAAGGAATTTAGAGTGAATAAATACTTGTTTCGGCTTTAATTGAGAAGTTCACATTCCTTAATTCCTTATATACAGAACATAGGAGTAAGAGTTAAATGAATTGTAGAGTCAAGTCCAAGCTGCTTTATAATTATATGAGAAGTAAAGTTTAACTTAAACAGTTCTAAAATATAAATTATTTGAACTAGGTTTTACTCTAAAACTAGTTGCCAGTTCTGATTTTTTTAAGGGTGTGTAATGTGTGTTTGGTTACACACAATATGTCTAACGAATATGTCTAAAGAACCTCTAGGAGCGGAGCTCCGGGTACAAAGAACCTCCAGGAACAGAGTTCTGATGAAGTGGCCAGAGCCTCCGGCAGTTGATAGTGGTGGTGCCCATGAAAGGGCCGGGGTGCTTCGATATATATCAAATATATATATGCACATATAAAATATGAATAATTATATCACAATTGTGTGTGTTTCAGTTGCGAAACTGGGTGGGGGAGGGGGTGTGTCAGTGTGTGTGATAGAATGGGCGAGCAGCGGGAAGGGGTGGACGCGTAACAAGTGAATTGGTGTGGGGTGGTAAAGGGGGGTGGGGCTTATTCAACCTTATCCTTATCAAGTTGTTACATTATCAATATGATTGTAAATACTTATCTCATGTAATCTGGTTTAGTTATCTTGATGTAACCATTATTGACTTGGCATTTATCTCTTTTATATGTTCCTCTTATTTATATATATATATATATATATAATAGAATTATATATCTCTTGCAATGAGTTATATGTCCTCAGGAGACTAGTAACCAAAATAAAATATCCTCCATGTTTAATTGTTTGATTTAATTAGCATATCTCTCTCTTCAATCTTTTTGGTTTTATTTTGTTTACATGTGTATCCCCCTTTTTAATTTTCTTGAGCAATATCATGTGGGTGTTGTCGTGTAATTTTAATTTTTTTGATTTGATTGGTGTTTGTTATCCTTTGGGCGCTAATTTTGTTGTTGTTTCTTGTGGTGAATGAAATCCACATTAGTTATTGCGTTCGGTAATCTATTTTTACTTCATTTAATGTTAAATGCTGTATGTGCCCGAAAAGTGGCACCATAATTAATATCGAAAGAAAGAAAAAACAAAATTTTTGTCTCTGGTTATACGCCCATTTATTTAATTTTATCATAGTACATTTGTCCGTATACTAGGTATAATGTACTCTATTTTTAGCTTCTTAGACTTAGAGACATACTTTTAAGTGGTACAATAGAAAAATATTTCAATCCTAATAAAATTAGCCATAGTTTGTTTCCCATTAAACTATTTGTAATTTTTTTTCCTTTCGAGGAAAAACTCTAAGTGTGATAAGTGATGGAATTAGGGCCTGAATAGTTTCCCATTAAACTATTTGTCATAGTCATAAATATGTTTTTCCTTTCGAAGAAAGATTGGCAGTGACCAGTGGTTATTTATATATATATGCTATGATTGGTCCAGATTTTCCCAACTTCTAATGTGGTGTGCTAATGATCATATTCCCATATATATATATATATATATGTGTGATTTGATTGAAAATTTGGTGTTAGGTGGTGTGCTTTGCCCCGGCTGTTGGTGGCATATGCCCATATATATATATCAAGTGTGAAATATTGTGCTAATTATGGAGATTGTTTAAAATTGAAATTGAAGTTTAGGGTTGAAATTGAGATTCAAATCTCAATTTCAACCCTAAATTTCAATTTCAATTCCAAGTTTAGTTTTCCCTTAATTGAATTAAATTCAAATTGAAAACCTAAATTTCAACTGAATTATAATATTCTTATGTTTTTTTTTCTAATATATGTCAGGATGCCTCCGAAGGATTCAGCCGCAAAGAAGAAGTCTCGTGTAGAGATGTGCGAGGAGCTTTATCTCGCCCTGCAGCGGCAGCAGCAACCCTCACAGGCGCCCCAGCCCTCACAGGTGCACCAGGCCTCGCATCAGGTGGCCTAGACCTCGCATCAGGCGCCCCAGGCCTCACAGGAGGCACCCCAGGCCGACGGACAACAGGTCTCAGGGAAGGAGTCTTCGGTCCTGCCGCTGGTTCTGCCCATCCCTTCCACTCATTCGACGACCGGTAGCACGGGCCCTGAACTACCCAAACGCAGCATTCGCTGCACTTTTGTCACTACCCACGTGCCCACCAGCTCGGGTAAAGTTCTTAATTATATTTTTTTAATTATATGCCGACAGTTATATTAACTTTATATGATTTACTGAATAAATTTATATGCTTTGTTGTAATATGTAGATACTGCCGGCGCCTCCTCGAGTAATAAGAGGAGAGGAGTCGTACTGGGGAAGAAAACGGCGGCGATCACGAAGGAGAAGGGCAGGACCCCAGTGACCTACGATGATTCGCTTAGGGGGCTGCCCATTTCAGTTCACTCCCGGTTCGTCACGAACCTCTCGGCTTATATAAAACACCGATGTCCGATGCTCCATCTGTCATGGTATGACCTTCCGGTGATGGAGCGGACGAGGTTGTTGAACTTTTTATCGGTAAGTTTTGCATTTTCTTTATTTTCTTTATTTTTTTTATTTCCATTACTAATGTTTGTTTATGCTGTTTTGGTTTCTAGGTGAACTACGATATCGATAGCAGGCATAGGGAGATCACCGAGTGGATAGACAACAAGGCCGCCAACCGGTTCAGGCAATGGAAGTTAGACTGTCACGCGGACTGGAAGGACTTGGGAGATTTCCCCCTTTCTATTGAGTTCGCACATCGGCCTACGGAGTGGCAGTGGTTATGCAACCACTTTAGGGACCCCGGATTTCAGGTAAAATTAATTAATTTGTCTAATTTAATTTAAATATAATTGAATATATTCTAATATTCTAATGACTTGTATCTTATGTATCTTGCAGAAAAAGAGCGAGCAAATGAAGGCGATCCAGGCCTCGACAAAGAAGAGGCCCCACAGCGGAGGGGCCAGTATCTTTGCAGCTTGGGCTGAGGAGTACACAAAAAAAGGCGAACAAGCTCCTCACGTGAAGACGTACATAGACATGTACAAGAAATTCGATCCTGAAGGCACGGTAAGTTTCTTATTTATTAATTTTTTCTTTAATATATATACTTATGCTTAGTTATTTGTAATAAGAAATTCATTACATTTATTACTTTTTGCAGTCGTGGGTTCAGCAGGTGAGTGATGAGGCAGTTGCCTCTTTGATGGCGAGTATGCCTCCGATAGAGGATACATCGGACGGATCCTCGCCGGCCAGACTCCCTATTGATGCAGAGATCGAGGTCATAAAGAGGGTGGTCGGTCCTTCTTTTGGGACCAGGGTTTTCGGCTTAGGCAGCGGCATCGCCAAGCAGCCGAGGACGAGAGGACCATCACGGGCGGACACAAACGCCGTGCTTGAGGAGGAGCTTACCACACTTAGGGAGAATCAAAAGAAACTCGAGGAGCGTATTCAACAGCAAGAACGGGACAGACAGGATCAAGAGAGGGAGCAGCAGGAGCGCGAGAGGGAGCGGCTGGAGTGGGAAGCGAGGATACAGGCCCAGCTTGCAGAAATGGAGAGGCATATGACTATGGGGGCTCCACCATCTGATGGCTCCAACGCTTCTTAGTTTTAGATTTATTTCATTGTTGAACAGTTTTCTAGGATTGTAGAGTTTCTAAAAAAGTTTTGTAGTACATTGATAATTGATTTCCTTACGTTTCGAACATTTACTTTCGTGTGATTGAATAATTGATTGGTTGAATGAATGAAAATATAAACGATTAGGTAGGATGTTTGAATGAAATTTGTTTGTAATGCAGATTATTTATATAGATGTGCACGTGTGGGGTGCACACAGAAACAGGCATATTCTTTTATTTTTTTAGTTTACTTAGGCGACATATGTAAAAAATATACGTCGCCTAAGTTAAGTCAAAGTCAACTTTTATTCGACTTTAGGCGACGCAATTAAATCCATACGTCTCCTAAGTTTCATACTTGGGCGACGTAAGTTTTTTAAATACGTCGCATTAGTTAAGTCAAAGTCAACTTTTATTTCACATTAGGCGACGTAATTAAATACACACGTCTCCTCAGTGTCATACTTGAGTGACGTAATTTGTTTAAATACGCCGCATAAAGTTGAATAAATGTTGACTTTGACTTATCTTAGGCGACGTAGGTAAAAAACATACGTCTCGTTAGACCCTTACTTGGGCGACGTACGTATTTACTTACGTCCCCTAAAGTCCAATCAAAGTCAACTTGTATTCGACCTTATAGGTGACGTATCTATTTTATACGTCGCCTAAGAAAAATCTTAGGAGACGTACATTTCTTTATACGTCGCCCATTACCTTGGGCGATACATCTTAAACGACGTATCTTAGGCGACGTATTGTACGTTGCCTAAAGTAAGGGCGACGTATATACATTCTTGGGCGACGTAGACTGTACGTCGCCTAAGAGCCCTTTGGACATAGTGAGTCAATCTTCCAAAATGATCTAAAGGTGCCTCTCGCGAAAATTATTTGAAAGGAAAATTTGCAACTTGACTCCTTATAGCTTGACTTAGGTCAACATATTTTAATGTTTTGTGTGGAAATTATTTTGTAGGACCCCAAAGTTATCCGGTATTGAAAGTTGATTTTAAATCAAGATGTACATGTATTTATTTAATTACATAATTTGCAAAATAATATATAAGATAAAAGATTACTTCATTTTAATGATACTTCAAGTTCCACAAGATCTTGATCTTGAATTTTCTCACTTATATTTTTTTCTCCTTTTTGTTTTTGCAAAATGCAACCTTTGTTTAACATGAAAATAAAAACCCAAAAAACAAAAGAAATCTTTTGAATTAAAGAAAAGAGATTTGAGTTGTGAACACCCCAATCCACGACTCTCGTGTGAATACTGGTTTTCTCATAAGACGAGCATCTTGCATTTAGTCCTGAGTCATCATGCATATAGAAGACTGATAGGAAAAACTCCAATTCCGGACGCGTTGGGAGTCTGATATAACCTTTGTTGCCTCTTCGCTTACTAGGACGGGGATCGACCTGCCCGGTTGGCACCTAGCCGCACGCCCCAGCCGCACGCCCTAGCCGCACCCCCTGCGGCTACCCCTTGCGGTTGGCTTCTTTTGGAGCGTTTTTGGCGAGAATTTCCCTATAAATAGGACCTTTGGGCTCTCATTTGGAGGCATCCACACTCAATAGTGTTTTTAGTAAGTAGAAACTCTGTCAAAATTATTAGAGAGTCATTTTAGAAAAATTCTGAGAGAGAAAGTTAGTGAGAGAAGGTTTTAGAGAGAGAAAGTCTAGAGAGAGAAAGCTTTAGAGAGAGAAAGCTCTAGAGAGAGAAGGAAGCAAGCAAGGAAATCAAGGTAAGGTTCTCACTTCTTCAAGCGCATCAGGTATGTCTTTCTACAACTCTTTCTGAATTTCAATACTGCATTTAAATACCAGTTTTAATATAGAAAATTAGATAACTTGCAAGGAAGTCCACAGTTTTCAAAATAAATCTTTTCTAAGTTTTACAAGAAATCTAAAATCCGTTTTGACACGTTTTCAAAACAAAATCAAATACAAAAACAGTTTCTAAACAAATGGAACTACGAGACTCTGATTTCATTCTATGAATGAATACGAAGGCGCTCGCAAAGCTCGAGTCTGATTTCAAAAATACTGTTTTAAATCGAATTTATCCGGAAAGGACTATTCTGAAAACGATTCAAACTACTTGCAAGATATCTAAAATAGGAATTAGATACATGATCCATTAAGAGACTGAAAGGGCGGATTGGATGCCTAACACCTTCCCAATTCGTAACATAGTTCCCGAACCCCAACAAGGTTTATTTTAAACTCTGGTTTCAAACGTATGAAAGATAATTCGTTTTCGAATTGTCCTTCGTACGATCTTTTGTTTGTTTTCTCGTAAAACAAACTGGCGACTCTATAAAACACATTTTCCTTCAAAACAAAGAAAAACCGAGAACGAGGATGCCTCTCGGGTCGGAGGTCCAGATTCTCACATGAGTGTAGGAAAATTTAATCTAAAGGGAGATAAATTGAAGGGTTTTGGTAAAAAAGTGGTCTTTATAAACTACATATAATATAAAATTAAAAGGTTAGGGGTGATTTTATTTCACTGTAAGCATTCATTGAGTTTAATGCCATGTCTTGATCCTGGACCGGAAAATCTTTCCTCAGCTAAATTTTTTGTATTAATTTTTTTTTTGATTATATATAAATACAAGAAAAGATTGGATACTTCATTTGGAGTTTTAAAAGTCGTGCTAAAAGCAATTTTGGCTAGCTGTAATGTGAATTGACTGATCTTGACTTGGAAAATTGGAATCCACATGCACAAGTCAGTCTTCCGAAATGATCTGAAGGTGCCTCTCGCGGAAATTATTTGAACGGAAAATTTGCAGCTTGACTCCTCCTAGCTTGGACTCTGGTCAACATGTTTTAATTTTTTGTGTGGAAATTGTTTTGTAGGACCCCAAACTAATCCGATATTGAAAGTTGATTTTAAATCAAGATGTACAAATATTTAGCTAATTACTTAATTCACAAAGTAATATATAAGATAAAGGACCACTTCACTTTAATGATCGATATGTTGAACTGTAATATAGTATCATAACTCAAGCTCTACAAATTAATTTTGGTTTTAAATTTTCTTTGTTGTATTTATTTCCCCTTTTATGGTTACGCAAAATGCAACCTTTGTTTTGAGTGTAGGTATAGGCACCTTAAAAAAAATAGTTTAGCACCCTTAAAAAGTCATTTAGTTATATTATATTTCATCTTTAGGAACTCTTAGTTCAAAAAAACATTTTTCCTTCTCCAACTTGTGTTTATGTTTGCCCCTCAAAAAAAATAAATAAAAAATAAAAGTAGTGTTTCTATTCAGATACTCTTCCCTCGTCCTTCTACAACCAATTAAGTTGAAAAAAGAAAGTGCATTTGTTAATACTTGTGAAAAAGAAAATTAAGTCATGTATATATACATTTTAGATATGTCTGTGTCAATGGCACTAGCAACTTAAATACGTACTGATTTTCTAAAAATCCATCTCAAATTTGATTCATTAAGGGGATATCGTAGACAGTTCAATATTTATATCAAATTTTTTATAAACACCGTATTAAAAACAACTCAACCAACTCACTTGTTTTCACTATGCATAGATCGAAATCGATGCTCGAAGTTAACCCATCTAGCAGTTGTGTAGTTATAAGATATCATAAACCGTAAAATATCTATTTATGACATAATTTTCTCCGATATTTAAAGTTGATTTTAAATCAAGATGTACAATTATTTATTTAATTACTTAATTCACAAAATAATATATAGGATAAAGGACTACTTCACTTTAATGATACCCAAAACTCTAATATAGTATCATACTTCAAGTTCCACAAAGTCTTGGTTTTAAATTTTCTTGCTTGCATTTACTTCCCCCTTTATGTTTATGCAAAATGCAACCTTGTTTTGGGTGAGTGTAGGCACCCTAAAAAAATAGTTTAGCCCCCTTAAAAAGTCAGTTAGTTATATTTTATTTCATCTTTAGGCACCCTTCTCCAACTTGTGTTTCTGTTATGATATTAAATATGGGATATTAAAAAATATGTCTTCTTCAAAAAAGTTTTTTAGAAAACAATTACGGAATAATAATTTTGTAAATTAAGGGCCGATATTTGACCAAACTTCAAAAGGAGTGCAAAGTTAACTTTACAGTATATTTTTAAATTGTATTTTTTTTATCAAAATCATGTAAAATTAAATTTGCGGTACTTGTTTTTTAGCATATTATTATAAATAAGTGTTTAATTGACGGTGTTTAATTTTAAAATATTACATATTCAAAAACCTATTTATTAATAAAATGCGCATAATATTTTTTTTTAGTTATTCAAAGTTAAGTTTGCATTTCTTATTTTCTAAAACATTACTATGTATTTATGTTTATTTGGCGTTGTTTTAAAATTTTATGAATGAAACATAAGAATATACTTGTTAAAAGATATAAATACATCATTCAAAACAAATTTGCACTAAATTTTTTTAATTGTAAAGTTAAGTTTGCACTCGGTCAAAGTCCTTATTTTAAAATACAATTGATAAACAAGCCTTTATTTTATAATGATGATGATATCTAAGCCTTTATTTCAAAATTATTATTCGCTAATTTTTTTTCCGAAAAACATTGTCACGCAAGACCTTTTACCTTATTTCCAATATTAAGTATAACTCATCCCTCGTCCATCTACAACCAGTTTAGTTGTAAAAGCAAGTGCATTTATTAACACTTGTGATAAAGAAAATTATTTCATGTGTATATACATACTAGAAATGTCCGTATCGATGGCACTACTAACTTAAATACTCGCCAAGTTCTTAAAAATCCTTCCCAAATTCGATTCACTAAGGGGATATCATAGACCGTTGACTATTTATACGAAACTTTATTATAAGCACCATGTTAGAAATAACTCAACCAACCCACTTGTTTTCAACATGCATTAATCGAACTCGATGCTCAAAGTTAACCGACTTGGTAGCATTGTAGTTATAAGATATCATAATTAAGCCTTATAATATCCGCTTATGACATAATTTTAACCACAAGTGAAGATTTCATCCATACCTAGAAAATTCTTGTCGATTACATGTGCTGTTATAAGGCGTGAAACAAATTGTCCAGCCTACTATAAATGTATTTAGAGAAAATAGTTATACATATCAGGTTGGATTTGATCAAACAGATTAATTATGCGAACCAGAATCCAATCCAAACTCATTTTGGATATAAGTTGCGGAATCTATATTCACTCCCATGTTTAAAAAAGCTCATTTTAACTGTAATTTATTAGAGAGATTTACCAAAATTTTGTCTCGAGACTGATTTGTAATGGAGATATCACAGGTCATTTAATATTTAAAACAAAATTTAATATAAGCACTAGTTTGAAGAACGCGACCCAATCTGTATAGTTATTGTTTTAAAAAACTTGAACCCACTTCTTCTCATCATGCATAGCCTGAACTAGGTGCTTAAAGTCGATCTTTCCAATAAGTTGCAGTTATAAGATACCATACGACTTATAATATATGTTTATGATCCATATCTAATTACCCGTGAAGGTTTCACCAAAACCCAAAAAATATATGTTGATTTAGGGTGTTGTGTTATTGAATCGTGTAACAAATCAGCAAGCTTTTTATACGGGTATTTAAAGAAAAAAAATTATATTTAGGGACGTTGGATAGGATTAACCGGGTTAAATTTATGCCAACATGATCCCGATCAAAACTCGTGACAAGTATTTGTTATTGAACCCATATTCGCCTCGGTCTCAAAAAATCTATTTCATCCCCGATTTATTATGGAGATCTTAGTCTATATGAAATATGCAGTGAAATTCAATATGCATGAGCCACCGGTCCATAAGAATCCGAGCCAATAGGTGAATATTTTGTTTTGAAAACTTGAATATGGCCTATCGATCACATTGTCATTTTGTGATATTACAATTTGTTTTAATCAAAATTTATTATATTCAAAATCAGATCGGAATGATCAAACGAGTTAACTAAAAAGAATTTTAAATAAAAAATAAACATTAGAGTTGTAATTAATCTAATTTCACTAAGATATGCCCATGCCTACGGCAGTATTGACTTAAACTCATACAGAATTTTCGTTCTATACCTAGAACTCATCATAAACCCAATTCGTTACGGAGATATCTTAAACCGTTGGATATTTATACCAAAATTCAATATAAGCACCCGGTGAGAAATAACCCGTGCAGGTTTTGTTTTGAAAAACCTGAACTGGCTCCTTTTAATATGTATGAGTTAGAACTCAATGCTAGACTTTGATCCACCCTGTCACATTCTAGTTATAAAACACCATTGATAAACGCATAATATTATCATGAATAAGCTCTTTCTCGGAGTCGCATGTCGCGTTTGTTGCTTTAATTCTGCCTAATTATCCACTTATCTCGAGATTAGTGTCTTGGCGAGTTTTGTATCTAACATCGTCCCGCTAGGTGTGCTTTTGTTGTGTTTCTATGTGTTTATAGGCATAGGATGCAATGGCCTTCGAATGATTGATCAAGCGCTAGTGAAAAGCTCGCAAAATGCTGATCTGAGGAATTTCCCAGAAGCATGATCGATCATGGGTTAACCATGATCGATCATGGTACAAACTGGCATTCAGGCAGAAGACCCCATGATCGATCATGGGTTGGCCATGATCGATCATGGCCCTGGCAACTTGGCCATTTCACACCCAAAATGGGCTATTTTAGTGGTTCAAGCTATTTTAGATATTTAGTTAGATATTTTTCTACCTTTTAATATATATTATTTCTTTTACCTTAAGAGATAGATATATTATCTAGTTTTTTAACACACTTAGAGTTCTAGAGAGAGGGGAGAGCTCACTTGTTGATTGTTCTTCATTTCTCCATTGTATGTGCTTAATTTGTAAGAATGATTTCTTCTTCTATGATATTTGTTCTTGCATCTATTATGGAGTAGTCTATTACTAAGGTTACGGAGGTTGATTGTGATATGATTTTTGGTGATTAATGGCTCAATCCATATTTAAAGTTTGATAAATATTTGTGAATCTTCTTCTTCTTCATCATATCTTCCATTATTTCAAGCTTTCTAGGTATTTTCATATTAAGTTAAGACTTTATATGCCTTGTATATTTAGTTCTTGGTTGTTAATGAGCATACAACATATTTACATGGTTCTAAAAAGCTTGTAGTCCCTTTCCCCCATCCATGGAGTTTTTCCCTGTTCATAGAAATTATGAATAGTTCTTAAAACTCCATAGATGGATTTTAAATTTGTTTAGCTTATCTTTGATTCATTTATTGATATATTGAGTGCTTCTTACACTTTATGTGATACTTAGACTCTTTATTTTCTACCATATGTGATAAATGATGAGTTGACTAATTTATCCCATAAACTTTATTCCGTTTCATTGTTATGATTCACTTTATAATTTTCATTCTTTAAATCATGAGATTACTACACTTGCTTTATGTTTAATCTTTTAATGATGAGTTTGTCATATCTATCTCGGATTAGCTTCATCGGGAATGGGTTGCCTTGCTTCACACCCGTAGCTAAGAGGTAGGAATGATAACCCCGTCTTCGGTGGAATGTCGTTTGTCTCTTTCTCGATATAGCTTCAACTTGGGAATGAGTCGCCTAGCGTCGCACCCTTTGCTATTGAGAGATACACCAACATTCCCCATATATCGAGAAATCTTGTGTTGTAATCTTTGTATGAGCTAGTGATCACCGTCTCTTAAATCGTAACTAACCTCCACCTACCTTAGTGCTTTCTTATTAATTTTCACAACTGTTTTACATTTTCGTTGTTCTACAACCATTTCATCTTACAAGAATTAGAAAACACTTTAATCCGTAATCCATTCCATCCCTTTTCACTTATCCCTGTGGTTCGACACTCGGACTTCCGAGACTATACTATAACTTGACGTGCCTGCACTTGGGCTATATCGAAGCGCGTTATTTATTCTGCGTCAAGTTTTTGGCGCCGTTGCCGGGGAATAAGGCAAAAGGCTGATCTCGGGTTTTGTATAAAACCATTCTCTGTGAGTATCTCTCCATTTTATTAATTTATTTTTCTCCCTTATTTTTGTTTGATTTTGTAGAGTTCCCGAGGAGAAATTCGAATCGTTGCCCAAGCCCATGCAAGGGCGATTGTTCGTGGATATTCGAATTAGCCCTCCCACATCTCCAAGAATGGCAAACCAAGGTAGAGCCGCGGATCACGAGAGCGATAATGAAGGGGAAGGTGCCAACAATGTTCCTCATGTTAGGACCATGAGAGACTACCTTCAACCGCCTCGGGCAACTTCGAATTCGTGCATTGTGCTTCCCGCTGGCCAAGCCGGAGCGTTCTCTTTCAAACCGGGTATGCTTCAACATATCCCTTCTTTTCATGGTATGGAGTCGGAAAACCCATACTTGCACTTGAAAGACTTTGAAGAAGTCTGCTCCACATTTCGTGAGGCAAATGTTAATGAGGATGTCATGCGTTTAAAACTCTTTCCTTTCTCCCTAAAAGATAAAGGAAAAATTTGGCTAAATGCCCAAAGACCGCAGTCAATTCGGTCTTGGCAAGAGCTTCAAGCAGAATTTCTAAAAAAATTCTTTCCCATTCATAGGACCAACGCTTTAAGAAGGGCGATATCTAATTTTTCGCCAAAAGAAAATGAAAGCTTTTATAAATGTTGGGAAAGATACAAAGAACTTTTAAATGCATGCCCTCACCATGGTCACGAAACGTGGAGTCTTGTTAGTTTTTTCTACGAATCTCTCACCCCCGATATGCGTACATTTGTTGAGACCATGTGTAACGGTCAATTCTTGAGTAAGAATCCCGATGAGGCTCTATTGTATTTTGATGAATTAGCGGAAGGTGCTAAAAATTGGAACACCTATTCCGAGGAACCCAAAGCCAAAACTCAAGGAAGGGGTGGGTTGTACCAAGTGTCCAATGAAGATGACATGGGTGCGAGGTTATTCTAATTGTCTAAGAAAGTAGAGGCAATGGAAGCAAGTAAGCTTAAGGAGGTCAACGTAGTATCCTCGAGTCAGTTGTGTGTCATTTGTGAAAATTCAGGACACACTACCGAGGATTGCCCTACCATTCCCGCTTTTCGGGAAGTCCTCAAAGATCCCGCCCAAGTCAATGCTTTACACCAGTACAACCAAAACCGTAACCAAAACGATCCCTATTCTCAAAGGTACAATGAGGGATGGAAGAATCACCCCAATTTCAGTTGGGGAGGAAATCAAAGTCAGAACCACAACCAATATAATCAGAACCAAAGGCAACAACAACAACCTCAAAACTCTTTTGTTCCACCTCAGAATCAAAATCCCAACCAAAACTTGGAAGCTTTGTTGAGATCATTTGTGGACAAAACGGATCGTGATGTGGGTGAGTTAAAAACTCAAATGTCTAAACTCACCACCGCCCTAGCTACCCAAGAGAAGGGAAAATTCCCCTCTCAACCTTTAGCGAATCCTAGAGGTCAAGTTCAAGTAGTAGAGGGAGGAGAATCTAGCTCTAAGATAGAAGAACTCAAATCTATCACAATCTTGAGAAGTGGGAAGGAGGTAGACAAAACTATTGTTCCTAAAACCCCCAAGGTGGCGGACATAGTTGATCCCACGCATGTTGAGGAGTCGGAGGTTGAACAAGTTGTGAGTGAAGAGAAGAAGAGAGAGGAAGAGAAACAAGGAAAAGAGGATCTCGAAAAAATCAAAAATGGGATCAAGGTTCCATTTCCGGAGAGATTGAACCAACCGTCCAAATCTAATACCGAGATTTTGGATGTTTTTAGGCAAGTAAAAATCAACATTCCATTGCTTGACGCGGTCAAGCAAATACCTTCGTACGCTAAGTTCCTCAAGGACTTATGTACTACCAAACGAAGGTTGAATGTCAAGAAAAAGGCCTTTATGGCGGAGCAAGTGAGCTCGCTCATGCAAGGCACAAGAGCCCCCAAGTTCAAAGACCCGGGTGTCCCACAATTTCGTGTGTCATAGGAAATTGTAGGATCAAAAATGCTTTGCTAGATTTGGGAGCAAGTGTGAACGCACTCCCATATTCTGTATATCAACAATTGGGGTTGGGTGAGTTGAAACCCACGAGGGTTACTATTCAATTAGCGGACCGATCCGTTAAGATACCAAGAGGGATAGTCGAGGATGTGCTTGTTCAAATTGACAAGTTTTATTTTCCCGTTGACTTTATCATCCTCGACATGCAACCCGTGTCGAATCCCGCTAAGGAGATTCCAGTTATCCTTGGGCGACCATTTCTTGCTACTTCTAACGCTATAATAAATTGCAAAAATGGAATTGTGAAGTTAGCATTTGGAAACATGACTCTAGAGCTAAACGTGTTCTCTTTGAGCAATCAAAGAGACGACGATGATGATGAGGAAAGTGAACACGTGAACATGATAGAGTCATGTATCCAAGACCACTTTGTGGCAAATTTCGAATCGGAGTCAACGGAAGGTTATCTAACCACTTCCGATGAACCCGAGGATTGTATGCAAGTGTTTTCTTTGTCTGACAAACAGGTCGAATTCTCGAAAAAAGAAGAAAACACACAATCTCCTACCAAAAAGCTTGAAGGACAAATGGATCTCAAGCTATTGCCTAGCAACTTGAAGTATGCCTTTTTGGGAGCTTCAGACACTTACCCCGTCATCATTTCGTCCGATCTCTCGGATGACCAAGAGGTAAGATTGGTTAATTTGCTTGGTAAATACAAAAAAGCTTTTGGTTGGACACTTGCCGACCTCCAAGGAATAAGCCCTTTGATTTGTACACATAAAATTCACTTGGAGGATGGGGCAAAAACATCGAGGCAATTTCAACGCCGTTGAATCCTAACATGCAAGAAGTGGTTAGGAACGAGGTGTTGAAATTGTTGGATGCAAAGATCATCTATCCGATCTCGGATAGTAAATGGGTTAGTCCAACTCAAGTGGTACCGAAAAAATCAGGTCTTACGGTAGTCAAAAACGAATCAAACGAGTTGATTCCGCAAAGAGTCACCACCGGGTGGCGAATGTGTATCGACTACCATAAACTCAATGAGGCAACTCGTAAAGATCATTTCCCCCTCCCCTTTTTGGATCAAACTCTAGAGAGGGTAGCGGGTCATGAATATTACTCTTTCCTCGATGGTTTTTCCGGGTACAATCAAATTGAGATTGACCTAGATGATCAAGAAAAAACCACCTTTACATGTCCTTTCGGTACCTTCGCTTATCGAAGAATGCCCTTTGGTCTATGTAATGCACCGGCCACTTTCTAACGGTGTATGCTAAGTATCTTTAGCGATATGGTGAAAAGGACTTTGGAAGTTTTATGGATGACTTTACCGTCTATGGTAAGTCATTCGACAATTGCTTGGCTAACCTGGAACAGGTCTTGGGAAGATGCGTGGAAAAACAATTGGTATTGAACTGGGAGAAGTGCCATTTTATGGTTACCAAGGGAATTGTTTTGGGGCACATCATTTCTTCAGAAGGAATCGAGGTGGATAAAGCTAAAATTGAGTTGATTGCTAAACTTCCTACACCCAAGAATGTCAAAGATGTTCGATCCTTTCTAGGACATGCCAGGTTTTATAGGAGGTTTATCAAGAACTTCAGTTCCATTTCCAAGCCCATGTGTAGTCTACTTCTCAAGGATGCACCCTTTCAGTGGGATGCCAAGTGCGAGGAAGCCTTTGTCTCTCTGAAGCATATGCTTACTACTGCGCCGATTATGCAGACACCGGACTGGAGCTTGCCATTCGAGCTTATGTGCGACACAAGTGACTATGCGGTGGGAGCGGTTCTTGGTCAACGGAAAAACAAGAAACCGGGTGTGATATACTATGCAAGTAGGACCTTGAATGATGCGCAAATGAACTACACCACGACAGAGAAAGAGCTTCTAGCAATTGTCTTCGCCCTAGACAAGTTCCGATCCTATTTGATAGGATCGCCAATTGTGATTTTCACGGATCACGCGGCGTTGAAGTACGTATTCACAAAGAAGGATGCCAAGCCGCGGATTTTGAGGTGGATACTCTTATTGCAAGAATTCCATTTAAGCATCAAGGACAAAAAGGGAGTCGAGAACGTGGTGGCCGATCATCTGTCTAGACTCACTTTTACGAACAACATTGAAGAAAGTCCGATCCAAGATTCGTTTCCAGACGAACAATTATTGGCAATCTCGACGCTCCCATGGTATGCAGACATTGTAAATTATCTTGTAACTGACAAGATACCAAAGTCATGGGGCGCACAAGATAGAAAAAAGTTTTTTAGTGAAGTGGGTCGATTCTATTGGGATGAACCGTACCTGTTTAAGTATTGTGCGGATCAGATTATCAGACGGTGCATCCCAGAGGAAGAAGTGGAGAGAGCTCTATATTTATGTCATTCTGAGGCTTGCGGAGGACACTTCTCGGCAAAGAAGACCACCGCGAAGATTTTACAAAGTGGATTGTATTGGCCATCGCTTTTCAAGGACGCACAACGCTTTTGCAAAGCATGTTAGAGATGCCAAATGCTTGGAGGGATTTCCAAGAGGAACATGATGCCACTCAATCCTATTCTGATGATTGAAATCTTTGATTGCTGGGGCATCGACTTCATGGGACCGTTCCCATCTTCTTACGGTAATCTTTACATTTTGGTTGCCGTAGATTATGTTTCAAAATGGGTGGAAGCCCAAGCATGCAAAAAAAATGATCACAAAGTGGTGATCTGATTTCTAAAAGAACACATTCTTGCACGTTTTGGCACTCCCAAGGCAATAATAAGCGATGGCGGTACTCACTTTTGCAACAAACCATTTCAATCATTAATGCAAAAGTATGGTGTAAACCACAAAGTATCGCTCGCTTATCATCCTCAAACTAATGGTCAAGCCGAGTTGGCAAATAGGGAGATCAAACAGATTCTAGAGAAAACGGTAAACCCAAATCGCAAGGATTGGTCGTTAAGACTGACCGATGCACTTTGGGCTTACCGTACTGCGTATAAAATAACTCTAAATATGTCTCCTTATCGCATTGTGTACGGAAAACCATGTCATTTGCCAGTAGAGTTGGAACACAAATCATACTGGGCAACTAAGATGGTTAACTGTGATTTGGAAAAGGCTGGGCTTGACCGTAAGTTGCAAATTGATGAAATCGAGGAACTGAGAAGAGATGCTTATGACAATGCAAAGATAAGCAAGGAACGTGCCAAAATTTTTCATGATAAATCTATTTTGAGAAAAGAATTCAAACTCGGGCACAAAGTTCTTGTTTATGATACTCGTCTGCATCTCTTCCCGGGAAAGTTAAAGTCTCGTTGGACCGGCCCCTACATAGTCCGTCATGTATTTCCTTTTGGAGCTGTGAATGTTGAGGATCCCAAAACCGGCTACATTTTCAAGGTGAATGGACAACGTCTTAAGCCGTTTTTGGAATTCCCAATTCGAGAGGAGTCCACCCCACTCGAAGACCCGACTTATGCCTAAAAGGCATGGGTCGATTTTGTAAATAATGTTTTTTGTTAGTGTTTTTGAGTTTCAGGAATCATCATCGGAGAATCGGGTGTCATTAAGTCTAAACGGATCAAGTTGAGGGGAGCAGTAAGGTGTTTTGGTGCAAAGAAGGCAAAGAAAATTTTTCTGGCAGATTGGTCCATGATCGATCATGCCCTTACCATGATCGATCATGGTAGAAAATTTTTCTCAGGCAGCATATGGCATGATCGATCATGGGATTCCATGATCGATCATGGAAGAGGAGGCACTTGGGCAGAAGGCAGCATGATCGATCATGGGATTCCATGATCGATCATTGTACAAATTTTCACTTGGGCAGAATGACCCATGATCGATCATGGGTTAACCATGATCGATCATGGTCCCGTAATAAAACAGGGGCGCCGTTTCTAAACCCCCGTTTCTCACTTCTCCTTCTCCCAAATCCTCTCCAAACCCTAGCCCCTCTTCCCCCATTGATCCCAAACCTTCCCCAAACACCATTTCCAACCTTCCCAACCTAGAATCAACCATCAAATCTCCCAATTTCAAACCTCAATCATCAATCCCATCCCAAAAATCCCCTTTCTCTCTCTCCTCACCAATTTCGAGCCCTATCTTATCAAATCTCGAAATTCCTCATCTCTCCCTCCTCTAAAGCGACACATTACTCTTTCATGGCTTCCTCTAACCCTCCCACTAAGCCACTTGAAATTCAAGCCGCAAGGGGTGGCTACCGCGGATTTCGAAGCCGCCAAGAATTCGATTGGTGGAATTACGCTTTCAAGACAAGGACGGTAGTCATTGAGAGGCCGGTCTACATTGGTTCGCTGGACGATTTCCCTCAACGAGCAACGTTTGAACGATATCCGGGTGGATTAACTACTTGCGTGAACAAGGTACTCAATGTAATCTCACCATTTGTCATGAATTTATCGCAAGTTTAATTCAAGTTCCAAATACATCATATGCATATGTTGCTCATGTTCGAGGCAAAACGGTTCATTTTAACCTCGAGGTTTTGAGTGCGATTACGGGAATCCCGGCCTTACCACCCAATGCCCACGACCTCCCTTATTCGGATGGTACCCCTTATGAAGAGCCAAGAGCTAATGATTTAGCTACATTTTTAGCCGGTAGACCAATAGAGTGGATTGGAACTCAATTCGATAGGAGCAATTTACATGACAGCCTTAGGACATTGTGGCTAGTAATTGCCAATGCTTTGGACCCAACTTCACATACCCAACACCTGTACCCTTCTCAAGCGTATGTGGTATACGCTATTGCAACAAACAAGCGCATTTGTTTGCTTCGTCACATCATTGGGCGGATTGCTAGAATCATAGACTTAGTCGCCCACAACGAAACAATCAAATTTGGGTCGGTTATCACTAAGGTATGTTTGCGAGCGGGGGTAACCGAGAGAGATGAGGTGTGAAGAAAATGCCTCGAGCACCACTTAACCGATCGTCCCAAACTCGAGCCGCTGGTCAATTAAGGAACCGGCCAAGTTCTTCAACCGCTCCTCCTCAAGTTGAGTCTGAAGAAGAGGGGGCAGAAGAAGCAGGAGCAGATCTCCCGGGCCCCTCAAGGCGGAGAAGACGGGCAAGCTCTGAGCCAGTAGATGACACTAGGGAATTCATGAGAGAGCAGTTTGAGCAGATGACTGCTTTGATGCAGACTGGGTTTGCTAGCATAAATGAGAGGGTTGAGATTATGGTATTGCGTCAGGACCGTTTGGAGGCAGATATTGTAGCTCAGGTCGAGGCACGAGTTACAGCTCAGATGGCGACTCAGCAGGAGTTCATACGCCAGCAGTTCGAGGCGTTGTATGGTCGTTTTCCCCCACCCCCCCCCACCTCCGGTTTCGCTATGTGATGATAGTTGCAAATCCTGAAAAACTCTTTAAGTAGTTATATTTATGCTTAGTTTTCTTTTTATTTCTTTTGGGTTGTATTAGATTTCTGACAAGATATTAACTTTAGAACTTCGTTTTAATGGTTGAATGTTATGGTTTTTGCTTCTGAATTCTAATTCTAACCCGTTTTATGAATAGTGGTTGTTTATCTCTTGGTTGTATTTTTTTTTTTTTTGTCTCATGGAAAGCAAGCCAAAGTAGCCTTTCCGTGCAATTTTATTGTTCTCTTTCCATTGAGGACAATGTTTCTTTCAAGTTGAGGGGGGTACGTTATTTTGTGTTTATTTTGTTTTGGCTTGTTTTCGTGTTTTTCCATGAGTAGAAGAGATGTGCTCAAAATTTTGTTTTTTTTGAGAAGTTTGAAAATTGATGATTGATTGATTGATATTTTGTTTGATGAAGACTATTGTTTCTTTAGCTTTTGTTTTGCATGAATTCTTTGATTTGGATAGGAATTTGAATGATAATCTAAATTGCCTTGCTCCATTTAGTCTCATATCCCGTTAAATTCTCTTGCTCCGCATGCTAGATTGCTGCGGTTGTTTCCAATTCGGTAATAACAAGTAGATTTATTTTAATGAGAGAAGAGAAATTTTTGTCCAAAAATAATGGAAGCTCTTTCGAAAAGATCCTCCAATGAGAGGACAAAAGCATAGCACTTTGATAACTTGGATGACTTTTATCCTAAATTGACTTAAAGCTCACTTGACAAATCTTAAGTCTCTTTGTCTAATATTACGGATGGGTAAAGGTTACCATATGGAAAAGGTGATAGCTTCCTTCGAGCTCCAATGAATGAGCAGTAATGAGAAAATTTCATAAGTGAGACCGCTGCCCCCCCATAGAGATGAAAACCGCCCTGATCTAATTTAGAAAAATTTCCAAGAAAAGATAAAGAAATTGCTTAGAATCGACAAATCTCGAGAGCTTTTGTTTTTATGAAAAAAGTTCTCTCTTCCTTCTCAATGACTATGACTCTTTGTGTTTATATTGAATTGCTTGAATCCAAGTCTAGTATGTGAGCATTGGAGAATAATGGGATTGTGTTCTTAAAGGAGCTAGGCGAAATAGATGATCATTCAAAAAGTCCATCTTTTCTGAAAATATAGTAATGCCTTTTGCTTTGCAAATTGAAACTTGAATCTTCATTCTCATCATTCATCATGATCAAACTCCTAATGTTTGTAGTATCATTTCTGAAAACCTTCACGAGATGCAACTCGTCTTCTTTGGGAACTTAGAAGTTAATAACTTTTTGTATAGCATATTAATTTTTGTAATTATATATTGTTGTCTTGCTAAGGGACTAGCAAGAGATAAGTTGAGGGGAGTTGATAAACGCATAATATTGTCATGAATAAGCTCTTTCTCGGAGTCGCATGTCGCGTTTGTTGCTTTAATTCTGCCTAATTATCCACTTATCTCGAGATTAGTGTCTTGACGAGTTTTGTATCTAACATCGTCCCGCTAGGTGTGCTTTTGTTGTGTTTCTATGTGTTTATAGCATAGGATGCAATGGCCTTCGAATGATTGATCAAGCGCTAGTGAAAAGCTCGCAAAATGCTGATCTGAGGAATTTCCCAGAAGCATGATCGATCATGGGTTAACCATGATCGATCATGGTACAAACTGGCATTCAGGCAGAAGACCCCATGATCGATCATGGGTTGGCCATGATCGATCATGGCCCTGGCAACTTGGCCATTTCACACCCAAAATGGGCTATTTTATTGGTTCAAGCTATTTTAGATATTTAGTTAGATATTTTTCTACCTTTTAATATATATTATTTCTTTTACCTTAAGAGATAGATATATTATCTAGTTTTTTAACACACTTAGAGTTCTAGAGAGAGGGGAGAGCTCACTTGTTGATTGTTCTTCATTTCTCCATTGTAAGTGCTTAATTTGTAAGAATGATTTCTTCTTCTATGATATTTGTTCTTGCATCTATTATGGAGTAGTCTATTACTAAGATTACGGAGGTTGATTGTGATATGATTTTTGGTGATTAATGGCTCAATCCATATTTAAAGTTTGATAAATATTTGTGAATCTTCTTCTTCTTCATCATATCTTCCATTATTTCAAGCTTTCTAGGTATTTTCATATTAAGTTAAGACTTTATATGCCTTGTATATTTAGTTCTTGTTTGTTAATGAGCATACAACATATTTACATGGTTCTAAAAAGCTTGTAGTCCCTTTCCCCCATCCATGGAGTTTTTCCCTCTTCATAGAAATTATGAATAGTTCTTAAAACTCCATAGATGGATTTTAAATTTGTTTAGCTTATCTTTGATTCATTTATTGATATATTGAGTGCTTCTTACACTTTATGTGATACTTAGACACTTTATTTTCTACCATATGTGATAAATGATGAGTTGACTTATAGTTATATTAAAACTGGGCCGAATCGAGAAAATAAGGTCATTTTTTGCGAACTTGAACTTGTAACTGGATTTTGTTGTTTGAATTATACTCATATTGGTTTAGAAAAAAACCCAACTCAAATCTAACTTATTAGAGGGATTCTATTCAAACTCGATTTATCAAAGAGATTTTAGTGCATAGGATATTTAGGAATTTAATATGCATGGCTCACTTATTAGAATGCATCTAACCCACTATAATGCATATAAGCCGTTAGATCAAAAGATAAACAACCGAGGATAAATCATAGCCACCATTTATCTTTTATGGGAATTTTGTAATTTATTGATATAAATTTATATTTATATACATAATCTTATTTGCCTAATACTTATAGGATGTGTTTGACTTGTTGGATTAGAGAGTCGGATTGGATTATTTAATCATCTCCAGAAGGATAAAACAATCACACCTCTTAGGTGGGATTCGTTAATCATTCTCTCGGTGGGATAAAAGCTTTAGTGGGATAAATAATCCACCACAATATAAATCCCGACAAACACCAAACATGGGATATGATAAAGTTATCTTATCACACTTCTTATTCGGCGTGTCAAACGTAGCCATATAGAAAGAATTCAAATCAACCTATGCTCATAGAACTTCTCTAGCAATATTGGGCACCCTGCCATTATTACAAAAATAGTGTCCCCGTTTCCATTCCCATATTTTTTTCTATAAGAAACCCATTCTCATCAAATAATAGGTTTTTTAGCGGGGCAAAAATAATTTTCACCTCTTTTTTTGAAAATGAAAACAACAAAAATTGTATTCAAAGGGAAAAAACATGATTGACGATCACCAGCTATCCATGGTGTACAATTATCCATAATAAATTACATATTAATGTAAACTAATTATGCAATTTATATATATAGATATAAGTATATGCATACGTCCTCAATCCAGGATGGAGAATCGTATCAAACACAAGTTAATTATTTCCCATTACTGGCATTATTTTGAAAAACCTGAACCTGCTTCTTTTCATCATGCATAGTCTAAACTCGGTGCTTGAAGTCGATCTATCAAATATGTTGCAGTTATAAGATATTATAAGATACCGCACGACTTATAATATATGTTATGATCCACATATAATTACCCGTGAAGGTTTCACCAATACCTAAAATATATACGTCGATTTGTGTTGTGTTATCGGATCGTGAATAAATCAACTGAGTTATTATAGGAGTATCAAAAAAAAATATATATTTAGGTTGGATAGGATCCAAACGGGTAAAATTTATGCCAACATGATCTTAATCAAAACTTGCAACGAGTATTTGTTGTGGAAACCATATTCGTCTCGATTTCAAAAAAACATATTTCATCCCCGATTTACTACGGAGATCTTATATGTAAGAAATATATATATATATATATATGGAAATTCAATATGCATGAGCCACTGGTTATAAAGAATCCGAGCCAACAAGTGAATATATTTAAAAATAAAATAAACTAGAATATGGGTGTATCGATCACATTGTAATTTATGATATTATAATTTTTTTATTCGAAATTTATTATATTGAAATCAAATCAAAATGATCACAGGTTTAATCTAAAGAGAATTTTAGATAAAAAATAAACATTAGAACTGTCCTAATTAATCTAATTTCACCTAAACATGCTTGTGCCTAAGGCATTATTGACTAAACTCGTACATAAATTTTATTTTAGAACCTACACCCAAAAGCTCATCACAAACTCTATTCTTTAGGGAGATATCTTAAACCATTGGATATTTATACAAAAATTCAATATAAACACTCAATGAGAAATAACCCGTGCAACTTTTGTTTTGAAAAACCTGAACCGACTCCTTTTAAAATGCATGAGATAGAAATCAATGCTAGACTCTTGACCTAACTTGTCGCATGTAGTTATAAAATACCATAAAGGTATTTTCAAAAATTAGAGTTATATTTAAATGGAGCGAATCGGGACAAAAAGGTTAAATTATGCGAACCTGAGCCACTTGAACTTGTACTAGATCTTTGTCGTTGAACTTATACTCACACTGGTTTAAAAAAAACCATCTCCATCCAACTTATTTGAGAGATTCTATTCAAACCCGATTTATCAAGGAGATTATAGTACATAGGATATTTAGATCAAAAGATAAATAGCCGAGGATAAATCATAGCCACCATTTATATTTTTTGTGGGAATTTTGAGATTATTATATGTATATATATATTATGTTCATAATATTCTTTAACCTAATACTTATATAGAAATAAAATCCTTTCATAATATAATTCAATTCAACCTGTACTCATACAAATTTCTCTGACAATGAACAGCCTGCCATTTTTACAAAAAAATTGCCCTTGTTTCCATTCCCATACTTTTTCTATAGGAAAACCTATTCTCATCAAATAACGGGTTTTTCAGCGGGGCAAAAAATTTTTTACCTCCTTTTCTGATAATGAAAACCAAAAAATAATGTATTGAAAGAAAAAGGAAAAAATGTTTGACCATCACCAGCTATCGATGGTGTACAATTATCCAAATAAATTACTTATTATTGTAAACTAACTTTGTAATATATATATATATAAGTATATACATATGCACTCAATACGGGATGGAGAATCCGATCTAACTAAGTCGATTTTTAAATTCTTTCTCTTTCCTGGCCCCATTTAGTATTTATTTTCATCCCATTCGAGTCGAGGACTTTGCATTGTTTTTGCTATAACCAAATTCTCTTTGTTTAGATCTCAAAGAACCAACTACCCTAAACATGCTCTTATAGAACTCAAAACTCAATTTTGTGTATACCATGATTTCCTTACCTTTCTCTCTCTACATGAGGAAGGCTTACCTTTCTCAGTGCGTTTTTCGCTGCCACATTTTTGTTTCACAACCGTAAAACAAACTTAATCGAAACTTGGGGAATTTAGCCTCTCGGACAAGGATCCTTGAACAACTAGATTGAAATAATATCGGGCATCCTCCTATTGGCTTCTGATAACAACTACCCCCTTAAGGGAAAGAAACTTAAGTTTTTAGTGAAACCACTTGCCTTTATCTTCCTCAACTAGTTACGTCCCGAGGATTGCAACTGTATGGGAGAAAATATTCATTAAAAAAAATTCCATGTTTGTGGTTACCTCCCCAATCCCTTATTGGAATGACAACTATGCAGAA